>ML677385.1:2738789-2888969 GCA_007922305.1 Dermatemys mawii | reverse complement strand
GTGCTTGTTCTTGCCCCCCACACACACCCCCTCAATATTCCCACACCTAGTACCACCCACAGTCCCACTGCACATCCAGTTTTGGCCACACTCCCACTACCCCATACCCCTACACCCAGTGCCACCCATTGTGCTGAGTGGGACTACAAACCAAGTAGCATGCTGGAGGCAAACACCCCAGCCCCAATGCCACTCAGTGCCCACAGATGGCACACCTCATAGCACCCACCACACACAGAGCCACCTCCTCTGCACACATCTCACACACACACACCAGCCACTCCCACCATTTATTGCATTGTGCACACACCCAGCCACCCCATTACTACACACAATAGTATACTATGCCCTGTGACTCTTGCCCTGCAACACCAGTCCACACACACCATGCCACCCCAGAACACCCAGTGCCAACTGCCACAGTTCAAGGCCCTGCACATGAATTTCTGCCATTCAGCCCCATCCCTTGAGGGCACCCCACCTGAGGCTCCATGCTCCTCAACTATCACCTCTCGTGGCTAGAGACCTGCATCTCTCTGCAGCCTGGAAAAAGTCTGCTCAGGCAGAACAGTTTCATGCCTATACTTTGTGATATCCCCCAGCAACCACAGTTATGTGTAAGGTAAAACTGTTAGAGATAACAATAAGAATCTACACCTGCTAATCAGTTTACCCAACTCCTCTGGGAGGAGTCAATCTTTCAAACCCACCCCACAGGGTTTTTTCTGTATTTACACATTCATAACAACCTCTTAGCTCAGAGCAAGCATCCCCTTGAGTAGTTCAGTCTTTCCTATATATAGCCTGGGCCTTTGATCTTGACATGCTCTTGGAATCTCTCATCAGCTGACAATGGTCCCCTAACCTTCAAAAGACTGGGGGTTTTGTATAGCCAGAGGTGGGGAATTTGCAGTCACTTGAAAGTTTACATACCATCCTGACCCATAAGCCATTAAACTAACACACACTGTGAAGCTAAGAACATGAGAACAGCCATACTGTCTCAGACCAAAGATTCATCGAGCCCAGTTCCTGCCTTCTGACAGTTGCCAATGCCAGGTACCCCAGAGGGAATGAACACAACAGATAATCAAGTGATCCATTCCCTATTGCCCACTCCCAGCTTCTGGCAAGTGGAGGCTAGGGGTACCATCCCTGTCCATCCTGGCTCATAGCCATTGATAGACCTATCCTCCATAAATTTATCTAGTTCTTTTTTTGAACCCTGTTACCCTTCACGACATCCTCTGGCAAAGAGTTCCATAGGATGACGTTTGTGTAAACACACACAACCCTTCCTTTCCTTTGTTTTAAGCCTGCTGCCTATTAATTTCATTTGGTGACCACTAGTTTGTGAGTTATGATGAGGAGTAATAACACTTCCTTATTTACTTTCTCCTCACTTGTCATGATTTTATAGATCATATCCCTGTTTAGTCATCTTTTCAAGCTGAAGAGTCCCAGTCTTATTAATCTCTCCTCATATGGCAGCTGTTCCATACCGCTAATAATTTTTGTTGCCCTTTTCTGAACCTTTTCCGTTTCCAAGACACCTTTCTGGAGATGCCACTCCCCACATTCATGAAACTCCCAGCACCCAGCGCACTCTCACACTCAGATACTAGCCAGCACACCTAGCATTAGCTCTCACTACCCATCCACTGCAGCCACCCCAAACACTCCCACATACAGTGCATCTGACAGCCCCGCCCCCCAACCACAACCTACCTAATTACCCACTCACCATGGCAACTACTCAAGCATACATACCACACAGTCCATTACTGACTGCTTAGACACAGCAGCTTTGAGAGCTGGGGACCTAGCCACACAGTGCCATTCAGTGTACGCGCTGACACTTCTGATGGACACCAATGCAGAGCCACCCACTGAAACCCATCATACATGCAGTCCCAGAGAGACCAGTATTACATCATACATCTATCACGCTCCCACACACATAGCCATCTCTCTCCATACATACGGAGCATGTAGTGAACTCTTGCACTATGGGCAGTTCAACCACTGATACCATACATAGGCAAAGAATGTACAATATACCCTCTGGTACCACAGGAGCACACACAGCGTGCATGGACACTGCCCATACATAGCATGCACAATGCAATTTTTAATTGAGTTCCATGGTATTTTGGCATAACCAGCTACAGGAGTAAAGATAGCAATTTGTGCATCTGTTAGATGCATTAAGCTGCAGCCCAGGATAAGACTTCACAGCACATTTGTGACATGGAGAGGAGGAGTAAATTTGCTATTGACCATTGCTGATTCAGTCAAAAATAACTCATGCTATAAGCCAATCTCAGTGGTCTCATCTTTCTTCTACTAACATGCAGTTTAGTCAACATTTTACATTAAGGCCTTACATCTGGTAATTTGAAGCAATATTATCCTTCTACTACTTCATACTTTGAACAATGGAGTGGAAAATGTCTCTTTCACTCACTTTCCTGCCATGTCAGTTCCATGGTTGTTTCTCTCTACATTTGTACTTCACTTTATTGCCTTCATTTTCCACCCGTAGTTTATAGTCACACGTTGTGTGTGTTAAGAGCCTGCTATTAAGTTGTTCACATTTTTCCTATGGTGATTTGTGCAGGAAGCTGTATCAGTTTAGCATGTTCTGGATCTTTTTGCCCAGTGCACCATACTTTGATGTTTTAGCTTTTGGTTCAGTGTCTTGGATATATTCAGTTTTGGAGAGGTTTACTCCTCAGGTCAGGAAGTTAATGGTGCTGAGGCCTTGGATAACCTCATGTAAGAATGGATTATGTTCTTATTTGGATTTATCATTGGATTCTCTAGTGCTGTGTGATAAAGGGAGTGATGGCTGATTTGCTTGAGATTAACAGTACTAGAAGTTAAGTATATTAGGAACAGAATTGTTCAAGATCTGCTTTGCAGCTATTGGTTATGAGTTTAATACCCACATTTATTCACATAGCTGCAGCTATAGGGTTTCTAATGACATTGTCTCAGATGGCTATTTAAGCAGGCTTCATGCTTGAGCCTTCACTCCTATCTAATAGATGGAACTGAAGTGTATTTAGTACAGTTTAAGTCAGGTTGTATTTATGCACACAGTGAAATTACACACACTAACAGCAAGCAAAAATGCACCTATTGACACTACACACAAAGTCCATGTACTCCTCACCAAATTACACAGCCTGCACAACATTGATACATTACACACAAAACTACATTAAAACTTTAAAGTTGCAAAATCAAGCACTCAAAAGTTAGGCAATCTGAATTCTAATTTCTATGCGCCCTTAATTCGGCTCTTTATGTGTATTCATATAATTATATTATCATGCTATTTTCCTCCCATAGGACTAGGGCTTATCAGGGTACATTCCAGACTAATGAGTGCTATTTCACCTCTGCCCTCTCTCTAACCTACAATCTTTTGTAGATGTAGCCTCCAGCATATAAATCACTCCCATCTACGTGGGCGTGTTGGCTCTTACCAGCCTTAGTTGTATTGTATTGTGACCCTAACACATCCCAGTCTTAGACTTCCCCCTACATATGCATGTCCAGGAGAAAGTTAGACCATACAGGAAATAGAAGTCCATTATTTCTTTTATATAATTAATATACACACAGCTTGCCACCTCAAATGGAGTTTCCCAGACACTTCAATTCAAGAACACTGGATCAGATAAAACAAAACAAGTATATTAGCTACAAAGAGATAGATTTTAAACAAGTACAAGTAATGAAGCATGAGCATCAGAAATGGTAAGAAAAAGAAAATGCTACTGGTGCCTACATAAACTGGGTTCAATTCAAGGAACAGTTCTCTCATCACTTGCTTTCACCAGTCTTACTAAAGAAACTTTTAAAGTCAGGAGCCCTCCTCTCATCCATCAGCTGCTTACTTTGGCCCTTCAGGTGCAACAAATCAATGGGCAAGGGAAGAGGAATACCTTAGGGTGTTTGCCCCTTCTTTGTGTAGTTCCCATCCCCATCTTGAGAAACATTTCCAGCTGGGCATCAGGAAACAGTCTATGGGGAAAGATGTAAAGATGTTCTCTGATGCTTTTTGTCCCTCACCTGTTTCAGTTTCCTTGTTTCCCTTCCTGCTTAAATGCAAGTTAAGCAGAGTACACATTCTTTTGAGACAGACCTGTCTGTCAACCTCAGTTTGGAATATGTTAATACCACCATACAGTAGAATCTTATAGCTTCTCATAGCATTGCCACACATTTTATCAGGATAATATCCATCAGCAAGTTTGAGTTTTCAAATGATACCTCAAGGCAATCTTTGTACAAAGGTTGCTACAATAGTGTGAATACAGGAGCATATTCTGTCACAGGGACCCTTACCTCATTTAGTGCACAAGACTACTATTTTGTAGTATCCTCATTGAGCAAGTTCAGTAAATAAAGCCTGAACAAACACAGCTATGCAAACAGAATTATTGATTTCTTCACAGGCTCTCTTTTGGCATTTCTCATTATAGTATCCAAGTGCTTCAAACAGTTTATTTTCACAACTCCCCTCTGCAGTGAGCTAGCATTAAATTCCCCCTTTTACAGAGAATTGGGGGATTAAGGTCAAAAATGTCTACTAATTTTGGGTGCCCCATCTGAGATATTGACAACCTGATATTACAGGTTACTTAGCATTACACAGTACTTTCAAAGCACAGCTTCCATTGAGTTCATTTACATCTGTGATTTCTCAGCTTTCATGCAAGTCAGATCACATACTCTCAAGTCAGGCAACTAAAACATGAGGAACATAATCAGCAACCACCTATAACAAGTTTGATTTAAATGACTCAACTAGCATCACATAGGAACTCTATAGCACTGAAAGGGGATAAAACCTAGTTCTCCAGGACAGTGTACAAATGCCTTAACCATGAGACCCTCCTTTCTCTCCCTGCTTCACTCACCACAGCCCTTCCAAATTCTGCAACAAATGAAGCAGGGATCTTAGACAACCATTCCCCTTCAATATATAACACAGATTCATCAACCTATGCAGCAAATGAAGCAGAGATCCTCTGAAAATAAGGACCATGGCTAGAGCACCCACAGAAAATAATTAGAGGGTGCTTAGCCCTAACCAGGCAAGCTTCCCCCTTCAATCAACTCTTTCTCCTCCTCCCAAGTGCCTCCCACTCACTGGCCACCCTGCTGATCAACTCCTCCTTGTGCCTCCTGTATAACATGGAACAGCTGTTCAACAGCATGCAGGAGGGAAGGAGGAGGGGGCAGGGGTGGAGGAAGAGGTGAAGTAGGGGCAAGCCAATGGGCAGAGCAGGAGGAGGAAGAGGTAGGGACTTGGAAGAAGGGGGGAGAATGGGAGTAGGCCTAGGGCAGGTTAAGCACCTCCCCTCCCCCTGGCTGCAGAGGAAGTCAGCAGCTATGTGCACAAGCAACCTTCATTCTAGCATTTTTTAACTTGAGCACTTGACTTTGCAATCTTAAATGTTCTTTCAACACAGGTGCATGCCATAGCATATGCCTGCCTTAGTGTCTTCTCACAGAGTTCCCAGAAATAATCCACAAATGCTTTCTGTCCAATAGCTCCCTTTCTTGAAGTCTGTAATTGTTAACAAAACAATCCAAGTAAAAAGCTCAAAATAAGCCACCTCCAGTCCTTTCTAAATCCCCACAGAACTCTGCATTCTTTATCCAACTCTCTGGCTCCAAGAAGTCAGCAGGCAAACTGCACTCCTGGCCAGGCCCTGATTTCTCAGAATGCTTCCCTGGAGTCCTTCATCACCTCAGCCCTCTCTAGGATTAGCTACATTTCAATCTTCCAGGTTTTGGATTAGAGCACAGACTCCCAAGCAACTTACCCTGTTTCTTCCAAACCCTAGCTCATATCTTTCTACAACCACCCACCCACAGTTCTACCACCAAACTGCCTTTTTATAAAGCACAGATGTCTCAGACTATCACCTGATCTTAATCCTAGCACTTTTGGCTAAAATGTAGTAAATTTGCAGCACACCTGGGACTGATGGAACAGGGTTGGTTAGCTCTAGGCTGCCTATGTGTGTAATTTCACTTTTTTTAAGAAAGCAAACTGAAATAAAAACCCAGAAATTCCATCATGAGGCATCATATTGACACTCACATACGTCATTAGCAGGCTTAGAACCTTCTGATCCACCACACAGCCCTCTATCACTTGCGCTAACAGAGTAAATGATAGCTGAAGGAGGTTGCCATTCTTTGTGTGGGCCAGCATTAGAGGGCAACGGGACACTTTGCTATCAGTAATTATATGTGAAACTCACTGGCAGAGGAAAGGTGAGACTCAGGAATTGTAAGGTCCCTTCCAGGATCTAGAGGGGTGTGTGCTCTAATGAGCATGAATTCTTCTGCCCATTCCCTGAAAATGTGATCCCTTCTGTCCCCTCCCCCGCTCCCCAGCCCTGTCTCTTCCCCACCTCTGGCTCCTCACCCT
The DNA here is from genome assembly GCA_007922305.1 of Dermatemys mawii. Classification (NCBI taxonomy): domain Eukaryota; kingdom Metazoa; phylum Chordata; order Testudines; family Dermatemydidae; genus Dermatemys; species Dermatemys mawii. The sequence continues at coordinate 2,882,509 of ML677385.1, read as the reverse complement.
AGTTACAGTCTCATCTAGTCAGTTCCAGGCTCCACTCTTCAGGTTTCTCATTCAAGTCACAATCTCCTTGCCCAGCCATTCTGTCTCCCATCCTCCCAGCTCCTTGTCCCCAGTCAGTTCAATCACTCCTGGTTCTTTGTCTCATCTGTTTGTTTCCCACTGTGGCCTCCAGTCACCTCCTCTCTGCCCATGTTCCCCATCTCTACAGGCTCTTAGTTCCAATCTTCCCCCACCCCAGGCTCCTTGTCTAATCTTGGTCTCCCTCTCACTGCTCCCTGGCTCCTTATCCTCATCTATTTACCCAACGAGACTCAGTTCTTTCCCCCCTACTTTGGCCTCTCATTAGCTCTGTCTTCCCTCCCCCTTCATCTTCTCTCCCCACCCCCCGCTCACTGATTCTCAGTTCCATCTCCTCCACAGCTTCTCCTCTGATTTCACTTTCTCCCCACAACCACGGGCTCCCATTCTCCTGGCTCAGCCAGTCATATTATCCCCACACGCTAACTTTCAGTCCCAACTTCTGTCTTCTACTTGTTGCCAGTGTCTAGTTCCCACACACACACCTCACACTCCCAGGCTTGTTTTAATCTCCCTTCTGTGAGTCCAAAGCTCTGCCATAAGGGGCATATTCTCCTCTGCATGCACACGCAAAACTCCATAAACTAACATGAAAATGTCTTGCACTCAGGGAGAGAATATTCATATAAATCACTGCTGGACTATATCTCATTGAGAAAGTACATTTTGAGATTGAAAACATTACAACTAAAGAGTTTATCACTGGCATATGACTGCTCTGAAATACTGAGTTAATTAAATATCATTTCATGTCATCTGATTCTTGGCTGCTTTTCTCTGGCTTGTGTCAATTTGGAAGCAAGTCTCCTGGGTAATTATTTAAAGACATACTGGTAGTTTCTTTTGAGTTCGTGTAATGTTAAGGTTTGATTACTGGCCATTGTTTTCAAGCCCCTTAGAGTCTGGGAAAAAACATTGCTTCTGCCATCCTACTGCCTTGATCGTGATACGATTCTATTGCACTTCCTCACTCCCAGAACATGAGGGGGCTGCATGCATTGTTCTAGCCACAGAGGTGTGGGGAGGTATGTGGGCACATGCCCCTTTTTTGGAGGAACTCAAGAAAATACCTCCTGTAAGGAAGCAATACATGTAGGTGACTCTGAGTGTCTATTAACATAGTTGTGCAATGACATTCACATTTTCTCTTTACAAGCCTCAAGCGCTTGCTGCATGATGGCTCTCTTCCCTCCCCATAATTATTTCTTCTTCATGGGCAATCCAAAGGAGCTGTCAGTAAGTGGTTTTGGCATTTCTGATTACCCTTTCAACAACTGCCAATGTGAGTCTTGCGTTCTGATAGAACCAGTTCCTCTCCCCAGAAGAGCAGAGCACCTATCACACTTGTAACATCTGTCCTTAGGGTTTTGTGCCCAATTCAGGTGGCCTCTAGCACAGGTGCACCAGACTGGGATCAGGCTAAGGAGCCCTCACACGCCTATGCAACTTACAAAGCGTTGCTTGCATTCCTGGTGAGCAAGGGGAGTTACAGCATTATTAGATGTGCCCAGGCCCCTGCTAAGGGAGTGAGCATGGGTATGCAGTGCTCTGACTGTGTCTGTGTACTAGCTAGCAGGCTAAGGTTATTTGTTTGGTGGAGCACGTGCTCAATCTCCAAAAAGGACATGTAGAAAGCAGGCCTAAGCACCCTCCCTTTGCCTCACTTCTCCATGCACCGAGGTCCAAAGGCAAAATACCTCTAGTAACAGCTACTCAAGCTCTGCACCTCTACACCCAGCCCAGTGCACTAAAATGAGTTAGTTAACCCTAATCATTCTTTCTAGTCTAGACAACCCCTTAAGGTGGCAGAATTGGGACCTAAGTCAGTACAGGTCTGCACCCCCTTAGAAGTCCATCTCTTCTAAGACGTTAATTTTGTTGGTCATTTGAGTGGTTGCTTAAGATTGATTTGTACTGTACAAATGAAGATTTGCTATGTAAGAGTTCTAGCAGTGTTTTATTTATTAGGCCTTAAGTCTTCTGTTCAAACAGAAGTCACATTGGACCAGTATTAAAATAAATAATGTTGTCAGGAACTGTCCATGAAGAGGGAAAAATGCTCTTCTCTGGCTAACAGGAAGTAGATTATTGAAAATGGATATCATCACAGAGCTCACTCTGTGCTGGAAAGTTATTATAGACATTCTAAACAATTTGACAGGGAGGCTTGGACTGATGTCTTTTGTGCAAAAGAGGCAGCAATCAATGCTATGTCTCAGAAAGTTTTAAATAAAATCGAATGGCAAACTAGCAGGACTGGCATGTTTTCTGTACTGATGCACCAGAACTGGTCTGAAGAATGACTGGCAGACTTAAATCCATATTGACTGCAATAGTGATTATAATGCACTGAATAGTATTGATAGGTGTCTTAAATTTCTTTAGATCAGAGAATAGATCCCTGGAACAGACGGGTGAATGATGGAAAAATAAAAAGGCTATCATTACTGCCCTCAGGCCCTATCCTGCAAAGTGCTGAGTGCCCCCACCTCCTGTTGCCTTCAGTACTCTGCAGGGTCAGATTCTCAGCATGTTTTTTTAAACACTAGGCTCAGTTTTGAAGTCCACTTTGAAAAATCATTTATCAGTGTTTTTTTATATTTTTCAGAGAGCGTATGCTCAGGGGATTTTTAATGGGCCACAGAACTTCTCCGTGCTCTTCTGCCTCCAGTTCAAATTGAGCCTAAGCCCATTAATGATCAAAAGTTACCATGTGATGTTCCTCTGGATGCCCCAGCCCCTAATGGGTTTTCTAGCTGGAATTCTCAGGAGACAGACCAAGGACTGAATGGGCTGGAATCTGAATTCCCCTTTTACCCAGGTCCAAGTTGGAGCACACAAGTGAGGCAATGGGATAAACCCTGCCACACATTGCTACTGTCCAGCGTTTGTGATGTCACTAACCCGCTACAGATCTGTACAACTAGTTAAACAGGACTGTGATACATAGTACAGCTCAGGGAGATCATTAAAACACATTTGCATTACAAATGTGAACAGGGTTTTAATTATCATCAGGGAATTGTAACCATTTCCACCAACCTGACTGTTTTTAGCGTGGATGGGCCTCAAAAGTGTACAAGAGTGTTGATGTTATAGGGAGGCAATTGTAGGTGGCATAGGTTTTGTACACATAAAAATTAAGTTTTTTAAGTGAAAATCAGCCGATTTGTGCCACATTAATCTATTTACTGGTAGAATCAGCAGTCTATCCAGCTGAAAAAATATACTGATCACAAAATCATTGGTCATTTGTGTTTGGTATTCAATGAAAATCAAAGGCTAATGTTTTGCGTTCAGCTGCATGCTACTTTAGGAGATTAGCTACAATGCAGGCTTAATACTCATTAGTTATATAGTGAACAATTGTATTCCTCTCTGGCAGTTGTCAGGGTTACCTTCCCACTCTGAACTCTGGGGTACAGATGTGGGGACCTCAAAGCTTATTTCTGCCAGCTTAGGGTAAAATTTCCCCAAGGCACAAATCCCTTTTGTTCTTGGACAGTATTGCTGCCACCACTAAGTGATTTAAACAAACATTCAGGGAAGGCCACTTGGAGCCCTATCTTCCCCAAAATATCCCACCAAGCCCTACACCCCTTTCCCGGGAAGGCTTGAGAATAATATCCTCACCAATTGGTACAGGTGAGCACAGACCCAAATCCCTGGATCTTTAGGATAATACAGGTTCTTAAAAGAAGAACTGTATGTAAAGAAAAGGTAAAGGAATCACCTCTATAAAATCAGGATGGAAGATAACTTTACAGGGTAACAAAAGATTCAGAAACCCCCTCTAGCCTTAGTTTCAAAGTTACAAAAAACAGGAATAAACCTCCCTCTAGCAAAGGGAAAATTCACAAGCTAAAACAAAATATAGCCTAACACCTTGCCTGGCTTCTACTCACTGTTTTTGTAATATGAGACACTTGTTCAGGATTATTGGAGGAAATGGATTCCTGTCTGGTCCTTCTCAGTCCCAAGAGCGAACACCCACACACAGAGCACAAACAAAGCCTCCACTCCCCGCCCAGATCTGAAAGTATCTTCTTTCCCCATTGGTTCTTTTGGTCAGGTGCCAGCTAGGTTATTTGAGCTTCTTAGCCCCTTACAGGTAAGGGAGAATTCTAGGCTACCCTTAGCTGTATGGTTATGACAGCAACCCACCTTATCATTTTGCAGAGCAGCCTTTACAGTGACCTGAGGGAGAAGATCATGCAATGTATCCTAATCTTCAAATGTAGGACCTGATCTTGCAACCTTTATGGGAGTCATCCAAAGGAATTAAATGGGATGACTCTGAAGAGTAATATATGCAAGAATTTTTGGCCCAGAATGCTGAGAGCCATGAAGAAAGCCAGGGCAATGATGATATTAGGCTAAAATATTAGGTTAAAATATCTGAAATGCAAATTGAAGACAGTCCATGGTTTTGATGTTCTACAGACCCCTGACCCTTAGCCTGACACTGACCTCCTCCAGAAATAAGGCTAGAAATATGCTCCAACTCAAAAAACCCCCAAAATGTTTCACTCTGTGTATTCTAAGATATACATTCCTTACTCATGTAATATCATTTTCTGTTACCATAAGCCATAGTACTTTAATTGCTCCTGCCTTCTACATGTTTTTGTCCCCAGTAGATATTGTACTAAAAAGTTAAAGTGAACAGAAAGTAGAAATCTAGACCCAGATATTATACCAGGGTAAATCTACATGACTACATGGAAACCAACAGAACTACCCTGTTTTACATCTGCTGAGGATCTGGCTCCAATTTTTTTATATTAGCTGAATCCTTAATTCAGCTAATATAATAATAATAAGGATTGTGCTTAGATCTACTATCAAAACTGTGGAAAAAATAACTTTTCCCTATTTTTTTTAACTAATTGCTTTCAGTTTATTCACTGTAAAATGCCTTGCCATTGTTATTTATGTAAAATGGTAACTGTATGTGGCCCTTAACTGAGAGGTACATTTTTCTAAGGCTTTGTCTACACTGGCAAGTGAAAGACAAAACTTATGTCGTTCAGAGGGGTTAAAAAAACACTACTATAACCTCCTCCCGAAAGACAAAAGTTTTGTGGATGACGAGCACTGGCGTGAACAGCGCTTTGTCTCCCACCAACAACGCTGACACTGCTCATTGGGGGTGGAAGTTTTTTGTCAGCAGATGAGCTTTCTCCTGCCGACAAACAGCAGCTACACTGTGTGCCTTTTAGTGGCACGGCTGTAATGCGTAGTGTAGACAAAGCCTAACAGTGAACAAAATCCCTGCTGTTCAGAGCCATAAGCAGCTATAGTGAAATGTAATACAATGCACTACAGTGTGGCATGTGGTAATTATAGTTTCACGAGAAAGCTGTATTTACAGTGGGCTGGGGATTTTTTAGGCACTTTGCTGTTTTGTTTTTTTTTAATCCTGTTGTTTTCTGTAATTTGAATCCATATACATCTTGCTACAAAACTTATATTACTTAACCCCAAAAAGAATTGGGAGAGAGTTTATATGAGAGATACTGTACTAAAGACATTTGTATTCTCATGCATGTTACGAGCTGGAAAAGAGCAAGCCCTTTGCTGGCAGTAAGAATAAAACTCCGAGTCGTAAACTGTATCTCTCAGCAATTTGCCCTGTATGTGTGTCTTGCGTCACATGCTGTCGTCTTGCAGTCATGAGTCACCTACTTCAGTTCCCATTGCTCTGGGATATAAACTTGGCGAAGCCATGTCTCTACATATTTTATTCCCTGTCGAAATATGCACACAAAGCAGTAGAAACTCAGGCCACTGCTGTGATTTAAACGGAACAGATTTGCATTTGAGTTAGAACTTCAGGGGGTGGATGGTAAGCTGAGTATTATCTCATCTATTTTCCGTCTTGTTACCTGGGTGATAGTAATTGTTTTGTTGTTCTTTTCCTACAGTGCTGGAAAAAATATCCCCTCTACTCGAAGTGAATGGAATTTAGATTTTTAAAAATTCAGTAGCTTCCCAAAAATGTTAATATCACTGTGTACAATATAACTGATTAGCAAAATGCCAAATATCCAATATAAGATAAAATCTTGGAGTGACAAGGATGGCTGTTTTGTCTCACCTTGCACTTCCTCTAACTAGGGATGTAAATATTGTTTAAAAAGAGAAGCTTATAAATTATTAAAATTATATCATTTAACTGGTTAACTAATTTAAGGGAGTGGGGCCCCAGGTATCTAGTTTGTCCTGAGGCGGCCTCCGCAGACGCTCTGTGCCACCCCAGCACCAGCAGCTTCCCTTCACTGACCAGGTGCTGCCTGCCTCTGCAGCTGAACTCCTTTCAGAGGCACAGGGGAGGCCAGCGACTACTTTATCCCCCAACAGGACATCTGCCCATGCCCCCTGCCCCCAGCCTAAACAGGTTCCCCGTTCCCAACTGGTCTCCCCCCCATAAAGCCTCTAACGCAGCCTGGGGCTTGCCGGGGATGTTGGGGCTGTCCGGCCAATGCAGCCCAGGGCTGCTGGGGACAGCGCTGGAGAAGTGCGAGACTTGCACACAGGGGGTTAATGCTTAGGGTGGGTTAACAATAAGGCCAATACTTACCGGTTAACTGTCTAATATTTTACATTCTCACCTCTAACTTGCAATTGGTTTCCCTTTGTAACAATGCAACCTTTATATCACATCACAGATCTGCTTTTACTGACTCGCTGTGGCTGTCTGCTTGTTGAGCTTTGAAGGATTCCTGCCCTTCTCTATCTACATCAAAAATATATTTTTAGGGTGAAATCAATTGATTTAAATGAGGCCACAATTTCACCCTTACTATCTGATTTTGGTTCTAAATGTAACAGGCAGAGCTGTGAACGGTTTCAGAAGGATTCTAGGCTTGAATAAACTAACAGATTTATTTGGGAAGATAAGGTTAGTGGAAAAGTAAACCATGGCTTTGATACCTGCTAGCATCCTCAGACAATCCTTCCCACCACCCCCTCAAGTAAATTGCAAATTCACATGAACTGTCACATTCAGGCCCAGATCATCATAAGTATATGTCTTTCCATTCTGAAGTCATGCCATACCAAATCCCCCTCTGGGGAGCTAACTGCAACCATTTGGAAAAGCCCAGAATGTTCAGTAGGTGCCATAATCTGTATATAAAGCCCCAAAATAATCTATACCATGTTTCCATTATTATTCCCACACTTGTGCAAGGTGACAAATTGTAAGAAGATGGAAGGAGATCCTGTTAATTCTGCCCCCAAGTTAAATTAGCTCTTAAATCTCAAACTGTCAAAAGGCAATCGATGGATGCAGTGTTGTTGTAGTCGTTTTGGTCCAGGATATTCAAGAGACAAGGTGGGTGAGGTAACATCTTTTATCGCACTAACTTCTGTTGGTGAGAGAGATGTGTTCATGCAACACAGCTCTTTGTGACCTGAAGAACATCTCTGTGTAGCTCAAAAGCTTGGCTTGCTCACCAACAAAAGATGGTTCAGTAAAAGATATTACCTCACCCACCTTGCCTCTTTGAAAGACAACAGAGGCAGTCAAGTGACTTAAAATGACTCTGTTCTGGGGTTTTAGAGGAACAGGTAATGACATCTCACAGTCATACCCTTGAAAGTCAGCGATGCAAAAACTGCAATTCCATTTTTCCCTCCTGAAAAAGTGTTTGCTCTCTGATATCAGTAAACAACCTGAAGAATTCAAGATTCGTAGCCCCAAGAAGTTCTAGTAGCAATGAAAGGGGTGGAACGAAAAACCAGAGAAAGGTGGACATTAAAATAAAATAGAATAGAATTATAACTTGTTTGAAAGCCACAGAATCTGGATTAGGGTAATCTAAAGAGAGATATCATGATTTTGACACATTTTAGTGTCAAAGGTGGGATCCATGAAAGGCCTCAGGCTGCATCCCTGAGCGCTGTGGTGCCTACCTTTTAGAAAATCACGGGAACAACAGCGAGATCTACCAAGCTGAGTTAGGTGTCTAAGATCCCTATACAACTAATAGGGAGAGACAGATGCCTAAGAATGGGATCCACAAAAGCCAGCACTCTAGGCAGAGAGCTCCCTAAGCCAGATAATGGGAGATTCTGACCTGAGAGCTGAGCCTTGTACCCCTCTCAGAGCCTCAGGCCAGGCTGCAGGGACATGTGTACCTTTGCTTAGTGATCCACAAATAGGAACTCGCTGCCTGGAGTAAGGCAGCTTAGGCGCTGAAAGTGTTTCTGGAGGGAGGGAGTTCAGCACCTGCCTTGCTCCGCACAAAATGGCTGAAGGAGCAGTCAGCCACCAAAGCTCTGACTAGTTTCTTATATAGCTTATATAGCCCCCATTACCTGCTATATATTAATGACAAAAAGATGTTACAATTAGGCCCTAGGAGGTGGAGTTTTGCTCATCATGCACTGCTGGAAAGGGTAAGATCTCCATAACCTTGAAAACTGCCTCTTGTTTTCATTCCTTGAACATCACAGCTGTGCTGAGGAATTAGAGTCAACACATATCTCCCTTGGCTGATCTTAGGCAGCAGCTATAATGCTATCCAGCCGGAGAAAGCGATATCCAGCCCAAATGTGCACACACGCTGTCAGAAGACTAAGGGATTAAAACTGAAAAATTCCATCATGGCTGGAGTTCATGATCCAGTTAATGCATAATCAGAGAGAGCTCATCCCAAGCTGCAGATACACTAGAATTTTAGGGCACAAATTTTTCCAAGAGGTGTATCTCCACTAGTGGAGACTGGAGCGTATTCAGCACTGGGGCAGGCTCAGACATTTTTTCCATTATTGTCTGACCCAATGGAAAGTGGTTGAACTGTACCCTCAGCCATTAGTATTCTGAAAAATCCCAGGTTGGGTGCCACTTCTTTGACAATGTATTAAAAAAAATGAGGCAGTAGCAATAGGATTCCACAGGGAAAGGGTCTCAATATCTGCATCTGGGAGGGCAGGAGATCTTTAAAAGAGTGATGTGTATGAATCATAGAAATAAGGGGCTAGACGGGACCTTGAGAGGTCATCAAGTCCAGCCCCTTACCCTCAGACAGGACCAAGTAAATCTCCTAGACCATCCATGACAGGTATTTGTCCAATCTGTTCTTAAAAACCTTCAGTGATGGGGATTCCAGAGCTTCCCTTGGAAGCCTATTCTAGAGTTTAACAATCCCTGTAGTTAGAAAGGTTTTCTTAATATCTAAATTAAATCTCCCTTGCTGGAGATTAAGCCCATTACTTCCTGTCCTACCTTCAGTGAACATGGAGAACAAGTGATCCCTGTCCCCTCTGTAAAACTCCATAGTGTATTTGAAGACTGCTATCCAGTCTCCCCTCAGCCCTTTCTCAAGACTAAACATGCCTAGTTTTTTAAACCTGTCCTCATAGGTCAGATTTTCTAAACTTGTCATTTTTATTGCTCTCTTCTGGACTCTGTGCAGTTTGTTACCATCATTCCTCATGTGTGGCACCCAGGACTGGACACAGTACTCTAGCTGAGGCTTGACCAGTGTTGAGTAAAGTGGGAGAATTACCTACTATGTCTTACATATGATACTCCTGTTTATGTAACCCAGAATGAGAGTAGCCTTTTTTGCAACTGCATCACTTTGACAACTCTCATTCAATTTGTGACCCACCATAACTGCCAGATCCTGTTTAGCAGGTCTTCCAGCTCTCCAGTTATTCCCCATTTTGTAATTGTGTTTGATTTTTTAATTCCCAAGGGAAGTACTTTGCACTTATTACTGAGTTTCATCTTGTTGATTTCAGACCAATTCTCCAGTTTATCTAGTTATTTTGAATTTTAATTCTCTCCTCTAGCAGGCTTGCAGCCACCTCAGTTTGGTGTCATCTGCATACTCCCTACTTCGTTGTCCAAATCTATTCATGGGGGTCTGGCTAATTCAGCTCTTTAGCTATTTTCTGTGGCTTTTGCTGCCTTGTTCATGGTTCCACTGCACAGCCATTGGGAAATGTTCATTGTAGAATACAGATTTGAAATGCAAGAGCTTATAGTAATTTTTGTTGACTTTTCACTGAGCAAATTTCACCCATGTGAATGAGCCCATAAGAAGCCCTTCGACATCCCTGAAAGCTCATGACAGGTGGGGCAGGATCCACAGAGGTCTCGGCGTTGGATCCCAATTGGGTGACAGAGGCCATAAGGGAAAATGCCCTATAATTGTGGTTACAGATCCAGTCACCAAGAACCTTTATGCAAGAAACACAGAGGGGCAGCAGGTGCTAATGCTTGAGAATAGTGGCTGTGGAAGCCTGGTCTTCCAGCCCTGTGGCTGGCCTGTGATTTGGGAGGAGTAAATTCCATCCCCCTCCCACAAACACATATACGAAGGCCAAGTAATGGGATTGTGTATGAAGAAAGGTTGGATTTTATTCTAACTAAGCAGATGCAGTAGGATTCTAGGGACAATACTGTGAATACCAGGCACAGATTTTGTTAATGAGTTCTGCAACTGTCTTTAGCAATGATACCTGAATCCTATTCACACCCTAACATGTCTGGGGCTGGTTTACACTGGAAACGTTCATTGGCACAGCTCACTCTCTCAGGGGTGTGAAAAAGCCACCCTGCTGTAAGAAGAAGCTGGGCCGACCTAATCCTGGTGTAGACCGTGCTAGGTTGGTGGAAGAATTCTTGTTGACCTGGCTACTGCCTCTCAGGGAGGTGGATTAACTACAGCCAAAGGAGAACTCCTCCCATTGCTGTAGTGAGTGTCTACATACATTGAAGTGCTGCAGCTGTAAGGCTATAGCCTTTTAAGTGTTGACATAGCCTCATGCAATGCTATTGGTCTGCCAAGAAGCACGTTTGATGGCAGTGATATCAACGTGAAGGAGCATTTATCTAGTAGTGACAATTCCTACTCAGTGAAAGAGGAGGTTGTTTGGCATCATTCATACAGTCTATCCTTCTCCATGTAGCTTTTGTATTCATTTAGCTTGTTTAATGATAAACACTGAGCATTGGTTGCCCTTGTGAAATCTCACTGAGGTGCCTAATCTTTTTGCCATGGACCACATGCTTGGCTCTTTTTACAGAGAAAGTGGAGCAATCTACTGGGTTTTCCAATGCAAGGCTCAGCAAAGGGAGGGATTTCATAGGAAATCACAGAATGATTTGTATTCCTTAAAAAAGAATAAACATTTGGGGTGGGATCTATAAAAGTACTTAGACACTTAAATCCTAGCCTTAGATGTCCAAGCCCCTGTTTCAGGCATCTAATTCCCAGTTTTGGCTCAACTATGATCCACAAAACTTCTGCTGACCCTGAAAGTGCCTGATTTTGCTGACGATGAAGGTTCCTTAGGCATCTACATTCCTGCCTCTGTGCATGCGTACTGCAGCCTCACTCTGTGTGTTCAGATGCCTAGCTCTCACCTAAGTCCCAGGGTGATCCATGAACTGGGAAAGACAGGTATTCTGCTCCTTACGCCACCTGTAGGGCACAATCAGGTAGGTGTGCTCAGAGGCCACTTACTGTATTAGGCCCAATTCAAAATCTGGCAGATGGAGGAGGAGGTGCCTACCTTATGATTTTAAGCTCAGCGATTAGAGCACTTGCCTGGAATTTGGGAAACTGAGGTTCAATACCCCCCTCTCTGACAGATTATTTCACATCTGCCTACTGTAGTATTTTTACATTTTCCACTGAAACAGCGGTACTAGCCACATTTGAAGGAAGGATCCATTTTGCCAGACTTCAGAGGAAGCAGAGTTAGACCAACATTAGGCATTTGAAAATTCCACCCTTCCAATTTAGTGTTACATCTGCTGGAGTTTTGGAGGGCAGATGGTATTTACTATAAAGAGACATCATCATCTTGAAATCCAGGTAAAAGTAGTTTCAGGTAATATACTCCTCAGTGTTCCCCTACCAAGCTATGTGTTTTTATAATCACATTTAAAGTACTTTTCTCCCACGCTACTATGTGAAAAAACCACACAAAACAAAATAAACTAATTGAATGTGGGAAACCACACCCTACATTTTTTAAGGTCACTAGAGATTTTGGGGAGCTTCCATTTGTGGGTGCCCAAATTCCTTTATAAAGGAAGCTGATTTCCAGAGGATGTGAACTCAGCACTCTCTCAAAATCAGACTCTTTTATAGTGTCACAAGTTGGGCACCTAAAAATTATTTTGAAAAATCTGGGCCACCCATGACTATACACCAAGTGCTGTCAAATATACCAACTGAAGACAGACACAATTCTTCTCTTTCAGTCTGAGTCATCTTTAAATAAAAAAAATTCAGAGATGTGCTGGGTTTTTTAATCCAAAAGAAAATATCAAAGAATAAAAAAGGCCACACATGGTAAACAGAACACACAGTGTATATACAGCATAAAAACAAGTGGAAGTTTGTGAATTCTTAATTAGGAAGTGTGTCCCTAAAGAATGCTAATTTCTTAATCCATTTTAAGATTTATCATGTGTGATTAAGGGAGCTTTGCATTCCAAAATCAGTCATGTGAACTTGCTTTTAAAGCTAGTGACTTTTTCTGTAACACAACCCCATCAGACATTCATAAATCACCTGCCAAGCAATGGTGCATTAAACTTTCTCCCCCAAAGTCATAGCAACGGCAATCCTAGCAGCGAACACCCACCTTAGCAAAGATGGAGGAGTACTTGTCAATACTGAACAAAGCTAAATACAGAGAGCTTTATTTAAAATTAAATTGCAATGTTTCTTCAGAAAAAAAAACTATAATTAAAAAAAGACCTTTTGCACATACCTGACAACCAAATGCTGAGCTTATTAGTGTTAGAAGCATAGAGATCTTTTTGCCAGATCTCCCTGCAAACACAGCTATGAAGTTTAGTTCAGCACTTAGTAAACTCTGAATGTTAGCCTGTGGCCAAACTAATCTTTTAATGTACCCTATCTCATCTGTCTTGGAAGATGAGCGGCTTCACATTTGGTGAGCACATGGATGGAAGCAGCATGATTTTAAGGTGTTTCTAGCTTAGTAATGTTTCCTTGCCTGAATTAGTTGCTTTGTAAAAGAACTATTCTATAGGAAAATCTTAGTCAGATAGCCTCCTTCCATTGCTGGCTATTGGTGTTTGCTGCATTCTTCTTCTGGAGATGAGATTAAAAAGCCCATAGTCAGAATATAAAGAAATGAATAGGAAATAAAGATAAATTCTTCATAGCGTATTGGACAATTTTCAGCAATGTACATTAGAAGTGAGCCTGTATACTTTAATCCCATAGTCTTATTTTTTCTTGGTCATAAGATACACGTATAACTCAAAAAGAACAGTAGTACTTGTGGCACCTTAGAGACTAACAAATTTAATTAAGCATAAGCTTTCGTAGGCTGCAGCCCACTTCTTTGGATGCACAGAATGGAACAGACAGTAGGGAGATATAGATAGATACACACACACACACACACAGAACATGAAAAGGTGGAAGTTGCCATACCAATTCTAAGAGGGTATTTAATTAAGATGAGCTGTTATCCGCAGGAGAAAAAAACAACAACTTTGTAGTGATAATCTAGTTGGCCCATATCAGACAGTTGACAAGGTGTGAGGATCCTTAACATGGGGAAATAGATTCAATTTGTGTAATGACACAGCCATTCTGTGTCTCTATTTAAGCCTAAATTGATGGTATCCAATTTGCAAATTAATTCCAGTTCAGCAGCTTCTCGGAGTCTGTTTTTGAAGTTTTTCTGTTGTAAAATTGTCACCTTCAAGTCTGTTATTGAGTTACCAGGGAGGATGAAGTGTTCTCCTACTGGTTTTTTAATGTTATGATTCCTGATGTTAGATTTGTGTCCGTTTATTCTTTTGCGTAGAGACTGTCCAGTTTGGCCAATGTACATGGCAGAGGGGCATTGCTGGCACATAATGGCAGTGTGTGCTAGTGAAGAAGTCTGACACTAGGTGGTGACTGTAGAAAGTGCAGATTGAAAACCTGTGTTTTTGTCAAATATTGTACAATGTATTTCAGGTGCCTTAAAAAAATGACACTTAGGGGAGAAGACTGCAAAAAGGATATATGCAGCTATTTAGTACAACTGGAGATGCATATCTGTTCTTTAAAAGGGACAGTCAACCTCAGTTTTTCAAAACTAATTTTCTATTTTCTCGATATAAAACCCCTCTAACTAGTATGTCCTGAAATTTTTAAAAAAAAGTCTTAAAGAATCTTTAGGAAGAGTTTTTCCACTCTTCTACTTACAAGAAGTAGGGTCTGTTCTGCAAGTTAACTGACTGTATGGGAAAACAATGAATACTTACTATGCACAAAGTACTGTCAAATGCACGAAGTAAACAAAATTCTTTTCCCTTTACTCCACCACAACTTCCTTCAGTTTTACTAATCTTAGGGGTTACTTGCAACAACAGTAAGTTAAAAAGTTTTCAAACAAGTTATTTTTAGAGTTGACATCCTTTTAACTTTCATGTGTCAAATGTTTGATGTTAATTCTTACAAAGGAGAACAGGCTCCTCTGAAATATCCCTGCTGGTTACAGGAAGATCCAGAAATCTTTCAAGTTCTGTTACCGGAATTCCATGAACCATGAAACCCAAGTCTTCAGTCAGTGCAGTGCCTATGTAGTCCTGATACCAGTACACTAGTGTCAAATAAATATGCTCTAGGGGACAGATAACAGGGGCACTGCAATCCTGGGAACAGACCCCTCAGTTACTATTTGCATCCTCTGATCAAAATAGCAGGCGTCAGAGTTATTTTAGCACTATTTTTAATTAAGGCTACATTTTAGTCACAGGTATTTTTAGTAAAAGTCATGGACAGGTCACAGGCAGTAAACAAAATTTCACAGCCTGTGACCTGTCCATGACTTCTATTATATACCCCTGATTAAAACACCGGGGAGAGGGGCTGGCTGCCCCGGGGTGCGGCGGGTGGCCCAAAACTGTCCCAGCAGTGGCTGGTGCAACTGGGGTTGGGGCTGCCTGAGCTGCCCCTGAGCCAGGCACATGGGCCACTGAAGTAGTCACAGAGGTCACGGAAAGTCACAGAATCTGGGACCTCCATGACAAACTCGCAGCCTTATTATTAAGTCATGAAATCCAGGACAGCTGTAATGATTCCAATCTTAACTGCAAAAATGTTAAAAATAGTTATGCTGTCACTTGAAATATATATTTACATTTTAAAGAGGAAAACTACACTGAGTGGTTGGCTTAATAATGGAAGTTTACATTAAAGACCAAGAGTTTGGGAGTTGGACTTGTCCACTAAAGGCGTGTTCCAACTTCCATTCAAGGCAATGATAAATGGGAGTTAGCGAAACCCAAAGTTATGGAAGACTTCTATCCTAAGGCCCAGTGAAAATCCAGGAATTCAGCTCTCCTTCATGTATTATTTGAAGTGTTTTCCCTTTAGTCATCTTTACATGATTTCCCCCTTGTCATGGTCAGATTAGAGTGGGCATCATTTATGTGCATTTTTGAAAAGTTTTCTGTATTTTCCACAGGGAAGAAGTGTGGGTCCTGTGCTTCAATTTCCACACATCACCGGTTTGTGCTTGGACAAGTCACCTAATTCATCTGTGCCTCAGATCCCCAGCGGGGATAATACACTTGCCTACCATCATTAGGTATTGTGAAGATAAATGTCCCACACTCAGAAACCTCATTGTTAGAGCCTATAGGAGTACCAACCTAGCTAGCTATTTAGGCTGCAATCCACCTGAGTGGATTCAGTAGCGGGATTTAAGAAAGGGGCTGCATTGACAACAAAGTCTGATAACCACTGAACAAGTTCACCAGTCAGGGGACGCTTCCCCACATGGCAAAGTGCTGGAACCCTGAGCAGGAGGGATCCACCAGCAAAAGGGTAGTTCAAGTTCTAAACATAAATCCTCTATGGAGGATTAACAAACCAAAACCAGTCCACAAACACAGCAGATTAAATGTAATTTTATATTCTCACTGCATGCTCATAATTACTATTACCCAAATGAAATTTTATTCAAACATTGCCAAAAAGACCCCAGCCAAGACATTTATTAGAGTCTGAAGAAATGTATTTTTTATTCTTTCACATTGCAAGAGGTCCATTGTCTGTAAGGGATTAAATTTGGAATGAAATAATTCTGGGTTCTTTAGGATATTTATTTTACATTCCTCTCACAGCCTGTTGCTGTGGGTGGACAAATCACCTTCTCGTGACTGAAGAATTAGATTTCTAATATCTCTGATACTGAAGATTTAGTTCTTCAGTCAGGAGAATGTGACCTGACAGTGCCTTAAATGCATGCATATAGCATAGTTCTTGGAATTCTTAGTACTTATGGGCTCATTGTAATTGAATACATTGTTTTACTGCTGGAGAATATGTAGAGAACCATCACACTGCCCAACTCTACCCACTTGGGCACCTGAGTGAGGCATAGGGATTATACCTTTAAAGTATACATCTTCCCATAACACTTCCTCAGCTTGGAATTTTAATTTCCAAGTAGTTATGGTATATAGCTTTGTTTCTTTTAAGGAGTCTTTATTCTTCTGTTGACAACTACTGACATCTCAATGGTTCCTATTACAATGGCCAATGTGGACAGGCATGTTCAGCCACTAACTTCTTTACTTCCAATATGCACGATACCTCCTCAGTTCTGGATATTACAAAAAGGGAAAATAGATCCTAGGATGCTACCAAAAGAAATAAATTCATTCCAAGATACAAAATCCACAGAAATGACAGTTTTATTGGACTTGACTAAAAGATCCAATGTTTAACCATCCATATTTATATTAACAGTGCAGTTGCGGATGTACACAAAGTAATGCAAGAAACAATGTTCAGAAAACAAGAGAATAAAAGGAACAAGAGTGCACAAAGCTTTAAGCTTTGATAAAAAATAAAAGCTTTTACAGCCAGATATTTTAAATGCAATTTTAAACAGGTTATCCTAGAGGATTCGCTCTGTGCTTTTGAGTTCATCTAAAATTATAAAGAATTGCAAACCATCAGAAAAGTTTGACAAGTACAAAGTTGACCGGATTTATAAAAAATGGAGAGAGAGAGATCCCTATTACAAAATATTGTTCTTTTAATCTTAACCACATTAACTCCATCGTTCTGTTTACTTCAACTCTGAATATAGTTGGCAGCTGCAGATTTGGAATAAAATTATGAAGTGATATCAACCTGATTAGAATCCACTTTTTAAAAAAATCCATCTCTTTGTACTATAATTGTGTTTGCACCATGGGTATCCCAGATGTTGCATTGAAGATAAATAAAAGGAGAAAATAACATTTAGTGGAATTTCCATTACTGAAATGTTCTGGGTAATTTAATCTAGCAATTGCATTGACAGTTTTTTGGGCTTTCTTAAAAAATTGTCCTTAATGAAATTCCAGGCACTACTGAAGAAAATGAAATACATACTACACATGCATATTTACAAGACATTCCACCAATAAAATGGTACAGACACAGTATGCATAAATCCATGAGCCCCACTGAGCAATCATATCACTACAATATTCATTAAACAGTGACTGCCACTTTTACCCACACCATTTAGCATCTGTGGACGACAGTACATCTGGACAACCACTGGGTCACAGGATCCAGAACCAGGAAAGATGGATGAGAGAATTTAAAGATGCTTGCAGAAAGAGAAAAAAAATTGACATTTTGTTTGAACTTCGAATCTCCAGTGTCTCTAAATACACCAGATTCAACCCACTGATTGTGTTGCATCTACGTCCTTGGAGGAATACTGAATCTCAAACATAATGCATTGAAGTCCACGAGCATATAAATGCTATTATGCATATTCCACAAGAGACTTCTTACCCACAGTACAAGATAAACAGCACAATATATTATTGATTAGTCCTTGGCCTACTCACCACTGTCTTCTCAGAATAAGTCATTTTCTTTGAGACGAGAAATTCTCATATTTATAAATAATGTACCAAACAGCAAATATTAATATTGTTGTCAGATGTATGCTCCTTAGTTCTTTATTGAGCAGCCATATCAATAACAAAAAATTCAGCCCACTGATATTCAGTCCTCCTTTTTGACTGAGTAATAACATTCAAACAGCAGGACTAAATAATTTTCCAAAGCTCTCATGTCAGTACTATGAGCTGTAGACTGGCGTTAATTTAGTGAAATAGCAAGAGCCATTTAACACTGAGCACCATCATTATTTTACAATTACAATTTCTCCAAAGTGTTTGTATAAATGAACTTGTTTCTCAGAAGGTACAGTTTCATTCTAGTAGCTGTTGGAACTATTTGGTAGAGGACAGCAGGCAACAACTACTGGTAAAAAGAGATGGATCTATTTATCTTTCTAGATAGATTTTATATATTTACTCTGCTCGCTGAAGTAAACATCTGCATTTGGATACGACAAGATAATGATACAGGTTTTCTGTGCCTATAGATTCCCAGAATTAACAGAGGGAAATTAAATGAACAGCTGTGTCCTGACACTCGACTGTGCTTTAAGACTGAAGTCCAATGCAGAGGTCTGGTGCAAATCCTTTTTTGTATAAGCAGGTCTTTCAGAAAAGACCTATTGCACCAGGTTATAGAATAGTTTCCTCCCCTACATCATAATTTGTCAGAATAAATTAACAGTGCAGTTGCAAATCTACACAAAGTAATGCAAGAAACAATTTCCTGCCTGCAATAAAAGTTATGTTCAAGAAACAAGAGAATAAAAGGAACAAGAGTGCACAAAGCTTTGATAAAAAATAAAAGCTTTTACAGCCTGATATTTTAAATTAACGGTCTGTTACAGAAGTTTATCTCGTTCTTGACCGAAGCCATAAGGGTAAGAAACAAAACTAAAACAAGGTCAAATCATAGGATAATCACAGAATATCTGAATATTCCATGCAAAATAAAACATACCAAAAATAAACCCTGTAGAATAATTCTTCTGGTTCTACCTTAAAGAAAAAGCTATGAGCTGCTTGGGCTATAAAGCTCTATTGTATTTAAAGGCACCAAGATTTTCAGAGAGAGATGCATATCCTAAACAAAAATGCACTACTCTGATCTAGCTTGCTTTAATATGGTCTAAACTTCATTCAGTGAACGAAAGTCTGACCTCTTCTCAAATGTAGTGATGCCAATTGATGGAGGAGGAAGCAAAGATTGTAAAAGTTTCAAAACAATCTCTTTGGGAAAGAAAACAGAACTGAACATTAAAATACAAGAGTCTTCTCAAATATGATAGCATTATTTCAGTTGTTGTAGGTAAAAGGAAGAATGTGGAGACGCCAATTCTGCCACCAAAAGTGGTGGTGAAGTACAAGTCAGATTTAGCACTTGTTTTACAGATATTCATGTGGTTTGCATATAAGCAGCTGACTGGTCAATCAATGTCAGGGGTTTATGGATTAAATGATGATCTGAACAGCTACTTTATTTCTAATCCATGGAAAAGTTTTGCTGCCATGAGTAAGGCTACTGAAAGTGAAGTGGTCCATTAAAGCAGAGACATTAGGTTTTCATTGTCAGAAGTCAATTAAGCAGCTCATTAGCAGAAACAGGCTAAACCAGAATGCAAGTGATCAGAATGACGCACAAGACAATAGTCGGGAGCAAATCTGTAAACACACTGACAGCTGACTAGTAGATTTAAACTTCTGCATTTTCTCTTTAACATCCAGACCTGCTGAAGACAGTCAAGCAGCTTGAAGAGCAAGTTTTCTTAATCAGTCTTGAAGTATTGACCCAAACAGGTCTTTAACTAGCAAGTCTCTTGAGAATGTCATGGGGAGACCCCACCCATTTTGGAAACCTGGGCAGAGTCTCATTTTAATCCCTTTTCTGTACCAGGTGGAACAAGGTACTTCACAAGGTACAGCTGAAAAGGTGGTAAAAGCAGCCGTGCCACAGGTCACAATCAGAAACTTTTATTTACAGTTCAGAGCAATTTAAAAAAATAGAGAAGTCCAAAATACCTCCAGAGATAGTTCTAGTTTCCTGAAATGTCATATACAAAAGTAGGCCACTCTGAGTTGGCTTAAAAGAAGTCCATAGCGGTTGGTCTCTTCTTAGCTGGTGTTACAAATGATTTCTTCATTTGGGGCTCCCCTACGGGTGTACCAGGTGACTTCAGCACCCCATGGGGAGGTTTTTGTTCAGGGTTGAAAGCCACCCGGGAGGCTCCTTCTGGGCTCACTAAGATACTTTTATCTGTCTTTTTAAATTCTGTCAAATAAAAATTAAAGGGCACAGTTATTAAGATCCACACATTGAGAGATTTAGGCAGTTCCAGTTCCCCGATTGCTCTGGCACCCAAATAGATACCAAGGAAATCTGCCATTAATGTACGAGATCCAGGCTGTTAGCAAAAATCAAAAACCTAAGATGTGCAGGGAGGGGATATGGAAGAGGTCAGCCTGAATCTCCAGCTCCTGATGGTGCCTTATCACTCTCTCTTTAGGTTGTGCTACCACCTCCAGCTGTAACCCAGGGACTGGCCGGTGGTACTCAGAGAGAGCTGTTGGCAATATGGTGCAGGTCTCCTGGTTACCGGATCCTTTATCGCGCTGGAAGCCAGCTAAATACTTCCCTTCTATTCCTGCAGTTGTCAGTTATTCCATGATTGTAAGTGGGAGGCCAGGTGCCCACAAAACAATCTCTCTGTGAAGATGCAATTCAGACTGAGAGCCCTTGATCTACGTTTCCTAACAAACATTACATCTTCTCACTGAAAGGAAGGAACAAGCACTATTCATACTGGTTAAATCTCATGGTCCTAGCGGTTGATGACCATTGCTGGCAGTAGGGTTTAAGCATCTTCAGTCTCCTCAGAAAAATGGTTTATGAGCACACACACTTACCCTTATAAAATATACAGAGTCTGTTACTCCAGTGCTGAAATAAGATGTGGTCTACATCTTACAGAGAGACGAAAAGGTAAGAAAATGGATACTTTGCCCCACTACATTAGAAATCCATTTCAATTTTACATACATCAATATGTCCCGAAGAAAAGTATGGACATATAAGAGTCTGTGTGTGGGGATACTTATTTGTTAAAATCAGGGTCAGCAGAGGCAGCCAAAGTAAAATTGGAATTTTGCCTTGGCAATGGTGATTCCTCTGCCATGGACCATCAATCAGCATTTTACAGATGTTTCTGCTGGGAGGCAGAATGAACTGGTGGGGAATTTGAAGAAGAGGAGCTTCACAGAATCACAGAAATGTAAGACTGGACAAGATTTCAGGAGATCATCTAGTCCAATCCTTCCTTACTGCAGGGGATCAGGCATTACCTAGACCATCCCTGACAGGTGTTTGTCATTACAGGTTTTTAAGAAATGGTTTGATAAAGATTTTACAACCTCCCTAGGAAATCTGTTTCAGTGCTTAACTACCCTTACTATTAGGAAATTGTTCCTAATGTTTAACCTAAATCTCCCGTGCTGCAATGTAAGCCCTTGTCCTGACCTCACTGGATCAGGAGAACAATTTATCACCCTTCTCTTTAAAACAACCTTTTATGAACTTGAACACTGTTATCATATCCCCCTACTTCTCTACTCCAAACTAAACAAGCTCAGTTTTTTCAATCTTTCCTCACAGGTCATGTTTTCTAGACCTTTAATCATTTTTGTTGCTCTTTTCTGGACTCTCTAATTTGTCCTTTCCTGAAGCATGGAGTCCAAAACTGAACACAGTACTTCAGTTGAGGTCTTCACAGTACTGAGTGGAGTGGAAGAATTACTTGTCATGTCTTGCTTACAAAACTCCTGCTAACACATCCCAGAATGATCTTTGCTTTTTCTGCAAGTGTTACAGTGATGACTCATATTTAGTTTGTGATCTGATATAGCCTCCAGATCCCTTTCTGCAGTACTCCTGCCTAAGCAATTTTGTATTTGTGCAATTGATTACTCCTTCCTAAGTGGAGTACTTTGCATTTGATCCTTATTGAATTTCATCCTCTCTCTCCAGTTTGTCAAGATTATTTTGAATTCTAATCCTGCCCTCCAAAGCACTTGCAACTGCTCCCAGCTTGGTATCATCTGCAAACTTTATAAGTTGGTTTCACAAGATTTGTTCTTGACAAATCCATGTTGACTGTTACTGATCACCTTATTATCTTATAGGTGCTTACAAATGGACTGTTTGATTATTCGCTCCATTATTCTTCCGAGTTACCAAAGTTAAAACAACTGGTCTACAATTCCCTGGATTATCCTTCGACCCCTTTTTATAAACAGGTACTATATTTTCCCTTTTCCAATGCTCTGGGATGTCCTCCATTATCAAAGATAACAGTTTATGGCTCGGAGATCTCTTCAGCCAGATCTAGGATATGTTTCATCAGCTCTTGCATCTAACTTGTCTAAGTAACCCATAAAATGATCTTTTGCTATTCTGTCAGATCTTACCCCATTTACACTGATGTTCACTATATTAGTCATCTGATCACTGGTCAGCTTTTTGGTGAAAACATGAAAGACTCTTACAAAGCAGTCCACAGAATGACATAGATTTGAAACCACTCTGCTATGGCATTCCAGTGGATTCCATCCATTAGGGAATCAATGCAACTTCATGGAGTCAAGACAACTCCTTTGCCTCTGAGCCAGAAGGCTATAGGTTTCAGTCCATTTCCTGGAACATGACTTGGGTTCATAAACAATGCCAAAATTGTGACAAAAAGAAACTCCAGGAGCAGCATCTGACTGGTTCTGCTTTCATTTTTACATACTGTTTATGTAGTTGTCATCTCCCCAGCTTTCATCCTTGCCCCTGTGCACCCCAAAAGCCGTATGGTGAAGGTATGCAGACACATTAAACTCACCTGCAGTCATGTTCTTATTCAATCCAAAGGTGACTTTTTTGGAGCTGGAACATTGCAACTTGTTTAACTACAGAATAAAATGAAGATGGCAAGTAAAGGTTGATTTGAGGCAACATTACATTGTTTCCCTGATGAAACTCTGAGGAGTCCCAGTTTCTTCCCCTGTTGTAGATACCGCCCCACACACATCTTAAATGGATCACTCTGATCAATTCAGATGGCAGATAATCCAGCCACATACAAGCAACAAGTTAAATAAAATTACTTTCGAAAAGTTTAAACTGCTCACAGTGACAACTTTGCTTGTGTATGTGTGGTGGAAAGAGAATGTGTGTGTGTGTGTGTGTGTATATTATTTTTATTAATCCTTGAATGGACAATTAACAACTCCATGGCAAACACAACTCTATCTGCTGAGGAGCTTCAGGCCAGTTTTCATCAAGGTTACGTTCCCAAACTTTTACCAAGTATGAACAGTGCTGAGAATTTGCCAGGAGCCTCAGGGCCACCTCTAGTTTGCACAGGATGGAGCAGACAAAAGCTGCCCTTCCACAGTCACAGATGCTGCCCATTGAGAGGATAGGTCCCAGCAAAAAACTAGAATGAGACACTGGTGTGATCCAGTTGGAAAAAATCACAGGCTGGGACCCATATCTGGGCAAACTGCCCTCTGTTTTTCAGATGCAGGTGGCCGTGAGCCGCGTCTTGGAGTTCCGTGAGCCATATTTAAGACAACCCCCACAATTCTGGCAGACCAAATCAGGGTCACTTTACCTGCATGGAGGGTCTGGCTGAAGAGAGGCTGCCTTTGGCCTTCCTGAAGAACACTGGCTTTGGTAAAGTTGTTTTTTCAAATTTCACAAAGTCATTCCCTGTCTTTGCCTTCTTTTTCTTTAATGGAATGAGAGTGCTACCAGCCTCCTATGAGGAGGGGAAAAAGAAAACAAAGGTTTACTCAGTGTGAGAAAGAGCAGCAGCTAACTAAGAAACAGAGGGTGCTAGGGTTAGTGCTAGCCATTTGCCAGTGGTGGCCATAGTTAAACAACGATAACTCATCATGAACGAATGCTAGTTTGTGGTCACTTGTTAGTCCCCTGGATAACGTTTGCCCCTATTACAAAAATGCCTCACAAGGTTGCATGATTGGAAGTCTCTGTTCAAGAAAGGTCAGTGCTGGAATAGCAAGACTGTTGAATTGGAAAAGGAGGTGCATTGATGGAGTTCTGGAAGGTGAAGGGAACTTGTAAGACACTTGCCTGCCCCACTGTCAGGGTCCAGATAAGGGTATCATTTTCAGGAGCACAAGGATCCCCATCTCCCTTCTATGTCCATCTGGGAGCTCTGAAGTGTTCCCCCTTCCCTCCACCCTGCTAGGGTCAAGGATTACATGGGATAGCTTTTGGGTCCATTTAACTCTACTCCTTTATCTGGATGGACAGAGGAATGGACAGGATGCTACCAAGAAATACAAAGCATGTTTTCCTGTCTAGGGACTGAATAGGCTAACAATACATCTTAGCCTGGGGACCAAGAAAGCTACCAGGAACGAACCCAAAATCTCTTGCAGAGCACCGGCCACTGCGTGGCTGTCCTCTCCTAATAATCTAAACCAGGGGTGGGAAAACTATGGCCCCCACCCAACTGCCCTTGCTCCCTGTCCCCTAACTGCCCCCCGGCAACCCCTGCCCCTTATCCAAACTCCCCAGCCCTGGCCCCCTTACCATGCTGCTCAGAGGAGCGGCTGGAGCCAGATATGCCGCCGTGCAGTCCCGCAACCCCCGCAAAGTGCTGCCCGCGTAGTGGCGTTGCTCCAGGGGAGGAGGGAGCCAAACACACTGCCCCGCAGGAGCACACAGCCCCACTCCCCAGAGTGCTGCCCGCATGGCAGTGTGGCTCTGGGGGAGGAGGGAGTGCATGTGTCTCCACGTGTAGCAAAACATGCTGCCTTGTTGGAAGGCGCAGCAGCGTGGCTCCGGGGGAGGGGCGGGGGCAGCCTCCCCGGCCAGGGGGCCAGATGGGACAGTCCCACAGGCATTTCCAAATGGCAAATCTCATAATTCTGCCATTGGAGAGTTTACAAGATATTGGATCTTTAAACCTGTCTCTGGTGCAGAATTAAATACTGCTTCACTCTTTTATGATGTGTAAAGATGGACAAAAACCAAAATGACCATAAATTGTTGCAAGGAACTATTATTGCTGCATCAGAGATGACCTCCTGGCCAAGAACAAGTTGAGTAAAGTATTGGATGCAATGCCCTCCGTCCAAGAATTTGGCCTCTTCACACAAGTAGCCATGGAAGGTCTACGAGCAATAGAAGTCACCACCTTAGATTCATGACATTCCTGGGTGGTAAAAGAGGGTAAATATACATATGGGATCCTCCCACTCCCTTAATTCCCAATTGATAATGTTATCCCTTGACAAGGAGAATTTAACATATGTGAAAAAACATCCCATAGACCCCCTCAGCTCGAACTGAATTCAAACAAGCCTCACAGGCAAAAGAGAATTAGAGCCCCCCGCTTACACTCTCTTTGCTTTTCTTGCATGCAGCCTCAAGAACTCCCTTCACTTCCACAGAGTTTATCACCTCTTTGATCTTCCTCTTCTTTTTCAGGGATGGTAGTTTTTGGTTTGAGACCCTGAGCCCGTCTAAACTGCCCAACTTAGTTTTTTCCTTCAATTTGACTTTTTGGGGCAGTGTGGATTCAGAGTCCCCTCCTCCTGTAAGGCTATTCTGCAAGCTTGCCTGTTGTGACTGCAGAGCAGCCTGTTCAGAGAAGCCATTGAGTAAGACGGTCCCGATTTTCTGTTTCTTTTTCACCATCTTGGTAGTAGTTACAGTGGCACAGTCACTGTCATGCCGTAGGGTATTGGCGTTAGCTGGTCCATTTTGAGATACAGGTTTTACATGAACCTTCTGCAGTTTTGTATTCTTTTTCTTGAGTGGTCTCCTTTTATTCTGCATTAAATCGGTCAGAGACTCCTGTGCACAGTTGCCACCATCTCCTCCACTGCTGGTTACACCAATTCCAGTCTCAGTTGCCTCTTTGTCAAGAGCTTTGTTTTTTCTTTTTCTTTTACTAGTTTCTGGTGCTCTGCTGTTGTTGGGTTCTTTGGATCCAACTGCATCTGGTACCCCCTCCTCAGTTCTCCCATCAGCTCTGCCTGAGCCTGCAATTTGACAGCCCCTCTTCTTCCGCCTCTTCCTCTTCCTCTGGAGTCCTGATGCATCATCTTCCTCTGTACTTGATGCCTCTTTTCCATCCTTCTCTGCAAGGAGGCAAAATCAGAAGCATCATCATTTAACCCAAATATGAAATAAAAAGACAACTGCAACAGAGAAGTTGCTTTCCTTACATCTCTAAATCTTTACTGCACATATAATGACCACAGAGTCCATATTTTTTTCAAGACCTATTAATGCTTTTCTTGCCTTTTTTCATGTTACTGCTGGGTTGCCAGCAGTTGCCCATGAGTAGTTCTAATGTAGTAATATCTCCACTCCATGAAGGTGCTCTCTCTTGCAGACCTTCCTGCTGGTAAACCCATTAAAAGCTCATGTGTCAGCTGACTCTGGTAGATTTTCTTGAGGAACATTAAGTTTGTAACAATGTAAATGCAAACCCTGATGGCAGAAACAGCTGTAATGGCTCCTAGGTAGCTTATTTCCATTCCTTTCTTCCAGACATTCCCCCTAATTGCTAATGTTCTAATGGCATTCCTCTTTCAAGGGGACAGAGATGTTCTTGCTTCCACAGTAAATACCAATAAAAAGAACGAGGAATACTTGTGGCACCTTAGAGATTAACAAGTTTTTTGGGCATAAGCTATTTAACCAATAGTACTTCTTGACTGGATAGAGGCAAAGTACAGCTTCTTCCCAAACTGCTGCATATTGGGTAAAATCCTAGCTCCACTGACGTCAATGGCAAAATTCCCACAGACTTCCATAAGGTCACGATTTCAACCTTTAGAACATAACACAAGAATGGCCATAGTGGGTCAGACCAAAGGTCCATTCAGCCCAGTATCTGTCTATCAACTGTGGCCAATGACAGGTGCCCCAGTGTGAGTGAACCTAACAGGCAATGATCAGGTGATCTCTCTCCTGCCATCCATCAATTTTTACCTTTCATTGCAAAGAGACTCAGAAACTGGTGTATCCCAAGCAACTGATCACTGACTTAAAACAATCTCATCCTCTTATGTGGCCAAGCCACACTAGGTACGTCTGTCTTGCAGCTGGGAGCAAACTTCCGAGCCTGGGTAGACAGACTTGTGCTATCAGAGCTTGAGCTAGTGTGCTAAATAGAGCAATAGGAGCACTGCGGCTGTCTCTCTCAAGCCCATCGGGCCCCCTAGGCTTGAGAACCAGAGTCTCAGCGTACCACACATTTATTTTCAGCATGCTAGCTTGAGCCTTGCTAGACTGGGTCTGTCCATGCAGACTGGGAGTCTCACTCACTGCTGCAGTGTAGACATACCTGCAGACTGGTGAGAGCAGTCTCCCTTCCCTCGCTTTGACTCCTACCTTTCTCTCTTTCCAGCTTGGCTTTTTCCATAGATTTGGCAACTTTCTTCTTTCGTCTGCCCCTGCTGAATGTATCATCATCTTCATCTGTAGAAACATCTTCAGGGAAATCATCTTGAGGGAAGATTCCTGTTGAGCAAAAAGTCAGATGAGATGTCTGAAAATACCCCCGTTCCCCTCCCCCAAGTAGTTTCTGTGTTCACATATAGCACCAGGGCCACAAACACCGATTCCTCACTCCACTTGTCTATCAGCACATTTAAAGCACTGCAAAGAAATGTGCACCGAAGTGTGTGGTTTCTTCATTATTTGGAATCAAACTGACCATGTTTCTCACTTACGAAACAAAGAATCTAAATAAGCGGGCAAGACCTCGGCTTATAAAATTACAATGATGCCCAAGTTGTGAAGCACTAGATGTGGGAACCTGACCTCCTTTGTGAAACTGAGGAAGTTATACTTCCTAATGAGAAAACTGCATCACAGCAATAACCTCTGAAACTAACATTCTTCAAATATATGTAGAAACACCACATGAAGACACAACATTCACTGCAAATCTACATTTGGATGGATAGTTTAGCAGAATGTAAGTGCTTCTTTTTTGAAGCTCAATTCTCACCTTCTGCTAGGTCCTGGAACCTGAAAAAGTTAAAAAAAACAAAAAGTGTTATAGTATTGACTGAAATGTCACCAAGTTACTAAATTTATGATGCATACTTCCGACTTTTGAGGAAAGCATCGGAGGGCTACAAAACACTAGCTCTCCAAGAGACCTGCCTCAGAACTCCAGCAATGCAAAGCCAAACCACTGAAGTAGTTTTGGCAAGAGCACGATTTAATACTGCCGTCCCACAAACCCCGCAGTTTGAGCACAGCGCTGTTCAAAACTGCATGATTTAAGCGAGCGTGGAGTAATCTGCGAAGTGAAGTCGTGGAAGCCTGATCACTTGAACTACTTAGAACTATACAAGACAAAGTGCTTGACAATGCAAAGCATGGAACAATCCTAAACTGGTATGAAGTACAGGCAAGACAACTCAAGTCCCTTCCAATTCTAGTGTCTAGGAAGCTGTGAAAAACACAAAAGCAAAACCAAAATTGGCCTCAGACCCACACATATATCCATGTCTGTCAGAGATTTTGTACTCCTATTACCACATACTATAAGCAATGCCCTCTTTCTAAGATATCTGGGCCAAGTAGGAATGTGCTGGACAGTAAATTCACTGCAGAAACAATTTCATTAAAAGGATGGAAATCTCTTGATGCGGACACTAGGAGTAGAGGGGTTTGGGGAAACAGGATGTTAAGTATATTTAGACAAATCATGGTACAGAGCTTTGTTTCAATAGGACTCACTTTTTGACCAATTTGTACAGACGTTTTCTGTTAAAAGCAGGTGTATATTTTCTGCTGGCCAATTCAAAGAGTCTGTCAGCAACAGCTTTGTAGTTAAACTGCCAAAAGAAAGCAAGCACAATACAGTATCTTTGTTAGCTATCATACTGAACAGCCAAGTATAGCTGATGTTATAAATACTTCAAGCAGCATATGTTTTTACTATTTCCAATTCCTTCCACTACACTTAATCTATGCCAAGATTCACCCCTCTGAATGCATATGCCAGCTTTATGAATTGGTTTTGTCTGACTACATAGCAATGGGAGAGACCAGGTGGGTGAAGTAATATCTTATTGGACCAACTTCTGTTGGTGGAAGAGACAACCTCAGAACTCTGTGTAGCTTGAACACTTGTGTCTTCCACCAAGAGAAGTTGGTCCAACTACCTTACCCACCTGGTCTCTCTCATACCTTGGGATAAACATGGCTGCAACACTACATTACAGATGAAGCATTCAAATATTTTTTTAAAAATACTTCTAACTTGGACTCTCATTTGGAAGGAAAAAGCAAACAAAGCAACTTATTTTTAAAAAAACCTTTCAGGTTCAATGCCAAGATTTAAATGTGCAGCATTCAAGTCCTTGATTAAGAGCCACAGCCTAACACAGGAACAGGAGGCATCTCTGTTGTAGCATAGTCCTGGATCCCAGCAGTTCGTTCCAACGAGTTCATAAGATTCGGCAGGTGTTTTAGTGCCTAGCCCCATCTCTTGTGTACTCTCCCACTCTATCACTTGTGCTCTCAACATGAGTAAGGGGTGCGCTGACTGCTGGGACAGACAGAACACAATATGGTTTTAGCAACTTTTTTGGTACCTCTTGAGGTGGAAGTGGAAAAAAGGGGATGGGGGAAGAGAGAAGAAACAGAATTTGGCACATGAACAACTCTTTTGACATTTGTTTTGTAACCTGCTCACGCTGAATGTGTTATTAATATGACACTTGGGTATGTCTACACCACAAATAAAAACCCATGGCTGGCCCATGCCAGCTGGCAGGGGCCTGTTTAATTATGGTTTGGATGTTCCAGCTCGGGCTGTACCCTGAGCTCTGGGATCCTCCCGCCTCGCAGGTACTAGGGCCCAGGCTCCAGCCCCCCAAGCCTAGAAGTCTACACTGCAATTCAACAGCCCTGCAGCCTGAATCATCAGACATTGGCCAGCTGCAAGATTTTACTTGCAGTGTAGACGTATCCCAAGAAATGCAAGTGATGTTTACCTTATTATTCGACTGGTGATGTCTCCACTATCCACTAGGTGCCAAATAATAAAAGCCTAGGGTTATTCATGGGGATGTCATGTTAACATGAAGCAAGCAAGGCACAAACCTGGAGAACAGGACCAATGTTTGCATCTGCATTTTCAGAAAGGTCCTCTTGTTCTTCAATGTCCAGTGCAGATTTTTTTGATAAAGGTTTGTCTGTTATTACACAAAAAGGATTTTAAAGATCAGTCAGAAAGAATAGGCAAAGCGCTGTTCAGTACAATGGAATAAGAGGAGTTCTTGAGCCAGGAAACCATCTCCCTAGGCAGGAAGATGGGATGCAGGTATCATTTTTAGCATATGAACATAGGGCTGAGTGTCAGGACACCTGGACATTTTTCCTTGCTCTATCACTGACATGCTCTGTTACCTTTGGAAACTAACGGAGATGCTCTACACTTCAGTTACAGTCTTTTTATATTGGGGATGATACATGCCCATTTATATCCAAACATTTTAGCTCTAAGGATGAAGAGCATTATACAATTCAGAACAGCAGTATTATTTCTGGGTCTTTGAGATGACCATTCCCATAGAAGAATGACCATCCCCATTCCCTCCCAGCGCATTGCCACAAAATACTAGTTTTGGGACAGTCCTGGGTTATCTACAGCTGTTGCTGCAGTAGGCTGAAATGTGGGACTGTATGGTCTGGTATGTAAGGGGAGCACTACGATGTTTGAAATTTACTAGTCTATGGCTACTTTGTCTACTAGATCACCTGAAAAGAACAGAAGTAAGATTTGCTGTTCTTGTATCCACCTGCATACCCCGGGCTGGCTGAGAGTAGGAATGGTATTTTTAAGAGGAGGGATACGTATCTGGATCCTGTTAGTGGTTATCTTTCTTTAAAGTCTGGGCTGAATTTTCATCACTTCCCCCTTACCGTTGGTCATGAGTGGCTCATTTTCAGCTTCATCTCCCTCGGACAGCTCACCATCGTCATTGCTGCTTGTTTTCAGTTCTTTCATTAGATCTTCAATGGCAAAAGGGGACTGATCCACAATGGCCTCAAAGATGCCCTGGGCTACTGCCTGCATCAGCTGACGACTACAATATATAAAAAAAGGATGTGGGGGGGAGGGAACACACGTAGAGCATTAAAAGCCCCTTTTCCTTCCCATTTACATTTAGAACACTGAAGACAGTGGGACAAAGGGCGAGAGGTGCAACTAACTTGAGGGAAAAAAGTCACTAATTACTTAAACAATTTGTTTAACTCCAAACAAATTTTCCAGTTTCATATTTGGTTCTTTCAATGTTACAGCTTGGAGATTTTGCTTGGCTTATTAATATTTTATATTCCAGTAATACCAGATCAAAGTCAGGGCTCTGTTGTGTTAGGTACTCTATAAACACAGGTATAGGTGGCTCTTAATATTTACACACCCACTTCACGTATGGTTTTGAGGAACATAAAGGGGCATTAAGCTAGCCACAAAGGCCTGCCCACGGGGTTGTTTCTCTATGACCTGAACTTCGTTATGTTCTTTGCTTTGCTTCCGTCCATTTGTTCATTACCTTTTGAAATGGCACTTCAAGAACTTCCTAGATCTTAGACTAAATAAATAAATAAAATGGAAAATCCAATATTCATCCAACAAACTTACTCCTTAGATTTGGCAGCAATTTTGCAGAATGGTTCAATAAATTTGAGATTCTGGTCTGCTGTGAGCTGTGAGATTAGGATACAGAAAGTCTTAGTTTAGTAGAGCAGGCAGGTCAAGTAACTCATTGTAGATTGTGAGGTAGGAGATCTTTCTAAGAGGCTACACACCACCACTTTTCATCATGTATTTTCCCCACATAAAATTGACAAGAGTAACAGTTGAGCACCACTACCAAGATAGTTGATAGATGCACTATACAAACTGTGTGCTCTGTACACATCCATTTATTGAACTGCACAATATGCCCTTGATCCTCAATTCATAGACGGCAAAATGAGACAGAGGAAAAAATGAAGTGAGTCAGCTCAAGGTCACAAAGGAAGTCTGCAGCATACTAAATCCTGGGCATCTTCTGACTGGCAGACCTCAGCCTAAAAGCCATTAAACAAAATAGTAATGAACAGGAAGATCTGATCCCTTTGTTAAGCTCAACATAGGAATATAGACTGAGACTTTCAAAACAGTCTAGGAGATTTATACCCATCTTTCACGACAATTAATCTAAATCCCTTAGACTGCTTTGAAAGTCTCAGTCATAGGCCTTATGAACCCTGTGCAAGTCTGGGGCTGGAGAAACTGTTGCTGAATTAGAGCCCTCATTGTAGATACTATCCCCTGCCACAAAAGCTTTCCCTCTCCTGCCCCGGCTACCTACAACTGCCAACAAAATTGCCTGCTGGGTCACCCTTTGCATTCTGCTTTCTCTTCTTTAGAGAGCACTGCTACAAAACTGCTAATAGGCACATCTTGTCTGTCAAAGAAAAAGAGAAAATAGTTACCAGGAGGGCATCTGCCAGCAGCACCCCATATGGACTAGCAAAGGGAAGGCTACGAATTAATAATGGAGGCTGCAGGAACTCCTCCCTAGCAGGCTAAGAACAACAACATTGTGGGGAGGGATTTCAAATAATAATTAAATGGTCAGCAGAATTCAGATTCCTGTGGCAGAATCCACAGTAGCTGTTGTAGAATCAGACTTTAGATTGCTGCAAAATTATGTCACTTTGCAATAGCCAATAAGACTTAACTTAAGACAGAGGAAGGTCTATACTGAAAGAGATAACAGGTAAACTAAATTAAAGATATTGTTGGTACCTGGCAAATTGTGTAACTTGTTCTTTATGGGGCAGACTATCAAAATACACGTCTGAATCCAGTTGTGCCCAAGTCATTGAAGACAGTTTTAAATTAGATTTCTGAATTTCTACAACATATGTGGTTACAGGGTCAGGTCAAGTATGGGCTCAAAGTGAATTTTTATAAAAGAAAAGAGTGATGAAAATTTTTAAAATCCCAACAGAACAATAATTAATTTTTTTTCCAAAGAAAAAAAAGGGAGGGAATCAAAAATCAAAAAGATTCTCTCATTATATTTACAGACTAAAATTGGAGCATTTGTACCAGAGCGTGAGAATTGGAAAGTGACCAGTCTAAGTTCCTTGTCCAAGCTCAGAGAAATGTAAAACTTAGCAGCATAAATAGTGATAAGGAAACAAGATTTTAGGAATTTCTTCAGTGTTAATGAGTTACATTTAAAACAATTGAATATAAATAAACTAGGATTTAAAAACACTGATAAAAGACTGTTGTACAATACAGCAATATTAATCATAAAAAAATTACAATGTGTTTTCTACCTCCTTGGCTCCAGTTTTAGCCAGTTCTTCCAGATAGATGTCAATAAAATGAAATTTTATCCCAATGGGAGCATTACTTTCTGGGTGTATAACTTCCTTCATTAACAGATGGAGAAACGGCTCAATCAGACTGAAAAAAAAAAAAAGCAGGAAACAAATTTAAAGTCTGGGTTTAGCTTCCTTTTTCACCAACTGCTAAAAGGTTGCTTTTTTGACATTTGTCAGAAGTAAAGAAAATATTCAGAGAAGTCCAGTCATAATTTTACTACTTAAAAAAATTGTTATTGTCAGAGTTTCCCAAGGTCAGAATATTGTTTGCCGGCAGTAAGGAAATCTACTCAGCATAAGTGAATATAATGGCGTGGCAACTCTTACAGTTAAGGTTTAGTCTCTTTTATTTTTAAAAAGACTATTCTAAGTGCTTGAGAAGCCATATGCTGACTCAGAATGCCTTTACGTTTACTGTGTCTCATGGTGGTGAGAGGGTCCATATTTGGGGTCATTTGAACCGGGATTCCCATAATACAACTCCTCCTAACTCCCACCCTCGACAGTCTTTTACAAAATAATCTAGCTCTTCTAATTTTCTTTGTGTGCACACCTAGGGCTCAGACTATAGCTCTAGTCCTCTCAAACGGGACTCAGCAATTCAGAATTTATCTTACATAGTGTCTGGCTCTCATTGCCCCTTTGGGTGTGTTATACTAAAGTTATTTAGAATTAGTTTAGGAACTTGAGGTCAGATCGTCAGTAGCTCGAGGCAAAAAGAAATACACACGCTCTGCAAAATTAGGGCCTGTTAAAAGCAAAAGGGTTTCCAGCCAGCCTGTGTCAGGATAATTGAGTGGCTCAGGGAGATATGCTGTGATCATTGGGTGTGTGAGCCCTCTCCTTGGCAGCTGTCAAAGCATGTTTGTTGTGCATGCTCCTTACTCTAACCCTAGGCTTCTCTTGGAAGTTTCTTCCCCCCACCCCAGACCAAAATTTCTGGTTTAAGAGAGATTTTGAAGTGCTCTGAAATTTATATACAGACTGAGTTTGTTTGTTTTTTTTAATAAGTACCGTCAAAGAAATCACCATTAACTAATCAAAAGGAAGATGACTGACTTTAGGAAGCAATTGGGAAACTGCAACTTAGGGAGGTGGTGTGGCAGTCAGAGGGGTGTGGGAGCAGTGCAGGGATCGTGGGGGCTGGAGAGGGTGCTCTGCTCCTTTTGCTGTGCCAGGGCACAGCCCACAGAGGGAACAACCACCCTTATTAGTGCAAGAGATCATCCCAACACTAAATTTTGTAAACCCAGTCTGATGACTGGAAGTTGACAAAGTACTGGCTTTCCAAAAACACACTTTAACCACGGGGGAGGGAAGAGAGCAAGTTGGGCACCTTTCCTCTAGTGACATACCTGGAGGTGAGGGGAAAGCAAGAGGAGTCATCCCTGCCCTCATCCCCCACAAATAGCTCCCATTGCCCACCATTCCTCCCTCTGGCTGATCCACTGGCCCAAAGAGGGGGCCCCTCAGGACTCCCTCTCCTTCCCTGCACTGCTCCCTGACTGGAGAAAGAATCCAGAAATTCCCAGCTTCCCCCAGCAGTAGGGAAGGGGTTTCAGGCTCACTCTTCCCTCTGCTCCGATAGGAGAAGGGGAGGTCAGAGCAGAAGAGCTTTGGGGTGAGAGCTGTACACGGAGGATGTACAAGGTGCTTAGCTCTGCACTACACCTGCCCACAGTCATACTCGTCTGTCCCTCCCTTTAAAAAAACATCCCCACCGACTCCAGGCTAGCCCTTGATCTGCTTCTGCATCCTCTCCCCAGCTCCTCAACCTGCAGGTCTTATGCTAACAACTGGCTCTACATGGGGAAGGAGGGAGAGTGGTGCTGTGCTGGGCAGGTGAGATGAGAAAATGATACAGGGGCAGAGTTGTTATTGGGTTGATCATTGCCAACATGGCAGCAGAGCAGGGAGAGCCGTGTTGTGGTTCACAGGGGTATTGAAACATAAGAAAACTCCAACCCCCCTGGAAACTGAGTGCCCAGACAGTTCCTTTAAAATGGAGTTAAAGTTACATCGTGCTCTTCCAGAACGTCAAGCGCACTTATACTTATTTCTCTGGAACCCAGGAAATACGAAGTTACATTACGCAACATATCCACCACACAACCTTAACTCTGTGCCCTGGAGACAGTAGTATTACCGTGAAGGATTCAGTACCATGGTGCCACCTTAAATAGATAAGGAGAACTAAAAGAATGCAGCACTGTTGGCGCTGTGCTCCACAGATTTGAACATCCAGCATTTATCTGCATGCACTCCAGCTGTGTTCCCTGTGTTATGTCTAGCTGTACCGAATAGTGGAGGGATTACTTGGAGCAGCTTGGTAAAGCTGTGATTGTGATATGAGAAAGGGTCCATGTGTCTCTTGAAGGATCAGACATTTCTCAATTCAGCACTGAGTTCTGAGAATTGTATCAGCAGAAGTGCAGAAAAATCTTGCTATCAGGACAGTTAGCAGTCTGGTGCCCTATGTGGAAGTCACTAAGGCAGAGTGAGGGGTAAGTGAAGGCAATGTCTTTGAAGGAATACTTGAGCAAGGGTGAAAATATTGTAACATTGAGCAAGTCTGGGATGGTTTGTGTAGAACAAAATCAGTGTAGGTAGCTCCTGTTTACTACATCCGACCTAAATCCAAGTTTTGCTTTAGCAAAGAGAAGATGTGAGACTATCTCACAGCACTCGTGTACTGTACAGCATCTATAAGATTAGTGTGCTACTGTGTGTGTGTTATTGGCATGTCTGGATATTGCTCAAAGAAAACAGAGTTAAGGGAACATGGTAGGGATGGCATGTATCTTTTGCATTTCCTGTTTTCAGAAGCTTAAGTTTCCCTTACCTTAACTCTGCATTTCCTGGTTTTTAGAGAAATAAATAAAATGCACTTGACACTGTGGAACGGCATGAAGCATCACTAGGCAACCTTTTTTCTTCTTTAATTAATAATGAGAAGTACTCGTTTTGAAAGTCATCACCACTCTAAGAGAAGGCCAATCCAGCAGACTGAAGTTAGAGGTTTAGACACAGCATAGAAGTTACACATTAGAACCACCATCTTGGTTAATAGTTTGCTGAAAATATACAAGACTGTGCATACAAAACAGGACAGACTGGACAGAGAAGTCAGTCTACAGTGAAAGACTCCTATAAGCTGCTTTTATCAAGAAAGTGTCACCACAGACAAGGAAGACAGAATTCCTAAAACAAACAATCGATAAGATTCTCCTTTTTCAGATTTTCTGTGCTAGGACTTCATTATCATTATGCATACTTCTAAAATTCCACTACCATGTCTCCTGGCTGCACTGCCAAAAAGCCTGGCACCACCAATATATCCAGGGACCACGGAATGCAAGGCCTGTTACGGAACCATGCTAAAAGCCTTTATATTCAGTATGTGTACATACACCCATACAGTTTTTTCACAAAAGCCTTACTGTGGAATGCACATTTAGACTAACTGCTTAGGTAAACTTGAGTGTTATTACAATAAATGTTTAACTTAATAAAAATGTAGACTTTAATCTATGTATTAACTAGATAGCACAAGTGATGTGGGTACACAAAAAGATTAAACAGAACAAAGAAAGCCAAAGACTAAAAAAGAGCCATCTAGAGAGGAAGAAGGCACGTTAAATTAAAATATTTTGATACGGGCAAACCATGTAACTTCTTTATTATACAATTACATCTAGCAGTTTATTTACCTTTCATCCCATCCATTTCTTTTCAGCACCTCGAAGGTCTGCCTCAAAACCATGCGGATTAGCTATAAAGCAGAAGATTTGATATATAACACTACAGTTTTCTAACTATTTGAGAATCAATAAAATAGCTGCTCGGACAGTCACATAGGCAGACTCCTTAGTTGAACTGTTTATGGCCCAAAAATTTTGCTGGAAAGGTTCTTTCATGAATACATGAGAAGTCTCTCCATTACTGGGAGATGGGATAGAGGCAGTGTGTGATCTAAAGTTCCAACAGCATCACTATTTGCTGTCATTACACTGCAAGCCAAACAAAATGCAATGACCACGATACATCCATCTGCACTGTTCTATACTGCTCCCCACTCCCCAAAATCCTCCAAAGAAGTTAAGATGCATTCCCCCACTTTCCCATTTACAGAAATTCCAATTTAATAAATTCAAACCAATTGAAAATGTTAACAACTTCGTACTAACAGTTTGTCCTGCTGTATATACATTTAATTAAGAGACGGGAACATTACATATGTAACAGCCATAATAAATTAACCTCTAGGAACCTTACATTTTTGACACTCTCAATTTAGAGTAGCTAACTTCTCAACCATAACACTACAATAATGCAAGTTTTTGACTTTAGCTTCCTTTTTTAAAAGAAAATAAAAATTGGAAGACAAATACTAACGTGATTTTACTGTGTATTTCCATTAATAGATATTTTATGCTTAGACTAAGCCTTTACAAATTAATTTACCTCACTTCAATACTTAGGAATCTAATACACTGCGGTAAGTTTAACTACTACAGATTGTAACTTTTTTTGTTTTTAAACGGCCCCTTTCAGAAAAATCTCAAAGTAGTCTTCCTTTTATTTAAATATTAATTTTGATGCAGTATCCATTAACATGCCTGCTGGATATCATTACAAACACTTATGCATGTGCTTAACTTTATCGCCAGGAGTAGTCCTATTGAAGTCAATGAGGAATATCCGTGTGGTGGTGTAAAGCTAAGCAAATGTATAAGCATTTTGCAGGATCAGACACTTACATAAAAATTATGTAATGACTTCTAGATCCACCATAACACCTAATTAAAGGCCTATAAACAAAAATATACTCTGCATTGTGCATCCTGAAACTAGCAAAATCCTTTTGGTATAATATATGCAAACATATACGAAGAGATGGCAACTCTCCCGTATAGCATCATCATGCTTCGTCCTTTCAAAATATATACCAAAAGAAAAAAAATAAATCAACCACTCCACCCCCTGAAAAAAGTTAACATTACCATGTAGTATTTATCAAGGCGCAGTCTGTCTATGCCATTCCATTCACGGTTTACAGTTTGCCAAAAGGTCTGAATGAACAGATGCTCTGCAAGAGAACAAAAATAGTGAATGTGCATGTTCAACATCAATACTATTTTACGTTACTGAAAGCAACCTTGAGAGACTACTTTTCCAACTTCTCCAGGGAGAAAAAAGCATTGATTTTGCAATAAGTTGTTATACCTATATCCATTTAGGCCCTGATTCAGCAAAGCAGTTAGGCACATTCTTAATACTGAATCAGGGCCCTACAGTTCAAAAACCATGCTTGTGTTTAATTGAGGTGAAAGACAAAAAACAA
Organism: Dermatemys mawii; assembly: GCA_007922305.1. Classification (NCBI taxonomy): domain Eukaryota; kingdom Metazoa; phylum Chordata; order Testudines; family Dermatemydidae; genus Dermatemys; species Dermatemys mawii. Next base: position 2,843,728 of record ML677385.1, on the reverse strand, counting down.
ATCAGCAGCTGAATAAAAGTGAAGTAGAAAGGCAATCTTACGGTTTTGTATTGCCACCCATCACGGGAATAGGAGCACTTTTTATATCAGACTGTAATAAGCACACTTGTTACCATACTGCAAACAAACTTTATCAAGACAAGTTTAGATACAATAAGAACTGATTGGATTCTGAATATGTGACAGAGACCTGCCTCATACATTTCAAGCACAAACAAATCTTGGATGACAGCTGGAAAAGAACAACAACAAAATAAACAGCAATCCTACCTGTCTTTGTTCTGGACTCTGTGACAACTGGCTAAAAAAGTCCCAAAATATAAAGGCACTTTGGAGAAGAATTAGAGAAAACAAAATGAAATAGTAAACTTACGAGCCTCTATATTCTGAATGACATGGATAAGTTGGGAGATAGTACTTGCTAGTTCCTCCTTAAAAATATAAAATAAAATAAAGTTAGCACCTTGTTTCAGAGTTTAGGCTCCTTTCAATCTGAGGCAAAACAACATTGGTCAATCTAAACTTTTAAATTAACTTTATACTAAAAAAATGTTGAGTTAGGAGGTATAAGAGTCCATGTTTCCACACACAGAATCTCATGCAGTTGTGGATATGACAAAGCACCCCCAAGCTCTAAAATGTTTTTTTTAACCTACACTGCCATGCTGTGGCTGTACTTCTGTTAGTAGGGACTACACATAAGACAAGACCCAATGATACCAAGGATCTGTTCATCTTGACAAGCCTACAAAAGAACTGCTTTCTCACAGCAGACCAAACTAGATCATCAGGAGAATGACTGCACACCTCTGAGTTTACAAATCTGTATAAAACCTTATGAGCACTGATAATATGAAGTCCTCAATTATATGCAGCACACTCTGTATTCTTTACAAAATGAATATGGCTATGCAAATGGAGATTTGAACTGTTGCAAGGAATGAAGTTACTGGGATTTGGAGTGATTTTAAGGTCAGGAATCAACATCTTCCTCTATGCTTGCATAGTACTGAGCACAAAGAGGCACTCCAGTTTCAAAAAATCTGCAGACAAAGTAAGGGAAGAAAGCTGGCACTGGATGGATACCACACAGCCCACTTAGAACTGAAGGCAAAGGAGAAAGTTATCCAAACCTACTGGCCAAAGCTGCTGCACTAAAAAATTAGATATGGACAATAACGACTATATGAGGGATCAGCTTCACAGACTTATGAGAGATAATGAAAAAATATATCACCAAAAATCAGTTATCTCAACAGAACGATTAACCTTTAGTTTCCTCCCCATCCCAAACTATCTTCATTTAAAAAAAAAAGTGGGGGGAGGGGGAGAACGGGATGGGACGAGGAGCTACACTAGAATCTTCCAAAATTCCAAATGTGGATGATACTCTCTAAAGTTCCCTACTCCCCCAGGATAGAAACTGTACCAAACCAGACTGAAGAAGTTGCAGAAAATTATTGTTCAAGTCAAATGGCAAGAGAAAGAAAGATTGTCTGAATGCCTCATGACAAAGAAAAGGTTTCTCTTCTGTAGCCTGACAAGGAAAATAAAAAGGCAAGCAAAACTTTCAAACTGGATTAAATCAGAGTCCAGGATATGCTGTAGCTAAAGGATTCCTACTTTGTTTTCCAAGGCAATTGTGGTAGAGCATATGCAAATCAATATAACTCCAGGGGGTATATATAACAAAATAAAATTATTTGAAGGAAAAGGTTTTACATTTCCTGGAACAGGCTGCTGAAAATTCCAAACCCAATTCTACTCCCATTCAAGTAAATCTACAGGTACCTCTTTTTAGTGAAGGACTACCAGTTACCCAGATGTGCTTATTCCAATTTATCCTTATGAATGAAACATGGCAAGTGTGTTAAAATGGGTCAGTGTTGCTACCCAAGATGAAAGGGGACTACATCTTCATGGTGCATTGCAGAAGGATATTCATTATATACATAAAAAAACCACTGGATGACATACCTGTAGCAGAGGTTTATCTTGCATCCACATACAATAAAATAGTCCTTTCCATATTTTTAATAATTCTTCTTGGCTGAAGCCACCTAGAGTAAAAAAGCAAAAAAAATAAAGAAATAAAACAATTAAAAAAATATGCATTTGACAAAAAAGACACTTCCACCAAATGCTTACAAGCAGATTTCTCATTTTCCCCTCACTCTCTTCCACCCCTTTAAGTTCCTTTTGGGCAAAAAAGTTTTTTCTCCCATTTTGAGGGTTTTGCTTATAGAAAAATGTGGCTAATGCAGTGATACAATGCCTTTAAGCCCTAAACTTGTCTCAAAGTATACAGTACATTAACAAGGGTTTTGAAGAAGTCACAGATGTGAAAACCTGTTAGGTTATTCTGATCCATCCCCCAGCCAGCACAGCATTGCACTAAAAGAAAACGACTATAGGGAACAAAGTCCCAATGTTATTTTTAGTGAGTGCATCCCATCATATTTAATTTTGCATGGAAAGTATGAGAGGGGAAGAGAAAGGCTAAGTACAAACCAGGGAGAGTAAGTGGCTGTCACTGCACTAAGAAACACGAACCCCAATCTATACATTCAGAATGGATCTGTGTTTTGGAATCTCTCTCTAATGTGGTTCAAACATTGAACTCATTTCTCAGTGGTCAGCACTCGTGGATGGGGTAAAACAATGTTAGAATGCAGATCACTGAATCACTTTTAATATTTTTGTGCATGACCCAGTCCTAAACATAGACAGTAATTAAGCTCTTTTGATTGCACTGATGGTTGAACTCTTACCAATAGAAACCCTATGCACTGCAAAAGTTATGTTTATATTAGAACAAACTATTTCTTTTCCTAAGCTCGCAAGGCTCCTTTTTTTTCTGTTTTAAGACATGCTGGACTGTTTTCCTTTTAATTTGATATGTTGAAGTAGCATTCCCTTCTTGCTTAGTAATCTCCTACATCAACATGGACTGTTCATTCTTTCTCCTTCCCACTGTATCTTACCATTTCTTTGTCCACATATTGCTAAAATTTCCCTTGACCATGTTTTTAATAAAAGTTTCACTTTACACGTAGCACAGATCAAGAGATACCTCCTACAGGGCACTTATATGCAAGCCTCTCGTTATCAACAAAATATGGCATATTCTCTTTTGTATTAAATCAAGCTGCACAAACAAATATAATGATAACATTTTAGTCACAAATTCAACTTGAGGTACATTACTACCTCTTTATATTAAATAGTTCAGTCTTCCTGATAATACCAAAGATTCAAGAGTCTCTAATTTTTACTAGAATTTGTGCAGTGGTCTTACACTCAATTCCAAGCTATAGCATGTGGACTTCTAAGAAAAGTAACTAGTATCAGTAGAACCAGTTGAACACTTACATATTTTAGGTTCTTTATTACTAGTGATGCTAAAAATAGTGCTCAGAGCCTTTTAATTATAGCAGAGTGATACTGAGGTTTAAGATAGGATTTATCACCACAAGACTTTGAGTGCTAGTTGAGAGTCCCTATCACCACTGTACCTTCTGTATCACATCAAAAACATATGTCAAAACACACATTTCAGCCTGGCCCACCAACATTTCCAAATACAGGAAATAGAAGTGGGTGAGGGAAACATGGAAAGTGCTACATGTGAGCCTTGAACAACCATCAGGCTCAGATCGTAAGTTGTAATCAAAGGAGACTAGACTCAACATCAACATTTTAAAGGTGGGCCAGCTTCAGCCATCCAAGCAAATGTTCAGAAAAAAAAGTGTTTTTTTCTGACAATAAGATTGTTTTTTAGCTGGTATATATCTACACGAGCAAGTTATGGGAATATCTCATCAGGATCTGCTCCTCCAAAATCTCAGCAAAATTAAATAACTCCCTAGCACTGTAAATGAGATGTGACTATCAAGCCAATGTATCTTCAGTACAATTCAAACTAGACAAACTTTTTGAAATGTAAAAAATGGCCATATGTAAATTAAGAATTGTTATTTGGAGTTTTACATAGATAACCTGCTATAAGGTTTTTTGCAGCTTCTCTGAAACATAGGCTTTGCTGCTTGACAGGTTGTTTTTTCATATGGACACTGAACCTGGGTCTGCTCCACCATTTGTTGTACTTTACACCATTTGGTGTAAAGTAAATGGTGTACTTTACACCATTTTAAATACACGATAGTCAACATTTTACAACAGAAAGAAGGTCTGAGTGTATGTTCAACCTTAACTGTAGAGACATGAATAAGGCCTGTCACAGATTATGTCAGTTGTTCACCTTTTCAAAATGTAAGGGGAACTTTTCCATGGGTAAGGAGACAGACTTAAAACATTTTTATTGCACAAGGATAACATTTAGAATGCAACACTATCAATTCCCCATGCTCTTTTCCCACGTGGATTATTAAAATATGATCAATTCATCTGTACATTAAAACTGAACCCTCTGTATTAGTGGTCATAGTGTGCTTAACAGCAGGCCTGCATTAAATTATAGGTATCTTGTCATGAAAGGGCAGTGTTTCAGTTAGTGTGGGTATAAACAGATTGTTAGCTACAGCTCAGAAATGGCCTTTCTACAGTGTGGGGAGAGGCTGCCCTGGAATATCTGCAAAGCTGCAGTGTAGACAGAATGCACCCGTGCAACTGGCCTTCAGGAAGTCATCAATGTAAGTCACACTGGTGCCGCATGTCTGCACTAGGGGCTTGTGCTGGTATTACAGCACTACAGTTATACTGGTGCAAGTTTTCCTAATCTAGATAGGCTCTAACAGACTGTGAATCTCTAGGATGGGAAGCCACAGAAGGCTCCTTCCATTCCCTTTTAAGCCCATCAGTCACCCAATTACTGAGTGGTAAGGTTTAAAAATAAAGTGTGAAAAAACCCTGAAGAATCCAAATTAAGAAATGAGGTACCAATATTTATCTAAATATTTTGTAGTTATATTAGCAAGCACCCTGGTACTTTGCACACACTACATTTCCATGACTACAATGGATTCAATATCTCGCTTTTCAGGTTTCTGCAGAATTTAAGCTTTCATTTAAAACAATAAAAAAGGTTTTAGCTCTCCAAGTTGCAGTGAAATGCTTTCAAATGTGACTCAATGCAGTATTAAATGCTCATCTACATAGCCACCTCGTTAGGGGACGTATCATGGTTGCCACCCAATATAGTGTTTAATCTTGATGTGTATACAGGCCCATAACTCTCTCTTTGGATTGTGGCGAAGTCCTGGACAGAGTAAAAACATGCTTAGTCTACAGTAAGAGGTTAAACTAGGCCACAACATGCATAGAGAGGTGGAAAAAGGACTTAAAATTCCTCTTTCCACTATAATTGCAGCCGTATATTATAAGGTTGCGCACCAATTTTGTTAAAATATGGCCTGGTATTACTAACATTGATGGGACTAGATTCTGCCCATGTTCCCATATACAATTGAAGTGTAGACCCTATTAAATTGTCAGGCAGACAACAACTATGAGTTACACCCACTCATCTTGGAGTAGGTCTATACTGCAGTGGAACAACTATGGAGCTGCACCTGCGCTGCTGTAATGCCATAACGTAGATGCTTCTGACATCGATGGAAGGAGTTTTTCTGTTGATGTAGTTAATCCACCTCTCCGCAAGGTAGTAGCCAGGTTGACAGAGGAATTCTTTTGCTCACCTAGCAGCCTTTACACGGGGGATTAGGTCAGCATACCTATAGCACTCAGGACGCAAAGTTTTTCAGACGTGACATAGCTAGGTCAATCTAATTTCAAAGCCTTGGTCTACAATGGGGGAGGACCAATCTAAGTTATGCAACTTCAGCTACATCAATAATGTAGCTGAAGTCGACATACTTAGATCTACTCACGATAAATCAATGCTTGCTCATCGATCGCTACCTGCCAATCTGGCAGGCAGTACAGGCATACCCTTAGTGTAGATTAGGCCTCAGTCAGCTGTCAACTCTAAAGTGTGTTGTCACTTAACATTTCCTCAATCATCCAACTAGGGTGCTTCATCTGTGAGCACATATGCTTGAATCCATCTGGCAATCATAACTGGGTTACATGCCATTTCAAAATGTAAATTCAATGAGCAAGCTTAAAAAAATTCAGTCTGGTTCTAGTGATAGTCCCCATTTTAAACACAGAATCTCTCTGAAACCTGTAATATTTCTAAAGCCTCAAGAAAGGTAAAGTGCCCCCACTGCACACATGGTCCACCAAGGAAATGTAATTGTCCGTGTTACAGTACTTGAAGTCTCTGTGCTTTTAAAAGCTATTAGTCATTGTCTCTACATTTGTAGAACTGGATTTCAGGAAAAATTCTTCCTGTGGTAAAAGTCAATTAAAATAATGTAAAATACAGGCACTGGACACATGAATTCTCCTTAGAAAAGATGGGGAGAGTACAGGACACTCCACTCCCATCTAACAGCATCCCTTACTCCCTCCTAATTTGGCCCTGCTGCATCACACGCCACGTGCCAACCCCACATCTCCATTCTCAGAGGCTCCCGGTAACTCCACGTGTCTCTCACAGTCTGTAACTCCACTTCCTTTCCCTAACGCCACTGCCCCTCGGCAGTCTGCTGCCAGTGCCGCTGCCAATCCCATATGCCTGCCCCACCCACCCTCATTCACTAACGTCGATGCCTCCCCTGGCACCATGTGCTTGCCTCAGCCGCTCCGACCCTTACCCCGGTCATGTGCGTCTCCTACGCCCACAGCGTCCCCGCAGAGTTACCACTGTCCCCACTACTCTACCCTGCCCACCCTGGGGCTGCCTCCCCAGCAACACGTGCCCGTCCCACCGCCGCCCGGCACCACGCGCCTCTCCCCCTCTTTACCCGCCGGGCTCTGGGTCCGGAGGCTGATGTAGCCGCGCAGCTTCTTCACCGCCCGGTCCCGCCTCCGCTTCTCGTTGGCGGCCAGTCTCTGCGCGAACTGGATCTCGGGCGGCTGGACGGCGGCGGCAGGAGCCATGGTCCCTGCTCCACCATCCCCCTTCGCGCCCCGCCCCTGTGCTGGGTAGAAGACGTCCCTCCCGCCGGCCCGCGGGAACCGGCTGACGGGTTCCATCGAACGCCCGCTGATTACGTCACAATCGCTCTCTGTCGCAAACGTTCCAGGTCTCTCCGGGGAGTGTTCTGCTCTTAAAGGGCCAGTAGTCACTTGGAAAAAAGGGCTTCCGCCTGCTGGGAAAATGTGCCGGTTGCAGTTTGTGCCACTATACCGGTTTGGTTTGCTGTGGGGAGCCCATGGCTGTTCAGCGCTGGTAGGCTCTGCTGCTCCACAGTGCAGGAAGAGCACCACAGTTTAGGGCCCTGCCAGGCCATTGTTGCAACACAGTGTTTCCTGGCCCATCCAAGGCACTGTGTCCATTTTAACGACAGCCCCCCTGCCCGGCTTCCCCCCGCACTTTTGCTGGATAGAGATGCTTTTCGGTATATAAAGCACTATCTCGCCCCCCACCACGGCCATTGGGCACTGCATTGCTTGAAACCCTAGATTAGGAGAAACAGCTTCAGGGATTATGGATTGATAAATCCAGGCAAACAAACCCCACAGGTGAAAAGTGAATGATTTTAGGTTTTTGACAGAAATCTGAAAGCCCCTCTTGAACAAAAAGCGTTCCTCTACAATTCTCATGTTTATTTTAAACATACTAGTCATCTCTTTGCTTTCTATCAACTGTTCTGACCAGCACTGCCAACTCCCAATAAGGTACACAAGTATTATTATTTCCATTTTATAAATAGGGATGCGAGGCAGCAAACAACGTATGCCATTGCTACAAATGGATCAATGCAGGTGAGTCATGCCTTTCTGTCTCCAACTATTGGAATAGGCATCACCCACACAGAAAAATGTTCATGGGTGGGGGAGGGGAGAGCTTGAATTAAGCAAAATCATATTAAAAGTCTGTGGTAGGAACTCAAGCTGAATTTAGATCTCCTAAACACCAGTGCAGTGATTAACCACAAGACCATGCTTTCTGCTTTGCAATCACACAGTGTTTTTTAACTTCAAAACGTTGTATGGAAAACAGAGTCTGGATATGCAGTTATAATACCAAAACGAGTAAAGACTGCCTGGATCTGTTCTTTTTTCATAAAATACTGCATTATATTGTCAGCCCACAGAATCCAAACCACACAGGCCAGACTCAATGGCAGTTAGGCACCTAAATACCAACTGAAGAGCAGTTGATAATTTGCTACAATGCAGACTTTTGCCCACAAAAACAGAGAAGCCACACTTGACATGCTAATTCTTTCTACATTCTTTCAACAGCACATACCTCTGATTTTCTCTTTCACATTATTTTTTTTTCTAATTTTCCAGATATCATGTCATATGAAAGTACATGAAAAAGAAAAAGTCTTCAAAATGCTTTGAATATTTACCTTTATTATTTAATTTATTTGGGGGAGACAGATGGATCAGTTTTGGAAGTTACTCTGCTCAAAAATGGCTCTTGCCCAGTGAAAGCCAATAATAAATTATTTATTCATTCAGGAACTTCATCCTGCAATAAATTATGTGTGGCTAGACCTAGCTACAGGAGTGGGGCCCAGCTAAAGTTGTAGTACTAAATGCTTGTAACAAGAGTGAATTCTGACTTTTACCCAGACCTAGTGTCTACCTTCTACTTTAAGGCACACAATTTTAAATTCACACTTCTGTTTGAAACTATTTATATTTATTATAGTTATAAGTAATATATAAGATTACTAGAAATTACAGAGGAATAAACTTTTTTTTTTTCAGCTTGCTTACTTTGTGCATTTGACAACACTTAAGGCCCCATCCTACAAGCTGTTCCACAGGGTCAGATCCCTGTGCCTATGTGGTTCCCAAAGAGACCAGCAGAACTCCATGCAGGCACAAGAGGCCAGCTATATAAAATGCAAACAGGATGTTTTCCTGTTGTCCATGTAATTTTTTCACAAAAGTATTTTTAAGGGATAGGAAACCATCATAGTAAAATCACAAAGAGTAGAAGCAGTATTCAGGCATAAATGTAGTAATTAACTTTTTTTTTTTCAAACTGACTAGATTGCAAATTGGCAATTTCTCTGTGACCTCTTTTAGGTTAAAACATCTTAACAGTTTCTGTGATTCCTCCATTAAGCCCAGTGTTGTAACTATATTTTTAAAAGGCTGTAATGGTGATCTGGGGAATTACAGACCAGTAAGATTTAGCTCTATCCCTGGCAAATTATTTGAAACAATGATTAAAAAACAAAACACCTGGAAGGTCATGGAATGATGATAGGGTCTAACCAGCATGGTTTCTACACAGGAAAATAATGTCTCACTAATCTCTTATAGTTCTTTGAACACACCAGTAAAGCAGTGGATAAAGGAGAACCAGATGGCAATTTATGTAGATGTCCAAACAGGCCTTTGACAAAGTCCCACACAAAACACTGTAAGAAGCTAAGCTGTCATGGGATAAGAGGCAAAGCATTGTTATGGATCAAAAATTGGCTAGGAGAAAGTAAGCAAAGAGTAGGATTAGTTGGTTTTCCTTATGGTAAAAAGTTAACAGAGTACCTCAAAATTCCAGAGTAGGCCCTGTAGTATTAAACAATGGTCTGGAAATAGTGGGGACAAGTGAGGTGTAAAAGTTGCAATGACAAAGTTATTTTGGTTACTCTGGAACAGAGAGGACTGTGAGAAACTTCAGAGAGACATCAACAGCTAGGGAAATAGGTAATATGATGGTGAATAAAATTCAGTATTGATAAATGCAAGTCATATATACTGAAGGAAAAAATTCTCTTATACATCTTATATAGCTTTAGAGTAGAGTAATTCTCTCAACCCAGGACAAGGACCTGGGCATCACTATGAACAGCATAATGAAGCCATTGGCTCAGTGTGCTGCAGCATTTAAAAAAAAACAACAGCAAAACGTTAGGCTGCATAAGGAATGGGATAGTGACTAATAGAATATTATAATGCCTTCATATCAACCAAAGTAATGTGGCCTCATCTAGAGCATTGTATGCAGTATTAGTTACACCATCTCAGAAAAGATACTGTAGAACCAGAGGGGTATTCAGAAAAGAATGAGGACAGCTAGAGACATGGAAAAATTCTCATGTGAAGAGAGATTTAAAAGATTGTGATTTTTTTTTATTTTAATAAAGGAGACAAGAGGGGACATATCAAAAGTATATAAAATAAGAGAAGATAGACAAGACCTATCTGTTTTGCCTGTCTCCTAACATAAGTACAAAGGAAAATCCAATGAAGTTTAGAAGTGGGAAATTCAAAAAGGAATAAAGGGAAATACTTTTGCACAGAGTATATAGGCTCTGGAGCTCATTGCTACAAGGTGTCTCTGAGGCCAAGAACTTCGTAAAATAAAAAAAGAGAGATTGATGGACAATTATATCAAGAATATGGTAAACATTTTGGAAAGAATATTAAAGCTGATGTTTCAAGGCTTAAACCATTCTTTTAGGCAGTGCTCATCCTAGTCTCTAGTAATGTGAGACAGGGCAGGTCATCCCACATCTGTCTACTGCTCGCGCTTTTGTGCTTTGCTCTGAAGTATCTTGTGCTGCCCAGCGCCAGAGACCTGGTTCAGTCTGGCATTGGCACCCCCTAGGTGTGTAACAGACATCAAACATTTGCACTTTGCAGAAAATTCAAGTTGCCTGATTTCATTTCTCTTCTTATTTTCACTTATTGTTACGAGCTAAACTGCCAGTTTCAAAAACTCCCGCTTGCCTGTTTGTGCCTTTGACGCTTAAAACTTCACGGGCATCGGTAGCCCCTTAAAAACCCAGCCCCAGAGCCATCCCTGCCCACACAACAGCAGCATCTGTACCCAGCTCCCTGCCCAGGCACTAGCAACAGGGCAGGTCCTTATACCAACCCCCTTCAAACGCTCCCCCTTCATTGGCCCGCGTTGCTCACCGTCTGCTCCTCAAACATGTGCTCGCCCCCCCTTTCCCCCCGTAGCTATCGTCACCAATCGTTGCTTAGGAGCAGCTCAGGTGGGGGGGGGGGGAAGGGATGCCCTCTGTGCCCCGCCCCTTAACAACGGTCGGAAAGGAGGCCGTGCCGGGACAGGCCACGAAAGCTCCTCCCCCAGCGGGCCCGGCCCCCACCTACCCTGCCCAGAACGCGCCAGGCTCCGCCCCTCACCTAGGCGGGGCGTTCAGGGGGGGTCACGTGGCGCGGAGTCGCGTGGTGGGCTGTGGCGCCGTTGAGCTCCTCGCGCCGCGGCGCACGGGGGCGAGGCCGGCACCATGAAGCGGAGCGCGCGCCCCGCAGGGGACGGGCAGGTAGAGCGAGCGGCGCCACCTGCCTTCCCGCGCGCGCCACCCCCCCAGCCTGCATCCGCCGCACAAACCCCGGGCATCCGCCCCTCCCCGCCCCGGGAGGTGACAGCGCGGGGCCCGGCCTAGGCCTCCCGCCCCGACAACGTGCTGAGAGAAACGCTGGATAGACAAGCTGCCCGGGGAGCGGTGGCCTTACTGCCCGGTGGTGGGAGCGGATTGGAAACGCGGAGAGAGGTTCCTGCAGGGGAGTTGCTGCCCACAGCTGGTTTAAAGGCTGAGGGCCAGATTTGTAGGACTGGCCACTTCTTCCGGCTCTAGTTGGAGCCCAGGCCCCCTGCGGGTGCTCAGCACCCCTGGGTCCAGCTGTACAGCAAGCAGGATCCCCTGGCAGCGAGTCTCAGAGCCCAGGTCTGAAGCCTCCTGCTATGGCGCTAAAAACCATAGTGCTGGCAGGGACCTCAAGAGATCATCTGGTCCAGTCCTCTGCACTCACGGCAAGAATAAGGATTCTCTATTCTAGGTCATCCCTGACAGGTGTTTGTCCAACCTGCTCTTAAAAATCCCCGGTGATGGAGATTCTACAACTTCCTTAGGCAACTTATTCCAGCACTTAATGACCCTGACAGTTAAGAAGTTTCTCCTAATATCCACCCTAGACTGCTCTTGATACGCTCTAAGACCATTAGTTCTTGTTCTATTCTCAGAGGTTAAAGATAATACTTTTTCTCCCTCCTCCTTGTAATAAATAACCTTGTATGTACTTGAAAACTCTTATCACGTCCCCTTTCGGTCTTCTCTTCCTCAGAGTAAACGAATCCAATTTTTTCAATCTTCCCTCAGTAGGTCATGTTTTCTAGACCTTTCATCATTTTTGTTGCTCTTCTCTGGATTTTTCTCCAGTTTCTCCACATCTTTCTTGAAATGTGGTACCCAGAACTGAACACAATATGACAGTTGAGGCCTAATCAGTGCTAAGTAGAGTGGAAGAATTACTTGTGTCTTGCTTACAACACTTCTGCTAATGCATCCCAGAATGATTTGATTTTTTTTTTTGGCAAAACACCTGTTGATCAGGCTTGCTGTGTACCCTTAGAAAATCAGGGCATGTATACATTAAATGCTGCCACAGTGACTTCTGCTGTGAGATGTGAGCTGGGGAGGGCTTGTGCTAATAAATACTACAGCTTACAAATGGAAGTTTTATTTTTTTGTATATATTTGTGTGAACCTTAATACGCAGTGGAAGCACTATACTACTGAAGGGTATTATCCTCTGTACTTTTTTTTTTTTTTTAAATTTTTTTTTTAAACACACTTTAGGGAACTGAGTCACTGAATTCAAGTGATCTGTTCAACATCATATAACTTGTGGAAGAGCTGGGAATAGACAGAACTGGGTTCTGTCTGACTAGTTAGTTACTGTTGTGTGCAGTGGTGTGGTAGCTGTATTGGTCCCATGATATTAGAGAAACAAGGTGGATGAGGTAATAATCCTTTATTGGACCAACTTCTTTTGATGAGAGACAAGTTTCTGAGCTTACACAGAGCTGAATAATAGTTGTAAGCTCAAAAACTTGTCTCACTCATCAAAAGAAGTTGGTCCAATAAAAGATACTACCTCTCCCACCTTGTATCTCTAGTTACTTATGAAGCAGCCATTGCCAATAGCTTCTGAGCACCGCATGGCACCTTTGTGCATTAGAGAAATAGTAACCATGTTTTACAGATGAGGAACTGAGACATGCAATTAAATGAGCTGCCCACTATTGCAGGGAAGTTTGTGGCAGTGTCAGGAATTGATCCCAACAGGTCTTCTGAGTCTAGTCTGGGGCCTTAATCACAAAACTGTCCTCCTTTCCTTAGCACAATAGTCTGTATCTAGTTCCTTTCTTTTAAAAAAAATATTCCAACAGGTGGGAGGTTTGAAAATATTTATTTATGAGTAGAGGAAAGAAAATTAAACTTGGCTGTTGTAACTGTCGTATTGCATGAGATGAACTGTATTTACTAAGAACATCATAAATTAGAATTTTCTCAATTTTGTACATTTAACATCTCAATCCAAATGTTCTAGTAACAGGTTTTTTAAATTTAGTGTTTAGTACTGAATATATCCATCTTTGATGCCAATTCCAAATTGCTTTCCATTTTTCTCAAAACTACTGATTTGCTGCTTTACCCTTCTTGTTTGACCGCTTACCTACCCATTGCCCTGGTTGGTCATACTGTTCATCTAAAGTCTTGCTGCCCCATTTATCTTTCCTCCCTCTGAGCCCCTTTGGATTTAATTCATTTTAATATTTATTATTTGTAATATGGTAGCACATAAGTAATATGGTAGACCCCAATGGTGTTGATGGGCACTGTACAAACATACGAAAAAGAGATGCTCTCTGCCTGGAAAAGCTTACAATCTGTGTAAAGAATCTTACTTTAATATTCTCATTTTGTTAAATCCAGGACAGCACAGGTGTGTTTTTGAAGTGGGGGTGGTGCTGGGGGTGGGAGACTGCAAAAGAAACTAACAAAATTAGAAGTAAAAATGAAGGGAAGAATGCAAGGAAAGAGAATAGAAAAAGGAGGAATCAAGCAACCAAGAAGGGGGAGGAAATAATAGAAAAGGTGTAGAAGAAATACAAATGCCATAGGTGTTGTCCTGGTAGTTTAGTGGTAATAAATACTTGGAATGACCCTCACTCCCTCGTTCAGCTGGAGGTGAGAATTTTGCAGACAGCTCAGCTCTGCATTTTAGGCTGCATGTATAGTTCTTTAGCACCCCCTTGTGGCTGACCAAAGGAAATTCATGTGCAGTTTTGTAGTCATGCTGGCCTGGGGATATTAAAGACAAGGTGGATGAGGTAATATCTTTTATTGCGCTAACTTCTGTTGGTGAGAGAGACATGTTTTCGAGCTTAAGCAGAGCTCTTCTTCAGAAGGAACTTTGACAGGTTTGAGGGGGAGCTGTTTTCACTGGAAGTTTCTTGCCAGCACAGTAGCTGCTGGTTTATTTAAACATAACTGACCAGTGTGGGCACACAGCTATGGGGGCAGGTGGATTTGCAAGGCAAGAGATAATCGGTTGCCTGTCTGTTTGCACACTTTTCAGGGTTACTATCTGAACATCTCTAACTAGTTTTGGAAGGGTTCTAATAGTATATAGATCAAATAAAGATTGGGGATTTCAGCATAGCTCCAGTTTTGTCTCCCTTTTTAGTAGATGAGGTAGTTCCGATAATGCAAGGTTCTTGGAAGGCGGTTGGGGGGGGGGGGAATTAAGGTTCCCTTCTGTCCCCCCTAAAAGGATCAGGATTTAAATAAAAGGAAATAGGAGGGAGAAAGGCAATGAGAGACATGAGGAAATGGACAGGATTGTAAGAAAAAAATAAGACACACAATATAAAGTGATCAGAGAAGAAGAAAGTAAGAAATATGTTGCTTCATTCTAGGGTGAGACATTTTTATTTGTGGGGGTTTTTTAGCACCAAGTCTAGCTGTTGGATGTAACATAAATAGTATAATTGGACTGGCGGCTAAAATAAGCAAAACATCATTCTGAAATTTTGCAATCCTGCTTTTCAAAAGCATGTTGGGGAACAGATATTCAAGACAAAGAAAACTGAATCTTAGTGATAACCATTGAATGTACAACAGAGTTTTCAAGACAGTGCAATGTGCACCTTCACCTTTGAGATTAGAGTTGAGTCCTCAGTTTATTTTGGCATTGAGATTTTTTTTAAAATCATGTTTTTTTTTTAAACCAGAGCTAATTTTCTTAGGATGTGGAGTAGAAATGAATGCTATAGCGATAGTTAGGTACAAGAAGAGGAATTACATGACTCCTACTGATCTTAACTCAGAATTTAATTGCTTCTCTGTGTTAATTTGAATGTTACACATCATGAATGTTAATTTAAGAATTTTTAAAATTTAATTGATCTTTTGTGGTGAATAGAAGTATTTCCAATAGAAGAACTATTTTAATTTAGCAACATGGTTGGCGGGGAGGGGGGCTCAGAGAACTTTTGAATTAATTTAAAAATATGAAAGGTAGAGAGAGCATAAGCCACTTAAGACATTCTAAAGACAGTAGTTCAGCATGTGTATGGCACTTGCTATTGTCGAAGTCGCATGCTTTAAAAGACCACTAGATAACATTTCTTTTCGAAATAAAATTCTAATTTTCTGGAGAGCTATTGAACAGAGGGAGATGCGTTTGTGGGAGAGAAGGAAAACTATGTAACGAATACAAATTAGAGAATGTGGCAGAGTAACAAAGATATCTGTGGTCTGTTCTGTGTTTCAGAAGGCTGAGACTAAAGAGGAATTTGTTAAAATCAGAAAGAGAGATTTGGAGAGACTGACAACTGAAGTGATGCAGTTACGAGACTTCCTACCTAGAATACTGAATGGAGATGTCTTGGAGAGCTTCCAGAAATTGGATGCTATTGAAACAAGTGAGTTGTACCACATTAGCAGCAATTATAAATATTTCCAACACTGTTTAGAACAAACACAGCCCAGTTTGTACAAATGGCTTTAGATTTTTGTTGACATATTCTGCTTAAATATTTTGTTAAAGGATAACCCTGGTATTTTTCAAAATTTCAGAATTAACTAGACATGTCAATCAATTAATTTTTTTAAAAAAATTAGTTAACTGAAGACAAAACCTTTATTTGCTCATGCAAGTTGCCATTTACCTACCAAAAGACAGAAAAGAAGAGAGCTTGGGGCAGGAAGAAACTCATTCTGCATTAAAAACCGTGAGAGAAGTGCAACAGGAGATGAGGCTCTAAAGAAATTGGACCTTTTTGAACATAAGGCATATCTATTTGCTTCCCCTCAACTTTATATCACAAATTACTAGGCTTTGTTTGCAAAACAATTTTTTTTGAGATGCCAGAGGGTAACCCCTTTCCTTATCCAAGCTCCAACAGCTGTAGAGAAGAACTTAGGGAGACTATCAAAGAGGGCCAAATAGTAATAAAGATGGCGCTGCCAGTGGATGTGGATGCATCGTACATGGCTGCCAGATCCATGGTCATGGCCATTACATTTATAAGCCTCTTGGTTGCAGACATCTGGTATTCTGAAAGAAGTACTAAGTTCTATAAAAGAGTTGTGCTTCAAGGAGATGAAGTACTTCAGTAACTAGATGGATGAAGTGTTCCACTCCATCAAAGATTCAAGAGCTCTGCTGAGGTCAGTAGTAAACTATTCTCCAGTACCATACTATAAGCTGTTCCAATACCAGCTCCAACATGACAAAAAATGCTGTCCTCCCCCCATAACTGCCAAACAGAATTACCATCCAGGAAACAGTTTATTATTCCAGAAGAGACCTGTCATCCTCCAGCGTGCACCCAAATCCCTCTCAGAAGCAGCAGGTTTGATGGGAGTATCGGGAGCCTCATCGAGCAATCTAGAGTTGATCTTCAGAAAATGCTTTAAGTAATTCTTTCTTTGTGTGGCAATAAATAGAGCCACTTTAAGAACATAAGAACAGCCATACTGGGTCAGACCAAAGGTCCATCTATCCCAGTATCCTGTCTTCTGACAGTGGCCAATGCCAGGTGCCCCAGAAGGAATGAACAGGACAGGTAATCATCGAGTGATCCCCTGTTGCTCACTCTCAACTTCTGGCAAATAGAGGCTGGGGACACCATCCCTGCCCATCCTGGCTAATAGCCATTGATGGACATATCCTCCATAAACTTATCTAGTTCTTTTTTGAACCCTGTTATAGTTTTGGTCTTCACAACATCCTCTGGCAAAAAGTTCCACAGGATGACTGTGTGTTGTATGAAAAAATACTTCTTTTTGTTTGTTTTGAACCTGCTGCCTATTACTGTCATTTGGTGACCACTAGTTTGTGAGTTATGACGAGGAGTAATAACACTTCCTTGTTTACTTTCTCCTCACCTGTCATGATTTTATAGACCTCTGTCATATCCCTATTTAATCATCTCTTTTCAAGCTGAAAAGTCCCACACTTATTATTTGCTCCCTATACAGAAGCTGTTCCATACCCCTAATCATTTTTTTGCCCATTTTTGAACCTTTTCCAATTCCATTATTCCTTTTTGGAAATGGGGTGACCACATCTGCATACAGTATTCAAGATAAGATGAGAAAGACTTTGTAGCACCTTAGAGACTAACCAGTTTATTTCAGCATAAGCTTTCGTGGGCTATAGCCCACTTCATCGGATGCACAGAAAGGAACAGAAGTAAGATGCATTTATGTAGACAAAAAGCAAAAAAAACAAAAAAAAAAAGGTTGTACATTAGCATACCAATTCTAAGAGGCTGTTTAATTTGGATGGGCCATTATCAGCAGGAGGAAAAAGTACCTTTTGAAATGGATATCTGTGTCTGACAGGAGAGAGAACAACTACTGAAGGTAAATTAACTAGGGAAATGCAATCAATTAGTGTAACGAGCGAACCATTCGCAAGTTCTATTTAGTCCTTGGTTTATTGTGTCCAATTTGAAAATTAATTCCAGTTCCTCATCAAGTCTTTAATGGAATGGCCAGGAAGATTGAAGTGTTCTCTTACTGGTTTTTGAACGTTATGATTCCTGATGTCAGATTTGTGTCCATTTATTCTTTTGCGTAGAGACTGGCCGGTTTGGCCAATGTACATAGCAGAGGGACATTGCTGGCACAGGATGGCGTATATCACATTGATCGATGTGCAGGTGAATGAGCCTCTGATGGTGTGGCTGATGTGATTAGGTCCTATGATGGTGTCAGCTGAATGGATATGAGGACAGAGTTGGCATCGGGCTTTGTTACAAGGATAGGTACCCGGGTTAGTGTGTGTGTTGTGTGGTTGCTGGTGAGTATTTGTTTCAAGTTGCAGGGCTGTCTGTAAGCGAGGTCTGGTCTGTCTCCCAAGAAGCCACCTACTACAGGACAGGCCCAACAAAGACAAAAACAGAACACCATTAGCCGTCACCTTCAGCCCCCAACTTAAGTCTCTCCAATGCGTCATCAAAGACCTACAACCTATCCTGAAAGATGATTCCCCCACTCTCACAGATCTTGGGAGACAGACCAGTCCTCACTTACAGACAGCCCCCCTACCTGAAACAGATACTCACCAGCAACCGCACACTACACAACACACACACTAACCCGGGTACCTATCCTTGTAACAAAGCCCGATGCCAACTCTGTCCTCATATCCATTCAGCTGACACCATCATAGGACCTAATCACATCAGCCACACCATCAGAGGCTCATTCACCTGCACATCGATCAATGTGATATACGCCATCCTGTGCCAGCAATGTCCCTCTGCTATGTACATTGGCCAAACCGGCCAGTCTCTACGCAAAAGAATAAATGGACACAAATCTGACATCAGGAATCATAACGTTCAAAAACCAGTAAGAGAACACTTCAATCTTCCTGGCCATTCCATTAAAGACTTGATGAGGAACTGGAATTAATTTTCAAATTGGACACAATAAACCAAGGACTAAATAGAACTTGCGAATGGTTCGCTCGTTACACTAATTGATTGCATTTCCCTAGTTAATTTACCTTCAGTAGTTGTTCTCTCTCCTGTCAGACACAGATATCCATTTCAAAAGGTACTTTTTCCTCCTGCTGATAATGGCCCATCCAAATTAAACAGCCTCTTAGAATTGGTATGCTAATGTACAACCTTTTTTTTTTTGTTTTTTTTGCTTTTTGTCTGTATAAATGCATCTTACTTCTGTTCCTTTCTGTGCATCCGATGAAGTGGGCTATAGCCCACGAAAGCTTATACTGAAATAAACTGGTTAGTCTCTAAGGTGCTACAAAGTCTTCCTCATCTTATTTACGGATACAGACTAACATGGCTGCTAATCTTAAAAGTATTCAAAATGTGGCTGTACCACAGATTTATATAGAAGCACTGGGATATTTTCTGTCTTATTCTCCATCCCTTTCTTAATGATTCCCAGCATTGTTTTTTGGGGGTTTTTTTTGTTTTAATTTGTCTGCCACTGCACATTGAGTGGATGTTTTCAGAAAACTATCCACAATGACTCCAAGATCTTTCTTGAGCCCATCATTTTATATGTGTAGTTGGGATTATATTTTCCAATTAACATCACTTTGCATTTATCAACATTGAATTTCATCTGCCATTTTGTTGCCCAGTTACCCATTTTTGTGAGATTCTTTTGTAGCTCTTCACAGTCTGCCTAGGACTTCTCTATCTTTAGTGGAGTAGTTTTTTATCATCTGCAAATTTTGTCACCTCACTGTTTACCCCTTTTTCCAGGTCATTTATTAATATGTTAAATAGGACTGGGCACAGTACAGACCCTTGTGGAACACCACTGTTTACCTATCTTCATTTTGAAAATGCACCATATATTCCTACCCTGTGTTTTTTATCTTTTAACCAGCTACCAATCCACAAGAGAACCTTTCCTCTTATCCCATGACTGCTTAGCTTGCTTAAGAGCCTTTGGTGAGGGACGTTGTCAAAGACTTTCTGAAAATCTAAGTACACTGTCTCCATTTGATCCCCCTTGTCCACATGCTTGTTGACCCCCTCAAAGAATTCTAGTAGATTGGTGAGGCATGATTTCCCTTTACAAATACCATGTTGACTCTTCCCCAACAAATTATGTTCATCTATGTGTCTGACAGTTTTGTTCTTTATTATAGTTGCAACCAGTTTGCTGGTCTGTAATTGCCGGCATCACCTCTGGAGCCACTTTGTTCTTTCCCAGTGAATTGTGGGAGAACTAGTCTGTCCTTCTGAGCACATGGGGGGAATTGTGAGAAGGTACTCGATGAAGTTTTTAAAATTAATTTTTCCCTTCAGAATTTCACTGTTCATTATTCAAATACAAGATAAATTAATATTTAAAGTGATTATTTAGTTGACTAAGTGGTACTGTATATTCAGAGAGGAGACCTGGTCCTGGCCTTTCATTCTGCAGATTGCTGTGGGTGAGACTGTCCTATGAAGACAGCCCACCTAGTGATGCAGGCTAGTTTGAAGTGGCATGGGGCTAATCTCTTGATCTATTAGCATTATAATAATTTGCACTTGATTTCTATTTATTATAGAAGAACACTTCAAATAAAACCATGTTTCTAATAAATCTGGAGATTGGTTTCTCTTTAACTGTTGTTCTTTTTTAAAGCAATCATGGATCAGTTTTAGCCAGCACTATAAAGATGTGCTTAGCATTTATCTAATGTTCTACAAACATTAATTCATTGGAGTGCTTGTGCTACATTTTTTAATCGTTCACATACTTCATATCCCATAGATTAAATAAATGTTTACTTCTAGTTGGTGATTTCCTCATCTTTGCCACTAAAGTTGAGGGAAAAGACTGTAGATAATCTATGTAGATTATGAAAACTAATAAAAAATAGAAAATGAACGACATTAAAAGTAAAGATAATGTTCTGGGCAAAAGGGAGCTCACTTTCTACATAGCTTAATTGTGCCCTGTTGTGATCAAGTAAGAGAGAGTTGATCCTTCACTGTGAATTCTCACGTATTTCCTGGTTTAAATCAAAAATTTCATGTTTAGTACAAAAAATCTATTAAATTTATTTTTAATAATGTGACACATGGTTATAGTCCCAGTTGGCCACAAGGAGGAGGCCTGGCACAACCAAATATTAAAGCAGACTTTTCATATTGCATTGGCGGAATCTTCATGCTTAGTGTAGGGTAGCTACTTGTAACTTCTTATTGTTTAATTTGTTCAAATTATATTTTGCAGACATGGAGAAAAGAGAACAAGAACTAGAGCAGGTGAGAATGGATTGTGAACACTTCAAAGCCCGTCTGGAAACAGCCCAAGCAGATTGCATGAGGGAGAAAAAGGTACATTTGTTCACAAAAAAGTAAGCTATGATCTGTATGCTAGAGTTTTAGTAAGAAGTGCAGGGAAATACCAGTTCAGCACTTGAACCTTGCAAGATATAATATCTCTTCAGTATATGGCTTCTGGACAAGCCGGAAAACTGTTGGGCATTGAGTTCATATAACCAAACAATATGTAAATTGTGCACCTGAAAGTTCTAACATTAATACATTTTGTATGAAAGATTGGTCTAGAACAGAAAGGTCCATATGAGAAAAGTAGTAAAATGAAACACAGCTGCAGTACTACTAATTATTTGAAGCTGAAATCTTAAAGAGAAACAAATGCACACTTCTGTCTGAATTTCTTTACCTCTTGTTATAAATATCGCTAAAATAACTAATTACATATTATTTCCATACGTAGGCGCCAACTCCATGGGTGCTCCGGCGCTGGAGCACCCACGGGAAAAAATTGGTAGGTGCTCTTCACCCACCAGCAGTCAAGCTCCCCTTCCTGTCCCACTCACCTCCGCCCCTTCCCCTGAGTGCTCCATGTCTCCTACCTCTCCACCTACCACACTGTTTTTGGTGCCACAAAACAGCTGTTTTACAGTGTAACAAGGTCTGGGAGGGAGCAGGGAAGAGCTGGAATGTGGTGCACTCAGGGGAGGAGGTGGGGAAGAGGCAGGGCCAGGGTGGGGATTTGGGGAAGGGGTTGAAATAGGGGCAGAAAGGGGGTGGAGTTGGGGAAGGGGTTAGAATCGTGGCAGGACAGGGGGCAGAGGATGGTTGAGCACCCACTGGCGCCAGCAGAAGTCAGTGCCTATGTTCCCATAAATGGAGTTGAGGGAAAAATAAATATGTTTGATAATTGTATTCATAGAGCTCTCCTTTTTTTCAAACATAAAATTACACCGGAATTGGTATAATAAAGGGATTGTCTCTAAGTTATATATGTATGTATTTCATAGTCTACATGAGGTTAAAAACAACTAGATTTTTTTATATTATGTGCTGCAATTGTTACCTCTCACAGGATGAATTTAGGACGGTTTTATCCTTAAATATGAATTTCCTTAATTTTTGTTTGATTGTTTGACTCTTTTTGAATTCAGTTTAACACACAGCACTGAAAATCTACATAAATGTGCTCTTTTTATCAAGATTGAGAAACACACTGGTTGGCTGTTCTCAAAGCTTGTTGCAAGATCTTTTCAGATAGTTGCCATCAAGAGCTGTATGAAAGAATTAGTCCTTTGAATTTAATATAACATTTCTATAATGTGTCTGTTTCAAAGGAGAAAATACATAGACTATAACACAGGCATTGCTATGCATAAAATGAAACCTTCTCCCATCTGGGATGACTTAAGTTATGTGCATTTTTTGTTTGTAATGCAGTGTTTCTTTTTGGTCACTGTTCTCATTTTTCCTGCTGTCATGTCATATACCACTAGCTGTACCTGAGTGAGACTCTAGATCTAACTGTAGTTGCAATACTGCATAGAGACATTCTGAAGCAAAGTGGAGTGCCTGACTCCAGACAGTGAGTTAGGTATTGACTACATAGGGAAGATGCTCTACAATAATATAGGGTGTGAATTTAAAGTGTAGTAACTATTTCCAGAATAGCTCTCTGGTGTGGATACTCTTGTTTCACAAAAAGAGTGCCTTTTCCCCCATTTATCTTGATCTGCTTCCAAAATGGATTAAGCTAAATCAGAAAAAGTCATTCTTACTCCAGAATAAACATGTTAACAGGGGCTTGTTCTGCTGTAGCTATTCTGGTTCATTTCTCAGTGTTCTAAGCATGAGGTTTGAAATACTTACACATCTTAATGCCACTGACTCAAATCTTGACATAATGGATTCAACCCTTCACTCTTACAAACTTGATAAACTGAGTGCCGTCATGTTCACTGTGTGTGATCTCTTTTGGGTAAGACCTTAAAATAAATTATGGCACATTTAATAAGAGTAGGCGTTTCCCTGGTGTTCCTGGCCAAAGCTTTCCCTCCCATCTTCATTGTTGTGAAGTAAGTGCTGTTTGCCTTCAAGTCCAAACTAGATGTCTTTCAGTGATGTGTGTGTATAGGTTGTGAAAGTCTTTGGGATCCTGATGGATATATGTATAGTTATTATAATTGTCTACTTACCTGCATGTCATTATCCAGAATACTCTTTCAGTTGACAGCTGTTTAGTAGCAATGATGGAATTGTCAGTCTGGGAACAAGTTAAAAGGTGTAGTCGTGCTTGTGAATGTACTGAATTGTTTTCTGCATGTTCATCAAGCTATCTGAAAACAGACTGGTGATTCATTGGTATGAACATAAGAGAAAAACAAATTACCTGGAATTTATGGATAGGTAATCAGAAAATCATAGAAATGTGGGACTGGAAGCGATTTCAAGAAGTCAAGTCCAGCCCCCTGTATTGTGAGAAGAACAAGTAAATCTAGACCGGGATGGCCAAACTTACTAACATAATCTTCAGAAGTTCGAGAGCCACAAGACATGCACAGTCTTTACACGTACATTTTCTAAAATAGTAATGTCCTGCTTACTGTATCATGGCTAATTACTATTAGAACTACAGGACTTGTGGGTCTCCATCCTGGTCGTAAGTCTTCGGAAATTGGTTAACATAGGGAACCATATTTCAACAATTGAAAAAGAAGACGGGGTGGGGGGATCCTTGCCCTGCCCCCATCCACTCCCTCCCACTTCCCGCCCCCTGACTGCTCCCCTCAGTGCTGTGTTCCCGGTTTTGATCTATGGGAGAGTGAGCCAAGCACAAAACCAGTTCACCCAGCACTAAAGCAGACAGACCTGTGATAGGACTGCTGCTCCTACACCGTGGGTGACAGATCCTTGGAGTCCACTGATAAGTTTGGAGGCCATCCCAAAGCTTGGGCCTAGAGCTTAGCACTCCAGGGATCCTGTCTTAATCTGCCACTGTATGTCAGGGAAGTGTAGCCTTTAGCTTCTCTGAGATAGCCACTATTTTTTTCTGGGGCATTTATTCTAGTTCACAAACAACTTTATCTCACATGGCTGAGATACTTAGCAGTTTTTCACAGGACTGCTACCCTAAGACTCATCTGTCTTCCTAAAGTCTCATGTCTTTCAGTGAGAGATGCAATTCTTTGTGTAGTAGGGGCTGATTCTACTTTAACTTGAACCACTGAGGCTTTTGTAGCTGTCACTGTTCATCTCTAGCACTGCTCCATAAGTTGCAGGTGACAGACTCCTAATTCCTGTTGGCTCCCCCAGCACACAGCATGAGTACTCAGACTCTGGAGAGAGAATTTAGCTCTGTGGAAGTACTGTGAATTGTCACATTTTATATATATGACTGTAATATTGTCTCCCTTTCTCTGTCTTAATGGTAGAAATGTAGTTGGGATACTTTGAAACCAAATGAAATGTGTTTCAGTATCAATCTCCCAAAGTTTACTTAAATTAATTTCAGGAGAAACTAGCCCTTCGACAGCAGCTGAATGAGGCAAGACAGCAACTACTGCAACAGGCAGAATATTGTACAGAAATGGGAGCTGCAGTCTGTACTTTATTATGGGGTGTCTCTAGCAACGAGGAAGCAGTTAAAAACATTTTAGGAGGGGTGAGTACTGCAGATGTATACATTTTAGTGAGAGAGCTTAGGTATTATAGATTATTAGGTAGATAATGTTGTAAATAACATGTCTTAACACCGGTGTATTTCAGTAATTGAACATATAGCAAAATAATTCTCTGAATTGTTTATTCTTTTTGGTCTATCCAGTATTTATAGTCTATAGATGGTTTAATGTAGAGCAAGCAGGGAACAAACTAATTTAATATTTGATATTACAAGGCACAGATAAAAGGGACATTTTCTTCTCTTACCACCTATCATCAGACTGGAAATGCAGATTACTGCCATCACAATGTAAATAATAAGAGGAATATTCCATAGATCATCATTTTAAAATATCTGCATTTCTTGCGCATTGATAGTAATAGGCACCTAGGATGTGTGGTTGGTTTATGTGAAATATGCAAATGTACTGTCAGTACACTGCGTTAAAGTCATTATGCTGAGGAGGAATTGGCTACTTACTTCTCAGTGCCCAGGAATCTTTTGTGTTTAAAAAAAACAAAAGGTTAAAATCGTGCCAAGTGTACATGGGTGCAACTGCTCTGGAGTTCTCTGGGTGACAGATGGAAATATGGTGCACTCCCAGTTTTTCCAAACTCTATTATCTGAACCTCTGCATTATCCAAATCCCTTCCTTATTCCCTGGGATTTGGATAATGGGAAGGTTCAGACAATAGAGCAGAAACCTCCAGCCATGGGAGAGGTACCCCTGCTGGTGAATGGCTCTTGGGGCAGTTCAGGGAGCCCTCTACAGTCCCGCTGTCACAAGAGTGAGTGAGCAGGGCCATGACAGCACAGCTTCAGAGGGCTCCCTGCACTGCTCTTGGGCTGGTGATACCCAATTCCTGCAGATGCAAGGTGCAGGGAATGCTGCAGTCCTGGGGTGTCAGAGCAGAGTCCTGGTCTGCTCTGCTCTGCTCAGCCAGTCTTCCCCAGCACCTTGCAGAGAGCTCCTTGCAGTGTCACTCCTGACCAAACTCCTGATTATCTGAACAAAATTCATGTCCACCAGTCTATTCAGCTAATTGGGAGCATACCGTATAAGATGCATTGTAGGTATAAATTGATCTTAATTTGTCATTCCGTGGATGTGCAAAATGAGTACAACTTACACAGCTTTATCTTATACTCTCTTATCAGTTGCTTTTTCTATAATGCTGCTTCTTTCCCTACCATATTTAAGTTGCTCATTTTACTATCACACTAAATGCCACCTAGATGAGCCCAAGTTGCACTACTTTACCTTTTTTGCCAGTTTTTTTAATCAATTCACAGTCTGCATTTAACTTCTTCTACTATTAATGTAACTGCTGAATTTGGCAGCTGAGTTCTAGTCACTGGAAGATGTCTCTCATAGGGAGGAGTTCTGCAAGAGACAGTAAACTATAGCATGTAAAGAAATATGACCTGTACAGTGGGTAGAGGTAACACTTGTATCCTATTGTATGTTCCTTTCAGTATTAGTGCAACCTGTGAAAGTGATTGTTTTCCCTCCACACTTGCAGAGCAAAGCAATAAAGTTTTTCACAATTACGGGACAAACTATGGAGAGCTTTGTGAGGTCATTAGGTGAAGATACTAAACACCAAGATCTGGATTCTGATGAAAATCAATTTGTATTAGCTTTGGCAGGGATTGTGACAAGTAAGTCAGTTTTGTATGTGAGAACTATATTCCACATGTACTCTAAGGCTTATATATTGAAGTAAATGTATGATGATGCATATCTATCTGTTTGATTAAATAACTGATTTTTTAAAATGTTGGTATCATGTATGACTCACCATTCTCTTCAAATTCTAGAAAGCTTCCTTCTAGTTGTGTTGGTTCTGCCATGCTAACAAGAGTAAAGTATGAAAAAATGTACTTTGTTATTTAAGCTGGTAAATATGATTCTGAATTCATCCTGGGAGCAGATCTGTTGAATGGAAAAAACTGTCATTTAGATTCTCTCTCCCTATAATCATGTTTCGAAATCAGAAGTTTAGACAAGCCTTTCACGTTTAATATAATATTAGTAGAAGACACAAGCTAATTATCTCAACTTCCAGAAGATATATATGCCTCACAAATGGTTATTAAAGAAGCCTGATATCCTAGGGTGAGAAGTAAAAAATAGGAAGCCAAAGAACTAACTAACTGCTCTTGGCAGGGAAAAATGTTAAAAACTGTAACCTGGACTCAACATCGCGAAAGAGGGCCAAACTATTGAGATGGAAGCATCTGGTAAAGACAAAAATTATGTAGATTAGTCAAAACTAGAGAGGATTGTGAAGAACTACAGAAAGTCCTAATAAAACCAGAAAAACTGGCCAAAATGATGGCAGATGAAATTCAGCGTTGGCAAGTATAAAATGTTCCAAATAAGAACAAAATCATAAATTATTCATACACAGTAGTGGGTTCTGAATTTAATAACCTATTTTTGGAGTGGGATGGTGGTATTCTAGGTGTCGTAGCTAGTTCATTAAGATGTCTAGTAAATGTGAGTAAGATGAAAGACTGCATTAAGAATAATATAGAAATATTATGCCCTTGCACAACTAAAGGTGTGATTTTATTCTGCCTCAGATCACTTCATTTATAAAAGCATAACAGAAATAAAGGTCCAGAGACTGACAATGACAATGTTTAGAGGCTTGTAGAATGAGGAAGGCTTTTGTGGGAGATAAAAAGGAAAAGAATATTGCCAGTGACTTCAGTGCTGCCGAGGTTTCACCTAGTACATCTATTTATTTTGGAAAGAAGAATGTTTAAGGACAAATATGGTAAAGGATACACTGTAATGAATGATTGAACCTTAAGCCTGGTTTTGCAACCTTAATATTTTTAAGGTAGGTTCTTCTAGACTAGATTAGATTAGGGCTGCTCTAGCTTGGGAGATTCTGTTCTCCTTGCCTCCCAACACCGAGGGTATTTAATAAAATTGAAAGGTAGCAAATTAAAAACTAATTAAAGGAAATACTTTTAAATTCAACATGTAATTAGATTGTGAAACTCATTGCCACTCGCTGCTGTTGAGGCCAACAATTTAGTAAGATTGAAAGAGGGTCTGAATATTTATATAGCTAAGAAGATTATCCAGAGTTATTATAGTTACTGCAAAAAAGAGTTGTGGAAGGGAGACAATATTTTATGCTTCAGGGTTTAAAACAGTTTTTATCCAGTAGGGATTAGAGTGAAATCTTCATGAGGTGAAGACCATTCCATATTTGACTGCTGTAGGGTTTCTTGCACCTTCCTCTGACTCTTCTGGTGCAGGCCATTGTTGGAGACAGGATACTGAACTAGGTGTATGTAAGTCTGAGCTAGTATAGGAATTGCTATGTTTCTGTGTCTTTTAATATGCATTTTTATGATGTGTGTTGTTACTTCTTAAACTGGTATTCTGTGTCTTTAATGGGTTCATTGGTTCAGCATCAGAAGTGTATTGATATTTATTGTTACTGAAATATCTAACATAAATTTGGGGCTAGCAGCCTGAAGATACAGAATGGTGAGCAGAACTTTGAATCCAACCAACATATTAGCATTAAAACAGGTTTTGAACCTATTTAAAATGTTTTTGCTCTCTCATTATCTCCATCCCTTAAAATATTAGCACATACAATGATACTCATGCTTTCTGACATTTGTCATTTTTTAATGTAGCACTTCATCACCTGAATGTATAAAAATGTCAAGTGAGCGTCTGTGATTTTTGTATCAAGTGTTTTCCATAGTTTTTAGATATAAAATTGTCTCTTGAAATTGGTTCAGAGTGGATGATGTAGTAAGTTAATTATTTTTAATGCTTGTTTTTCCTTTAGAACAAATGAAGAAAAAATCTTTTTATGGTGATTTTTGTAAAAATAATTAAGCAGGAGAGAAAAAAGAAAACAAGACCAATGTTGAGTTTCAGAAACAGTAAACCAGTCCAGCAATTATTTACTTTTCCAAACAAGCTAAACCATCAGCTGATTGCAAAATCATTGCCACGCTGTCTAGAGTAGGTCACAACTGAGAATGTCAGTCTCAGGTCAGACTGTGAGAAAACAGGACAGACTCCCCAAACTGGCAGTATATTCTGTGATTAGATTTCACAACACCAGTAGCATATATACACTCCTGGATCATTCTATTAGTCTTACCATGGAGTCACAAACAGTTCCCTTAGGTTCTCCAGCACATCTTGCAGCCCAGACAAACTAGACTTTGTGATGAAAGATTATTAAAGCCAAAAATCACCTCAAATTGGTACTCCCAATTCCAAAGGATCAGTCAGTTTTCCCTAGCCAGTGCATACTCAGTCTTGCACCAAAAATAACACTGGCAGCCAATTTCTCAAGTAATCTAACTAAAGGTTTATAAGCTAAGAAAAAGCTACTGAGAAGTTAACGCCGGTAAAACACATTAACAGGTGAGTCCAAGTTTGTACATCCACTTTGATAGCAGAGATATAGTAATCTGCTAGTTTTTCCTAAATCTCTTGGGGTTTATCAAAATCATTCTGGGGATCTCTGTCTACTTGCTCAGTATTCAGCCTTGGTAGAATCCAAACAGTTCAGAGATTCAGGATCATTCCCTGGATCCATTCTTATAGCTGTCTTCCCCAGAATGCAATTTGGCAAATGTTTCCATTACAAAACAAGCTTTTCCTCTGTTGACTAAATGCAGACTGGGTCTGTGGATTTCCCGTTGTTGAACACAATGACCCATGCTTTGAAGTTAGCATGCTTCTTCATTTATAGTTCCAAGGCTCCAATCCCATTTGATAGGCAATCGAATTGCAGAGAGATACACAATACATTTAGTTATAGCAATCCAAACAATCTTTCATTAGTTTTCATGAAGTTTACACATCAATTAAATTCTCACTAACATACACTTTTGACCTAGGGTTAATTAAGTATAGGATATATATAATGTAATGCGATAGTAAACAGCGGATTATAAGTAAGTTAAGACAATAACATTAACATTTCTTTGATATTCAAACACAAGTGAATTGGCTTATGGCTTTGATTTGAGCTGGTCTCTCAGCATCACGTTAAAGTGCTCTGTCAGTGTCACAGTCGTTCTTTAAAAGAACCCTGCAAATGTTAAAAAACCAGCAGCAAAAAGAGCAAATACGAAAAAAATAAATGTCTATCACCTGCCAGATTTTCTTACAGTAAATCCATTCTGGACAAGGGTTGTAATTTCTAAAATGTCATGTTTTTGCACTTCTATTTTTCTTTCCTCCTTATTGTTTGTGAATATATATTCTCCCTTTTTTAACCATTTTGTGATAGAATATATACACGTAGTCTTGCTATATTATCTCATAATTTTGTCATGCTAATTTGAGAATTACAATATATTTTTTGTTTAAGAGTTCGGTGTGTCAGAATACAATGCAATGGGCCTGATCTTTACCTCACTCATGCCAGTTTTAACATCTGCCATGGCTCTCTAGGTTTCAGTCAAGTTATTCCTGATTTACATTTGTCTGAGGAGAGTCAGGCTCATTTTTTTTTAAATGCAAGCTGCTGTAATGTTGTTTCATTCCTCACTGCTTAACATTTGAACTTGTTTTGCTTCTTACAATACAAGAAGTTTATTCAAGGGCAGTCTGTATCCTTAGCAGAGTAATAGTTTTTCTGCATTTTTAGCCTATTGTGTTGTCCACTGCATAAGGAAGCACTCCTACAAGAGAAGGGAAGATCTGGCAAGTTGACTTCTGTTGCTGCTTTAGATGTATACTCTAGCCGGGAACGTAGGGGGAGTAAATATAAAACAATGTACATCAGTGGTGGGCTGCATGCATCCCATCAGGGTAAGCTGATTCCAGGCCGCGAGACATTTTGCAGATGTTGAGCATCCACAGACACACTTCCTCCTTTCTCCCCCCAGCTCCCAGTGTCTGCAGTTTGCCATTCCCAGACAATGGGAGCTGCAGGAAGCTGTGAGTCACAGGGACATGCTGGCTGACACTTCCTGCAGCTCCCGTTGGCCGGGAATGGTGAACGGCGGCCGCTGGGAGCTGCGGGGAGCCATGCCTGCAGACATTGAGCGTCCACAAAATGTCTCGGGCCACAGTCATCTTACCCTGATGGGCTGCAGTTTGCCCACCACAGATCTATATCTTCCTTTCTTTAAAACTGAGACTATTAGAATCAACTTCGCATTATTTCCACAGTAGTTCTAGATGCTGCCAGTTCAGAGCTTCTTGAATCATATCTGTTTCATAACTCATTGCATTACAAATTTTGCTGCTGAGCCACCCTGAATACGTATTTTAATTAACAATGTATAATTATAAACAGGTTTTTTGACTGCTAGGTATTGTTTACTGCTTCAGTTGCTTATAATACAGTTATATATTGGCTGTGTAGCTACATTTAGGGAAAGGTTTATAGATGTCATAGCTCAGTCTTCACAGTTCCTACATGTAGTTAACATTTGATTGTATAGATATGAACTCATTTTCCTGTTTTTTTTAATGTGATCTTTATTATTTTATTTTGTGTTCTGTTGTAGATGTTGCTGCATTGGCATGTGGCCGTGAATTCCTGGTTAATTCAAGTCAGGTGTTGTTGGACACAATGATGCAGCTTCTGGGAGACATGAAGCCAGGACTCTGTACCAAACTGAAAGTGTATGAAGGCCAGATATTTTTAAAATGAAGCATGTTATCTTACAGTGTAGACCGTTACTACTACAGCTCTTTACCTAATGATTCTGTCAAGGATCTGCCCCCATCAAAGCGTCTCTTTTGGATGCTACTTGGAAAGTAGCATTCATACAAATCCGGTCATTTTAGCAGGAGCATTTGGTGATAGTCTAGTGATGGAGGGCTCTCAGCCCTCGTTTTGGCTATATCTCCCCTTTTCCAGAGTCACAGGTAAAACAAACAATCCAAAGGCTACAAAAGGGAAAAATAAAAAGAAAAACCCGTAGGTCTCCAGTACAAGTTCACTGCTCTACAGCCAAAATGCTTCTGAAATAAATGTAGTCAAACTTCACTAATTCTGGGTCACTGAGAACGAAAATGATGCTTAAAATTGTTGATTGGCTCTAGTTTTCAAGATATGCTATTGGGTCAGTATATACGACCCTTGACATGGGAATGGCGGAGGATAAGTGAGTTATAAAGGGAAGGGATCTCAATTTAAACCAGAAATGATGAAAATACATCTTTGACTGGATCTATGAATAAATCTATGACTGGGTTTGGACAGTACTTGCTTTTTAGGCAAAACAATGAATGATGCAATCTGAAGCTGGTATTGCATCATACGTGATATGAATTGCATCATGTTATTCCTAGACGTCATGGATGATACAGTCATAACGAAGCTTACATCACTCTGCTGAACAAATTGCCCTATATCAGCTCTAGAAATCATACAGTGTCGTGCTCTCTTATTTGTCAGTGTTTGATTTTGCAAAGGGACACATTTCTGTTTAGTCAAAGTGAGCAGAGATGCCTCGTACTTGTGTGAACAGTGCAGATAACTTCTGCTATGTTTGTGGTGAAGTGACTTTCGCATCACAAAAGCGCAGTATAACCACTATGGTTAAGAAAGCCTATCACCTTTATTTTGGCTGCAAAATTGGAGATCAGGACAAGAGGTGGGCCCCACACATACGCTGCAACACTTGTGCAACAAATCTTTCCAGTGGCTGAACAGGAAAAGGAAATCTATGCCTTTTGCAGTGCCAATGATTTGGAGAGAGCCAACAGATCATACCAGCAGTTGCTACTTCTGCATGGTGCCTCCAGTTGGGAAAGGTGTGTCAAAGAAGAAAAAGTGGACTGTGCATTATCCAAACATTCCATCAGCTATACGCCCAATACCCCACGGAGAAGGACTGCCGGTTCCTGATGCACCAGAATCATTCTCACTTGAGTCAGATGAGGAAGAGGATGAAACTTCTGGTCCTGAACCATCAATGTC
Source organism: Dermatemys mawii (assembly GCA_007922305.1). Classification (NCBI taxonomy): domain Eukaryota; kingdom Metazoa; phylum Chordata; order Testudines; family Dermatemydidae; genus Dermatemys; species Dermatemys mawii. Next base: position 2,811,042 of record ML677385.1, on the reverse strand, counting down.
ACAGGACCCACATTTTCTCCCATCCTCCTCCTCTGAACCACACCTCATAACACAAGCTGAACTGAATGACCTTGTCAGGGATTTGGAACTACCCAAGTGTAAGGCAGAGCTGTTGGGCTCCAGACTACAGCAGTGGAATCTCCTGGCAGGTGATGTTAGGGTTTCCATGTTCCATGACCGTCAAAAGGATCTTGTCCCATTCTTCTTCATGGAAGGTGATCTTGTAGCCTGCAACAACATCGATGGTGTGATGGCAGCCCTCAACATCGTTCACGATCCAGATGAGTGGAGACTCTTCATTGATTCATTGAAGACGAGTCTTAAAGCTGTTTTGCTGCATAATGGCAATGTTTTGCCATCAATTCCAGTTGGTCATGCAGTCCATATGAAGGAAACCTATGACAACATGAAACAACTTTTGAGGTGCATAAACTATGACCAACATCAGTGGCAGCTTTGTGGCGATTTGAAGGTTGTTGCTCTCTTGCTTGGTCTGCAGACTGGATACACAAAGTACTGCTGTTTACTCTGCGAATGGGATAGTCGTGCAAGAGATTCCCACTACATCAGGAAAGATTGGCCACTCTGACAGTCATTGGAGCCTGGGAGGAAAAGTGTTCAGCATCCACCACTTGTTGAATCAAGGAAGCTTTTGTTACCACCCTTACAAATCAAGCTGGGTCTGATGAAGAACTTTGTCAAGGCCATTGACAAAACACAAGCAGCTTTCAATTACCTCCGTGGAAAATTTCCAAGGTTAAGTGAAGCTAACATAAAGGAAGGTGTCTTTATTGGTCCTCAGATACGTGAACTTGTTCGAGATGATGCATTTGACCATGCACTGCGTGGCAAGGAAAAGACGGCATGGAAAGCCTTCCAGTTAGTGGCAATACATTTTCTTGGAAACAACAAGGCAGACAACTACCGGTTGTTGGTGGAAAACCTCCTCAAGGCATATAAAAGCCTTGGTTGCAACATGTCACTAAAGATACATTTTTTGCACTCTCATCTAGATTTTCTTCCACCGAACTGCGGAGCAGTGAGCGACGAGTACGGCGAGCGATTTCACCAGGACATTGCAACAATGGAGAAACGCTATCAGGGCAAATGGAGCTCATCAATGCTTGCAGAGTATTGCTGGACAGTGACAAGAGATGCTCCATTTAATGAATACAAGAGACAAGCCAAGAAGCGCCGAGTAGACACTGAATAGGACTAAACTATGTACATAATAGTTTTTTGCCTTTTGTTTCATAATACATTTTATTTATATAACCCTTTTGCTGATTTTTAAAGTGTTACATAAACAGGACAGGTGAAATATTATCATGTATAAAGCAACCATAAACACATTAAAAGACGTAGGTTTACAATTTATGATTAAAACTCTACTATCTACACAATATACATAGACATAAAATGTAAAAACTTAAATATCTTAGAAACAGTAGCCAATCAGTTGTTTTAATTGTCATATTTGAATTCAGCACATCAAAATATGTAATAAATATCACAGTTTATCTCTGAAGCAGATGACTTCTAAAAAATTGTAGACCAGTGTTATCGGATACAGTCCCTTCCCCCTTTTGGCACAGGAGATCTGTGTTCCCTTTTTGTCAGGACAGAGATTCTGCTAGCTATCAAGCTTCTTCCTGGAGTTGAGAAGCTTAACATCTGCTCCCCTTCAGGGATGCCCGCTACTGAGTGGATCTTCCTCCTTTCAAACTCCTCCTCCATTCTTGGCATGACTTGCAGGAGTGGTGTGATGAGGCTTCTCCAGACCAAAGCAGCGCCTTAACCTCCTCCATAGGGGGGTAGCGTTTACGTACCCTCCCTCTCAAGACAGGGGCAGAGGTGCCATCCCCTGTGCTGGAATTGCTGTCATCTTGTGGAAAAAAAGTCAGCATTTTGATGTGCCTTACTGGGTCAGTTGAATACCTGGAAGCTATAGGGTTGTAGTGGATCATCCTTGGATTGGTGTGTTTCATGGTACTCAGCCACCTAAGTGGAGTGTCGTTTGTGATTTTTTAAAAAAAGGGTTTCCCAGCAGATAGTATCCACTGAATCCACAGCCCATTTAGCTGTCAATGCCTCCCCCTTGATCATGGAGTATATTTTCTCTCTGGGAAACAACTTTTGGCTGATGTACAATACCAGATGTCCTTCCACCTCAATTTTTTTGCAAAAGGATCAACCATAGTGTTATATGTGAGGCATTTATTTGTAGAATAAGTCTCTTTGAAAAGTGTGTATTAAAAAGGACTGGCTCCCTACATAAATGCTCCTTTGGTGTCCTAAATGCCTTATCGCAATCTTTTCAAACCAATGGACCCTTTCTGGGCATCTGTCCTTTACGAGATCTGTGAGGAGGGCCCCAGCAGTGGTGAATCCCAGCACAAAACATCAATAACAGCCTGCAACTCACAAGAAGTGCCATAATTGATTGAGTTTTTTGGTCATGGGAACAGGACTATCCATCAAGGCTTGGACCTTGTTCAGTAGGGATCATAGTTGGCTTTCTGTCATGGTGTAGCCGAAATTAAAATGCAGACACCCCCCCGCCCCCAATCTGGTGGCCAGGACTCATAAACTCTTTGACTTTAAGGTCAGAAGGGACCATTATAATCATCTAGTCTGACCTTCTCCACAATGCAGGCCACAGAATCTCACCCACCCACTCCTGTAGTAAACCCCCAACATATGACTGAGCTATTGGAGTCCTCAGATTGTGGTTTAAAGACTTCAAGGTGCAGAGAATCCTCCAACAGGTGAATTGTGTCCTGTGCTGCAGAGGAAGGTGAACCCCCCCCCCCACCAGGGCCTCTGCCAATCTGCCTGGAGGAAAATTCCTTTCCGACCCCAAATATGGCAATCAGCTAAACCCTGAGCGTGTGGGCAACACTCACAGCCAGACACCCAGGAAAGAATTCTCTGTAGTAACTCAGATCCCACCCCATCACAGGCCATTGGGCATATTTACTGCTAATAATCAAAGATCAATTAATTGCCAAAATTAGGCTATCTCATCATACCATCTCCTCTGTAAACTCATCAAGCTTAGTCTTGAAGCCAGATAGGTCTTTTGCCCCCACTGCTTCCCTTGGAAGGCTGTTCCAGAACTTCACTCCTCTGATGGTTAGAAACCTTCGTCTACTTTCCAGTCTAAACTTCCTGCTGGCCAGTTTATATCCATTTTGTTCTTGAATCCACATGGGTACAGAGCTTAAATAATTCTGGGCAGTCTGAGTGCCACTGAAAATCAAATCGCGTGCCGCCTTTGGCACGCATGCCACAGCTTGCCTACCCCTGGTGTAGCCTAAGCACATCACACTGCAGTTCCCTGCCTTAGTGCATCTGTGAGGAAGTGGAGTGCTTCTGTGACCATTCTTAAGTGACTGTCCCAATCCTGGTTGGAGAGAACTATATCATCTAAGTAGGGCACTGCATACTGCCTGTGCAGCCACAAGATTTGGTCCGTTAGCTTCTGGAAACTTTCAGCCGCCTCAGAGTGACCAAAAACATTTCTTGGACTTGCAGGTTGCCCACCACTGGTATAGACCAAAGGATGTGGAAAAAGCTGTTTTTCTCCCAGTTTCTAGCATCAGAGGTATTTTCCAGTACCCTTTCATGAGCTCTAAAGTGGATATATATCTGGCAGCTCTCAGCCATTGTAGTAGTTTATCCACTGTTGGCATTGGCTATGCACTGAATTTTGAAACCACATTGACCTTTCAAAAATCAGTGCAGAAACATGTCATGCCATCAGGTTTTGTCACTAGCACAATACTTCTCCATTCACTGAGTGATTCTTTTACTGCTCTATGCCTCCTTTGGATGCTACTTGGAAAGTAACAGTCTCACAAATCCAATCCGTTTAGCAGGAATGTTCAGTGACAGCCTAGTGGAGGTGGGCTCTCAGCCATCCTTCTGGCAATTTCTCCCCTTTTCAGAGTCATGGGTGAAACAAACAGTCTGCAGGCAGCAAAAGAAGTTAGAGAAAGGGGCCAAGAAAAAAAGGAAACATATAGGCAGTTTTGACCAGGATATTGACCTCTTTCTTCAGAGAAGCCCTAGAGGGGTTATAGTCCACTTTAGAGTCCTCTGGGTCTCCAGCACAAGCTATAGAATAAGTTTCTTCCTCCTTTTAGCACAGGAGATCTGTATTTCCTTTTTGTGAGGGCAGGGGTTGCACTAGACATCAGGTCTTCCTGAGAGCTGGGAAGAATAGCACCCTGCATCCTTCCACTATTGAGTGGAACTTCCGCCTTTGAGGCTCCTTGTCCATTCTTAGTATGACTTGCAGGTGTTGCAGGATGGGACTCTCCAGCCCCAGGCAGCTCCCTAACTCCTTCCATGCCAGTGTGGGGTTTACACATCACAGATTCATTCATTCTTTTTGACCAGCTGCTCACAAACCAGGAAGAATTAGTAGGGGAAGCAAAAGTGGATGGGAACCTGGAGGCAGTGACCATGAGATGGTTGAGTTCAGGCTCCTGACGCAGGGAAGAAAGGAGAGCAGCAGAATACTGACCCTGGACTTCAGAAAGGTAGGCTTTGACTCCCTCAGGGAACTGATGGGCAGGATCCCCTTCAAAGAATAACATGAGGGGGAAAGGTGTCCAGGAGAGCTGGCTGTATTTTAAAGATTCCTTATTGAGGTTGCAGGAACAAACCTTCCCGATGTGTAGAAAGAATAGTAAATATGCCAGGCGACCAGCTTGGCTTAACAGTGAAATCCTTGCTGATCTTAAACGCAAAAAAGAAGCTTACAAGAGGTAGAAGATTGAACAAATGACCAGGGAAGAGTATAAAAATATTGCTCAGGCATGCAGGAGTGAAATCAGGAGGGCCAAATCACACTTGGAGTTGCAGCTAGCAAGGGATGTTAAGGGTAACAGGAAGGGTTTCTTCATATGTGCTAGCAACAAGAAGAAAGTCAAGTACAGTGGGACCCCCTTACTGAATGAGGGAGGCAACCCAGTGACAGGATGTGGAAAAAGCAAATGTACTCACTGCTTTTTTTGCTTCTGTGTTCATGAACAAGGTCAGCTCCCAGACTACTACACTGAGAAGCACGGTATGGGGAGGAGATGACCAGCCCTCTGTGGAGAAGGAAGTGGTTCAGGACTATTTAGAAAAGCTGGATGAGCACAAGTCAATGGGGCTGGATGCGTTGAAAAAAGGAGTTGGCGGATGTGATTGCAGAGTCATTGGCCATTATCTTTGAAAACTCATGGAGATCGGGGGACGTCCCAGATAACTGGAAAAAAAGCTAACGTAGCACCCATTTTTAAAAAAGGAGAGGAGGAGGATCTGGGGAACTACATGCCGGTCAGCCTCACTTCGGTCCCTGGAAAAATCATGGAGCCAGGTCCTCAAAGAATCAATTCTGAAGCACTTAGAGGAGAGGAAAATGATCAGGAACAGTTAGCACGGATTCACCAAGAGCAAGTCATGCCTGATTAACCTAATTGCCTTCTGTGATGAGATAACTAGCTCTGTGGATGAGGGGAAAGCAGTGGATGTGCTATTCCTTGACTTTAGCAAAGCTTTTGATACAGTCTCCCACAGTATTCTAAACAAATATGGGCTGGATGAATGGACCATAAGGTGGATAGAAAGCTGGGTGGATCGTTGGGCTCAACTGGTAGTGATCAATGACTCCATGTATAGTTGGCAGCCAATATCAAGCAGAGTACCCCAAGGGTTGGTCCTGGAGCCAGTTTTGGTCAATATCTTTATCAATGATCTGGAGGATGGCGTGTACTGCACCCTCAACAAGTATGCAGATGACATTAAACTGGGAGTAGTGGTAGATACGCTGGAGGGTAGGGATAGGATACAGAAGGACCTAGAGAAATCAGAGGATTGAGCCAAAAGAAATCTGAGTCCTACACTTAGGACGGAAGAATCCCATGCACTGCTACAGACTAGGGACCGAATGGCTAGCAGCAGTTCTGCAGAAAAGGACCTAAGGGTTACAGTGGACAAGAAGCTGGACATGCATCAACAGTGTACCCTTGTTGCCAAGAGGGCTGATGACATTTTGGGCTGTATAAATAGGGGCATTGCCAGCAGATCAAAGGACATGATCGTTCCCCTCTGTTCAAGATTGGTGAGGCCTCATCTGGGGTACTGTGTCCAGTTTTGGGACCCACAGTACAAGAAAGATGTGGAAAAATTGGAAGGAGTCCATAGGAGGACAACAAAAATGATTAGGGGGCTGGAGCGCATGACTTATGAGGAGAGGCTGAGGGAACTGGGATTGTTTAGTCTACAGAAGAGAAGAATGATGGGGGGATTTGTTAGCTTCTTTCAACTACCTGAAAAGGGGGTTCCAAAGAGGATGGATCTAGACTGTTCTCAGTGGTACCAGATGACAGAACAAGGAGTAATGGTCTCAAGTTGCAGTGGGGGAGGTTTAGGTTGGATATTAGGAAAAACTTTTTCACTAGGAGGATGAGGAGGCACTGGAATGGGTTACCTAGGGAGGTGGTGGAATCTCTATCCTTAGAGGTTTTTAAGGTCAGGCTTGACAAAGCCCTGGTTGAGATGATTTAGTTGGGGTTGGTCCTGCTTTAACCAGGGGGTTGGGCTAGATGACTTCCTGAGGTCCCTTCCAACCCTGATATTCTGTGATTCTAAGATTCATTATTTATTTTACTGGAGAGGAAATATGTCTATTGGAAATAATATTAGCAGCATCCATTCCTCACAAATATACTAGATGTGGGTGCAACGTTTCAGGCACATCAGTGTTTCTGCATGGTCTATCAAGCACCAGAATAACAGGCAATATGGAGACGTCCCTGCCTTAGTAAGAGGTAGAGTTGCTGGAATGAATGGTATTTAAGGGAGGCTTGAGTATTAAGGTGGGAAAAAGAACTCAGAGAAATGTAGGACCTGTATCGCTGTCCAAAATGAAAAATAATCTGTTAAAATACTATGCTTGGTTAGTTAAATAAGTAGTTTACATATGTACCAAAAGTGCATTTGTATTAGGCCGGCAAGAATAAGTGACCTCCTGCCACCTTATTACAAGCTGCTGTCATCAACATTGGTAAAGGGGTGTCTGTAAAGAAGCCCTGTGAGACGAATGATTCTGTGAAATGTTGTAAAGAAAAGACCAAGATACACAATCCAAAAAGGGAAAAAGGCATACTTTCCAGTAAATGAAGAAATGAAACACATTAACGTTCCTTGCCATTTTCTGGGCAATGTTACTTATTAGTCATAGCAAGCTGTACCTGGCAGGTTGAAATTCAGCTTGTCTTAGACATATGTATATGGCGCTTGGATACTACATGGATTGGGGGCCTTAATATGGTGATTGTGTAGATAAATTTTATTGATGTGAATAAGCTTTGATTCACATGTGCAGTATTTTATTTTAGAAGATATTTGAATGTTGATCTGTGAAAAAGCAAAAAGCATTGAATGACCATGTTGTTAATGATTTGGTGTTTTATGTATATCATTACAGAATGCCTTAGCATTACTTAATGTTTATCATGCTGTTTTCCAAGCGTAAGGTTTGGAAGTCAGCATTTAAAATAGGAGAGCCAACTTTCATATTATTTGGCATTTTTCTTAAAGCCCCAATTTCTAGAGTCATATGATTACACGAGAATCACAACTTTCATTTTTTTTAAATGCAAATTTTATGGTTGCAAAGAAAAGCTTGAAAATGTGACTTCTAAAGGCTCAAAATCCATAAGGCAAAAAGAGCCCAGACTCTTACAAATCTCTTGATTGTTAAGCCAATCTTCAGAGTTTTGTGGGGCTGGCTCTTGATTTTTGAACACTTGTGTAAGCAGTGTCAGGAATGAGATATATTCTGACATTTGGTGGCGAACTATGGGAATTGCAGTGAGTCTTGAAATATAACTTGGGGGCTGATCAATTTGCATAGACACACCCACTGCGCCTAGCCTGAGCCCACAGCAGCCCACATGGCCACTTCGGCTGATGAGGGAGCCCCAGTTTCTATGTTATTGGGGCAGGAATGATAAAGTGATGTTACTGTGATTATGTGAGTGAAGGACTATGGACATGTACTTGGCCCTTGTTATGATGGAGGGACTCGCCATCATCTAGGTAGCACTCACTGGGCAAGGGCCATGCGTTTCAGAACACTGTGAGATCTAGAGAGGTGATGGACAAGCACCTATACTTTTTGGTGAGGGTGCTGTCTGAGGGCGTCCCAGGCCTATTGCACCCTGCCTCTCTCCACTGTGGAATGTCAGAATTGAATTTTGCTTCCATTAGGAGCCTGGTTTCAGGCTGCTGAGCTGAAAACTGCTTTGGGCTCACTGGTGCACCTGCACTAAGGCTCCCCTACTGTATGCTGAAATCACTTAAGAGCTGAAATCACCTAAGAGCTAAAGAAATCACTGAGCACTGTCTTAAGTAGGGGGGCCTGAAAAAAGTGCAGAGTGGCTGGTGCAGCAGAGCAGTCTGTGTGTCGGCTAGCAGGACGGCTAGCGGAGTTGTTGGTGCTGCGGGCAGAGTGACCGGCGCAGCAGAGCTGTCTGTCGACTAGCGGAGGCGTTGGTGCTGCGGGCAGAGTGACCGGCGCGGCAGAGCTGTCTGTCGACTAGCGGAGGCGTTGGTGCTGCAGGCAGAGTGACCGGCGCGGCAGAGCTGTCTGTCGACTAGCGGAGGCGTTGGTGCTGCGGGCAGAGTGACCGGCGCGGCACAGCTGTCTGTGTGTCGGCTAGCAGAGCAACTAGCGGATCAACGGGCAGAGCGGTTCGTGGGACAGCCAGTGGAGCGGAGCAGAGCCGATTGCGGTGAGAGCTGCAGCGGAACCTCATGGAGAGGCGGCGCAGTTGGCCTCGGACCACGTAAGGTGCCCCGTGCCCTACCCTCCAATTCCACCCAGGCTGGAGGTAAGACTCTGCCAATTGACTTTTGAACTCTGCACTGACCAAGAACAGAAACTCTTGGGCTGTTGGACTTTTGGGACTATTGAGTGACTTTTGGGGTTGTGGAACTCAAGAGCCAAAGGGAAGGCCACGGCCTAGTTGCTGGGAGGGGGGCTTCTGGTTCATGGTTTGGTTTATTAACCTTGTTTGTGGTGTTTCCCCAATATAATGCCACATTGTTTCTCCCTGTTATTAAAAGGCTTTGGTACACTCAGACTCTGTGCTTGCGAGAGGGGAAGTATTGTCTCTTACAGACGCCCAGAGGAGTGGTATATGGTTGTCCCAGGTCACTGGGTGGGGGCTCGAGCCGGTTTTTGTATTGTGCTATTGGAATGGAACCCCTGGATACTGAACCCGGCCCAATATTGTAATTATCTAGTGTTTGAGGGGCTGCCTTCTGGAAATAAGTTTTAAAAAAGTCTTTACTATAAAGACAACTAAAGCTGATTGCCAAACAGTTGCTCATGGTGGTGTAATCTCCAATTACCTTGCAACAGCCATTTTAAAACATGTGCAAGTCAAGCCTACAGACAAACCAAATACCCAATAGGGGACATGTAGTTTGTTGAATATCAATATATAAAGTCCATTGAACTGGGTTAGCATACATCCCGAGTAGAAGCACTACACAAAATCTCATGTGGCTCAGAAATTTTAATTCCAAATTAATTTTACAGCAGTGCTACAATAAATTTTATAGTATCTTACATAATGCAGTAATCATCTTTGATCCTATTTATAGTCTGCATTTGATGAAGACTACTACCTAATATTTGGAGCTGGATCAAATGCCAAAAAAGATGATTAATCACGGTCCTGGCATAAATACCATATTAATGAAGGATTATGTGACTGATATTTATGCTTGTTTGCTGATCCAAGGTGGCTGGATTCATATATGATTTGGATTCAAAGCAAAGATTCATCACAAACCTTTTTTAAGTGACAAAAAACATTCTTTTCCCACTTGTACCTTGAAACCTAGCTTGTGCAGGCTTGGAGTTAGAGACTAGGTTTGACAGTCAAACATGTAAGGCCTGCATGGCTACCAAGCTGACACATGCTTTATTTTTAAGAGATCAGTACAAGTAAAAGCTGTAGAAACAAGTGAGTCTCCAGACTTTGAATCAAATGACATCTTTTCTACTGACCAAAGGAAATGCTGATTTGAAACATGTTGTTTGTTTTCAACTAATTACTTTATAAATAAGTGTAGTTAGTTCAGAGATGTGGTGACTAAAATTTTGCATTTCCAATTTTTGTTACTTGGAGGGTGGGAGGAAATAACAAAAATAAGAGTAAGAGGAATATAATAATAGGGAGAAGGGCAAAAGAAAAACTGTGTTTATATACAGAGAGAAAATGTAAGGGAGCAGTAGAGCTGAAAGTGGCGTAAAGAGACAGAGTTTTTCCACATTGTGGTGATGGTAATAATATACTATTACTTGGGCTTAAATCTTCTGAGTGGCTAGCAAAATGGGTTTAAATCTCAGGAACTTTCTGCTTCTCCTCTGCCGAACATTCCAACATTTTTAGCTCACCACAACCAGTCCCTCAGCTCCACACAAAACAAACAAGTGAAAGAAAAATACAAACTAGCAGTGCCCTTTTACATCATTTTTAATCTGTTTGACATTTCCATTGAGGAACAGATTGAAAGACCATGTCCAAAGATATTAACCTTTTATATTGTAAATGGTTATTTTATTTATTATTTTTATTTTGGATGATCATGCATAGTTAGAGGTATTCACATTTCATTACTAAAGGCTAAATTCTGCTGCCCAAGTAAGGGCCATGGAAACTGCATGAAGAGTGAGATGCACCTGGGTCATGAATGCTGCCAAGCACAGCTCCATAGCAGCGTCCACAGCTTGCTGTGGGCCATGACCACAATAGATTCACTGGTTTAGGGGTAAAATTTTTAAAAGTGGATAAGCAGTTTAGGATTCTAAGTCCCATTTTTAAAGTCATTCAGGTGCTTAGGAGCCTAAGTCTAATTGAAAGTCCATGAGTGTTATGAAAATGATATACAGATTCCTAAGGCACTTAGGAGCTTTACAGTTTTTTTATCCTAGTTCTCTGTGTAGATGTTGTACAGAAAAATGCAAACATACCGCAACCTGAGACTACAAAAGCAGCCATGAAGGATCTGGTTGATGGCTCCATAGTGTGCCCCCAGATTGAGGAAGAAGATTCCAAACCACTCCCTACTTTCTCAAAGCTCCCTTGCACACAAACCATAGACATGGGCTATGGGCATGTATTGGGATTTGCCCCATAAGTGTAGTGCAAGCCACCCAAAAGAAAGATTTTATTTCAGTTAGCTCTTCCATTCTGTCATTTATTAAGACTTTAGCACCTTCCATGAAAGGATCTCTAGAAAGGTACAATATCACTATTAATCACAGCACATCATAAGATCCAGTAATTAACCTTTCTTTCCTACAGCGTCCCCCAACATTCTCAATTCCTAGAGAAGATATATAGAAAAGAGAGAATGGAAAGACAAACTAAAAAGGGGAGAGAACTTATAAAACGACCATCAGCATCAGAGTACAACTTTTTTTTTTTTCAATCACTTCAGAGTCTCCTAGCTAGCAGTTTGCAGTACACTAGTGACCTAGCTTTTAGAGATGCTGAACACTTTCTCATTGATTTGAGTGATTTTATATATGCTCAACACCTTTGAATATTTAGGTCATAAGTCTGTTGGAAATAATTGAAGAAAACAAAATCAGAATAAATGGACATTAAGCTATTCAGAATATTGCTAGTTAAGAAAAAAGTTCATAAAACTTACTGTCAGATTCCAAAAAAAATATCATGGCAAGTGTGGAAGGCAATGTAATAATATACATCAGATATTCTATTTAGCTCAGTAAAGAGTGCACCAAAAGTTTAGTGGCGATACGATCTCTGTATTGACTATTATCAGTAGTTTTTGACAGCTTTGAAGAAAGAAGATCTTGCCTGTGCCCTGGGTTCCCCAACAGGTTCAGAACTACTTAAAATAACTTCCATGTTTGGTCTTATTTCTGAATAACTTGTATAATACAGGCATCACATTTCTGTATATAAAACTATCTCGCATGACTTTTATTTTATCTTATAACATTGCTTTAGCAGTCTTACAGTTAAAGCTGAGAAGGCACCTTGATACTAATCCCTTTTTCAGTGGCTTTCAGCATTTTCAACTGGTGGGTGCAAGTACTGAACTAGGCTGGCACTGTCAGGGACCATCCTCTCTGAACTAGTTCTTGACATTTGGATTGACAGTCAGCTGAGAATCTAGCACGCTCCAGGCTTGTTGCTTTTCTGTGGCTGCAACAGTTACGCTTAGTGGCTTATATATGTTGGGCCTGAATTTTGCCTGGCTTCTTCATGCCTCAGCAAGGGTGAACAGGGCAACAAGAAGTGTCTCTTTTCCCATAATAACTAGACACGCAGCCCTTATGAGTCCCTTCAGCACAGAGACTACTAGAGTCCAGTGCTGCTGCTAGCACTAGACTTAACAGTGTGGGGTGAAAAAAAGATGGGTGTGGCCCCAACCTTGTCCGCAACAACCAGTGGAGTTGGCTCTGTTTGGGGGCAGAGGATACCATTGTGCCTTCTTTAAAGGTGGCACTCTGGAAGGCATTTGCCTGCCTGGAATAGTTTCATAGTCCCACTGGCTATTGAGACAATTTGTTTGGCAAAGAGAGTATACTACAATGGAGTCTCGCCTTTTCTCTTTTAATAACCTCTCTGTCAGATTTTATTTTAGCATGTTCTTTACCTGTAGCCTGATCCTTTAAAGTGTTGAGTGACCTCAGCTCCCACTGAAGTCAAGGAGTTCAGCACCTCTTAGATTCGGGATAGCTGCTTTCGCAGGATGTCTTCCAGAGAACAGATTTAACCTAATTATATAGAATGATTGACTGCTGCTTTAATTGGTATAGAGTTAGCATAAACTTTGTTTGACAGTGACATGAGTGGCCAGTGTTGGGTGATTAAGAGATGCATAGCTACGTATTAAAGTTGTGAAATTCTAAGATGCTGGGGTTTTTTTTAATACAGAAGTTGTCAAAGATCAAAAGAACAATGAATGAAATGCAGCAAATTTCACTTAGTTCTTTTGATTCAGTATAAAATCTTTTCAGCCTTTTATTTTTTTAAGTGGCCCTTTCATTCGCTGAGATAAGCGGCTTAATCAGGATGATAGGCTACCTTCTGGGGAGTCCCAGTTAAGAGGATTCTGTTGCATATGGTGAGTGATCATGTAAGGCCAAATTCTGCTTGCCCTACTCATGTGAATAGTCCCATTTAGTTCTGAGGAATTTAAATGCTGTCAAATTAACTGATTTTTACACGATTGATTAAAATATTTTGATTTATAAATTTAAGTAAAATCTTGCCCATTGTTGCATTCATGTAGCTGTATGTATTTAACATGACATAGATACATATATTTGCATCTTATATATTGCATTTGAAATATGCATCAGCATCTAGCCATCTGTAGAAGCTCATCGTAATTGTTGGGTGCAGTTATTGTAATGAGATACAGTTTAAGATGCAATTTAATCATCTTTTTAATTTTATTTTAGGCTAATGCTGATGTCACTCTACAATGTGAGCATCAACTTGAAAGGCTTGAAGTACATTAGTGAAAGTCCGGGTTTTATTCCATTACTTTGGTGGCTATTGAATGGTAAGATTGTTACAACAGTTCAAATTGTGGACTTTTCGATAATAGCTGTTAATAGATACAGATAATAGCTGAATAGAAATTCATATCTGTGACCTTGTTCTGTTTAAATGTTATAAGATAATAAAGGACCATAGAGAGGGAAATAACTGAAGGGATTAATATAGGTATTTCTATCAATGATTCTAGTGTATAACATTCGATTCATGGAAGAGTTATTGATGGCAGTATCCCAGTGGGGGAGGGGAGGAAGCTGATAAAGCAAATGGAAGACAGCCACCTGTACTTGCATCTGTGAACTTTAAAATAATATCTTTGATCTATGAGACACTATAAAAATGTAACTGCTGAAAACTAGGTAGGGTAAGGTCAGTCTTAGTCTTTGATCTTGAAAGAAATTAACCTTTGCAACTAAACATATCCCCAGTGTGAGTTCAGCTCCCGCTGATGAGATCTAGCATGGTCTAATGCAGGGGTTCTTAAACTGGGGGTTCTGAGGTTATTACTTGGAAGGGGGGTTGTGAACCATCAGTCTCCACCCCACGCCCCGCTTTGCATCTACCATTTATAATGGTGTTAAATACTTTTAAAAGTGTTTTTAATTTATAAGGGGAGTCACACTCAGAGGCCTACTATATGAAAGGGGTCACCAGTACAAAAGTTTGAGAACTACTAGTCTAGCAAATGGGGCATTGGATTGAAAGTCAGGAGACATAGGTTGTATTCTCAGCTCTGCCACTTGTGTGACTGTGAGAGTGAGGGATTGTCCTTCAGGATAGGTTGTAGATCTTTGATGCGCTGCCCCCAGCTAAAACCTCTCCAGCACATAAAGATCTACAACCTATCCTGAAGGACTCTTTCAGACCTTGGGAGACAGACCAGTCCTCACTTACAGACAGCCCCCTAACCTGAAGCAAATACTCACCAGCAACCACACACCACGCAACAGAAACACCATCCCAGGAACCTACCCTTGCAAGGTAGGTTCCTGGACCTAATCACAGCCCAGGACCTAATCACAGCAGCCACAGCAGTAGGTTCCTGGACCTAATCACAGCAGTAGGTTCCTGGACCTAATCACAGCAGCCACCCCATCAGGAAGTCGTTCCCTGCACACCGACCAATGTGATGTATGCCATCATGTACCAGCAGTGTCCCTCTGCCATGTACATTGGCCAAACCGGACAGTCTTTATGCAAAAGAATAAATGGACATAAATCTGACACCAGGAATCATAACATTCAAAAACCAATAGGATAACACTTCAGTTTTTCTGGTCACTCAGTGACAGACTTAAAAGTGGCAGTTCTTCAACAAAAAACCTTCAAAAAGAGATGCCAACGAGAAACTGCTGAACTGGAATTAATTTGCAAACTGGATACCATTAATTAGCTTTGAATAAAGACTGGGAATGGCTGGGTCATTACACAAACTGCAATCTATTTCCCGATGTCCCCTCTTACATTTTTGGCCCTATCAATAGTAGGGTAATTTTTCAAAATCTCTCTGCTACTGCCGACACTGGTTCAGATCTACAGGCGTTAGCAATATAAGGAGCCTTTGTGTGGGTGGGCCATCAGCTTTCCTCACCATTAGTCAGACCTAGTGTGAGCATAGGTAGTGAGATAGTGCTTGAAATGGGGGCAACAACTGATGGCTCCTCCACACTTGTTCTCCCAGGATTGCTATCTCTGATGGTGCTGAAGTAGTGTTAGCCAAGATGTGGGAAACTTGAAATATCGTCCTGGCATAGGCAGAGCCTTAAACTCTGTTGCAAATCATTTGCCAGCAATAAGTATTGCATCCAGGTTGGCCAGGAAGTGATACAGGTACATGTACATTGGATTCACACCGTCACAGAATCAATTGTAGATAAGCTGTTTCTCATTGATGTAATGCAGTTACTTAAACCCTGCTGAGGGGAGTAGTTCATCTGAGAGCACACGCCTAATGACAGATGTGACTGTAAAATCTGCCTGCTTTATCAGCTGTTTTTGTCAGTGACTGAGTGCCAGTGACATCAGACAGTACCTCATTAGCAGTTAACAAAACCTCAGCAAAGTTAAACAGTTTCAGTACCTTGCTAAGATTGCATCAGTATGTTATAACTGTGGTAGGCTTATATTACACATGCTGTTCAAGACCAAGACAAACAGCTACTTTTTTTCCTCTTAATGATTAGACTTGAAATGTTAACGAAGAAGTGTGTGCGCCAGTTGTTGGGAGGAAGTGATGCAGTGATATGATTACAGCTAAGACCTTTTTTTGGCTTTGTGTAAATAAAATTACTCAACTAGTATAGAAATGACTAAATCTGGAAGCTATTGAAATAAAGATAATGCTGAGTAATGAAGATTCCTGCCATACTTTCTTTCCTTTTGCCTGTTCTCTACTAGAATTTATTTTCTTTTAAAAGAGAAATCCTTAATGAAAGTGGGGAGACTAAAAAGGGCTGTTTTAGTATATTTTAAAATCTAAGTAGAAAATTACAAAAATATAATTATCCCTAACAAGCAGATTTCCAAAACTATATACAGTCATGATATGGTGTGTGTGTTTTAACATGTATCCATTTATGCAACTCCAAGTGTCTTGGAATACATGTAGAACAATAGAAATCAGAGATGAGCTACTCAGTTCATCTTATCCATACCTCTTCTGATGCAGCGTTTTATTCACCAAGTGCCTAATATATTCTTCATTCAAGTGATTCAACCAACAGGGATTCTGTGACTGCCATTGGAGACTCTTCTCAGAATCCGGTAGATCTCAGTGAAAAAATTTCCTATCGTGCAACTAGATATAATTTCCAGTACCTTTGTTGCATAGGGTTATACCACTTAGGCAATTCCTCTCTTCCTTAGTATTTATACACTTCTAAAGTAAATGCATAGTATTGCTAACGTAGCACCTTTCATCAAGGATTTTAAAGCAACTTATATATACCAAGCCTCACAACTCTTCTGTGAAGTACTAAAAGTAGTAGACTTGTTTCATAGATGGGCAAGTTGAAACACAAGAGGAGTGTGACTAATTATATCCAGATCATTTCAATAAGCTTCTCTTCTGCCTCACTGGATCATATTTTGCTTCCCTTTCTCTCAGTGCACAGCACCTTTCTCTATGATAGCCCCCTTGCAATTAATGTAATGTTCAGCACAAGTGAAGGTAGCAGAATTTCGTCCTGGGTTAGAACAGTTTGACTTTGTCATATTGTTTTTGAAAAGTACGTGTTTGGATTTCAATCATTTGCCAGAAATAAACAAAGTCTTAGAAGCCTAGAGACAAAAATTGACAACACGTTTACAATCTTTTTCTCTTATTTTGGGTAGATCCACAATCAGAAAAATACAAACTTTTGAAAATGTTGGATTATGGATACCCTAATTTTGAGTTGCTCAGTTTGAAACACTTGGGACCTGACTTTCAGAGGTGCAGAGTAGCTGCAGTTCTCTGTGACTTCGGGCTGGTCCTCACTAGGGCGGGGGATCGACTGTAGCTACGCAACTTCAGCTACGTTAATAACGTAGCTGAAGTCGGCGTCTCTACAGCAGACTTACCTCCCGTCCTCACGGCGGCGGCGGGCAACAGCGCGCTCCCCCGTTGACTCCGGCTTACTCCTCACGGTGAGCCGGAGTTTCGGAGTCGACTGCGGTGCCGCTGACAATCGATTTATCGTGTCCTGACAAGATGCGATAAATCGATCACCAAAAGACCGATTTCTGCCGCGCCAAGTGAGGACAAGCCCTTCAACTGGAGTTGTGTGTGCTCACCATTCTGAAAATCAGGCCTCTAGGTGTTTTTAAGTTGATTACCCAAAATGAAGGGACAGTTTTGGAAATTTTGCCCTAAGTGACTCGCTTAAGGTGACAGAGTATTTGGTAGCAAAGCTGAAAATATGATGCAATGAGGGCTCCGTTATGCTAATCACTGTATAGGTCAGTGATTCTCGACCTTTGCAGATGACTGTACCCCTTTCAGGCATCTGATTTGTCTGTACCCTGGTTTCACCTCACTTAAAAACTCGGATTTCAGCTTCAGCCCCATGCAGTGGGGTTCAGGCTTCAGCTTCACCTCCCACATGGTGGGGCTTGGGCTTGGGCTTTCTGCCCTGGGATCCAGGGACTCTAACGCTGGCCCGAGTGACTCCCTTAAAATGAACTCTCACTTTGGGGTTGCGATCTATTGTTTGAGAACCACTGAAAATATAGAACAATATAAGCAAGTCATTGGTGGAATTAAATTTTAGTTTGTACTGACATTGCTAGTGCTTTTTATATTGCCTGTTTTAAAACTAAGCAAATTTCTGGATGAGTTGATGCACCCCCTGGAAGACCTTTGCATACTCCCAGGGGTATGCGTAGCCCTGGTTGAGAACCACTGGTATAGACACATAGGCCTAGTCTATGCTATGCCAGCTAAGGGTGTGAAAAATGTAGCCTCTCAGGTGACATAGTTATGCCAACAGAACTCCCAGTATAGAGGCAGGTAAGCCAACCAAAAAGTGCTTCTGTTGGAATAGCTTACATGGTTCTGGGAAGGGGTGGTACTGTGCTGGCAGAACTCCTGTGAGAATACACAGTGTCTGCATTAGGGGCCCAGGCTGGCATAGCTATGCCAACATAGGCTCTGTAGGGTAGACATGATCATAGTAAGAGACTGTCACTGCCCTTATGAGCTTATGATCTAAACAGAGGAGGCAAAAGGTGGGAGAAAGGAAATATGTGACCCCATTTTACCCTTGGGGAACTAAGGCACAGAAAGATTGTGACTGGAAGTCTGTGGCAGAGTCAGGTTTGACGTAGTGGTACCATTGCCAGAAGCCACCAGTGCTTAATGCCTGTTCTGCTGAACCATTGGCAGTGCCAGTGGGAACATCTAGACAAGGCTTTTGTCATTTCTTGACTATATCTCTCCCCTATTCTGTTTCCCTATCCTGTTTGGTGTTTTCAGCACCTCCCAAATTAATGTATGTGAATTTAATTTGCATTCTGCTTACCCTGATTTCAGATAATTAATAAAGGTGTTAGGTAAGCTGACTAATAAGAAAACCTTGTTCTAGCCCACTTGGCACCTCCTTCCAGCTCAGGGCATTGTGATATATCACTGCATGTGATTAGTGGTCCTACTGCAATACTTCCATTGTCCTGGCAGTGCTGCCATGCAAACTAATTTCAGTTAATTTTTCTCAACATTTTCGTACAACATTCTATCAGGGGCTTTTCTGAAATATAGGTATGACAGTGACAGACGCAGTAGAAATGCACAGCACATGATACAAATAAATAGATATTTTAGCTACAAAATACATTAGAAATACAAGTTTGGAATATGCAAAATAGAGAACAAAAAAACAAAGGGAGTCGCCTACTAGATGCGTCTAGCAAAGGCACAAACAGACTCCCAACAGACAGGTATAATTAAAATAGAATCACTCCTAATATTTAAGTAGTAATAAATTCATCCTTTTTTTTTAACACTGGAAATCAAAATTAATTGTACATCTTCCTAGGCATGTTTTTCTGACATGTTCTTAAATCAGATTTATCCCATAAAATCAAATGTATCTAATTCTTCAAATTGTGTCAACTGAATTTTTAGCATTTGGAGGACTGGCATATTATTTCCAAGTGTATTTGATGAAAGCTGAGGTTTTATTGAGCTTAAATGAAATCTGAACCGTATATAGATAAAGAAAAGCCTTAAAAGAATTTCAGAATGAGCATTTTAAAACAGACTAAATAATAATGGGACATAGTTTATCCTGTTCCAAATGAAACTGCAACAGACTGTTAAACTTGGCTACTGACAAAGTTCTTGATAAGCCCACATATCTGTGGGATTTGCTATGTTTGGAGTAAAGAAGAAGGGAACAAAATATTCTTGATTACCAGTTCCTCCCAACCAGTGCTTAGCACAGGGAACTGAGGAGGAGAGCAGTGGTGGTTTTAAACCACTTTTATATCTTCTCAGATTTTGGGGCCAGCCAGCCCCAAAGAGCCATTTCAGCAGTGGAGAATAGCAGAACTTCAGCCTCTCTCTTTACCAAGGATCTATGAGGGATGGTGATGTAGAGCTGTAATGTTAGTCCTGGTATGTAACAAGTAGCTGGAATCTTTTCTTCCTCACTTCTAGACCCCGATCCAGAAGTGTGTCTGCATGTTCTACGGCTTCTCCAGTCTGTGATTCTAGAGCCAGAAGTTTTAGCAAAGTCAGCGCCTGAGATGCGTGACACCTTGCCTTTTCAACGTATCATAGCACTGTCAAAGACCCGCAACGCAGAGCTGCAAACACTGGCTCAAGAACTCCTTGAAGACCTCAAAATCCTAGAGTGTGAAGTGTAGAGACAGTCACTGGAGTATTATGACATCAATTGTTTACAGTTTCCCCATGTTTTTATGCTGCAAGGGTTTGCAAAATATTATAGCAGTTTAAAAATATACATATTGAGTAATTAGTAGAGATGGACTTGGATTGAATCATTTCAATCTATCTAGTTACCTGTATCAGAATCTTTGCCTGAAGCCAGACAACCAAATCCAAATAATACTAGGAAAAAAGCATATGTTGTTTGTTAGGTGCCTGAAAATAATCCTAGAAGAGCTCCCAGAAAAATGACAGGCTTAATTTATTTCATAGGGTTTTGTGATAACGTGTTTAAAAAGTGATCCAAACCATATGATCTGTTGGTGATACATAGGGAATAAAATAATTATCTGAACTATAGGTAGCACATTCTTTATTTTCAAGGTTAGCCAACCTTTTTGGTGCAATTCAGCCCATCTCTAATAATTAGGGTACTAAAAGTAAACTTTGATGCTTTTTATAACTCTAGTGTTTCAGAAGACATAATTTCATTTTTATTACTGTTTCTTTTCTCTATCCTTTCTAATCAAAGACAATTGGAATTGTGTGGAGTGTATTAGATTCTGCTTTAGAATTTTTCATTCAAATTCAGTGGAATGGCTGGAGAACTGAGTTTGCAACTGCAGTGAATAATAGCAACTGAGGTTCCCATAGGCCCTGCAGAAGGGAAAATATTGCTGTGGTCTCAATATACCTAGTTCCATAGCCAGAGAAGCTAAAATTAATTACTGCTCTGTCATAAACACTGGTGTATTTATTTGAAATTCTCGTTCTTTATTAGGCCTAAGCTTGCTTACCTCAGTTAACTCCCCCACCAGCTATATTATATATTTTGTAATGCTGTGATTTATGTCTATCAATAACACTGTCGTTTCTAGTTTTGTTATGTTTGTAACATAGCTTGCAATGTGACAATGTTGAAAACATTGGCAGATAAGATATACTTATACAGGAACAACAACTTTTGCTTACCCACTGGTGTTATGGTTCTTCACTGATGAAGCCAACACATTAAGAACAATGAAGATCCCAACATATTAACAAAAATGCAACTTTGGTATCTTCTGCGTCATCTGTGCAGAAGATGCGGAACACAATCTTCTGAAATCAATTTTAGCCAATTTTGTTGTTGTTGTCTTGCATCTGCATCACGCTATGGCATTTTTTTATTATTCAAGTAGTAGCACAAGACAAAAAACAATGTAAAGCTTAAAAGTTCCATCGCTGTTCAGTAAAGCACTTAACATAGGATTAACTTTGATTTAGGATTTAAGTGCAGGCTTAAAGTTTAGCAAATCACTTAAATGTGTGCTTAAATGAGGCCCCATTGCCACTGAGCTCATTGATGACACAATGCAGCATAACTGGTTACATGAGATCAAGTGCAAGTCCAGTCAGATACACAAAAAGAATCCTGTAGCTACGTTTTAATATAAATACAAACTTGTTCTGCTTAGGGTGGAGTCCTTAGAATAAATGCATTTTGTCCCTTAATTAGCTGTTATGACTAATGGGTCATTTTACAGCTGAGGAGCTATACAATGCATTAGATAAAGACATAGTTGCAAGAGCTTCCATGAAAAGGGGTTTTGAACAATGCTACAAATACCTAATGCTAAAAAAATTTAGTAGAAATGGATATAAAACTCCTCGTTGCAGAAATTTGCCAATATGCTAAAAAATTCAATGGATCCTAATTAGAATGGAATGAAAAAAACACAATATATAAACTTCCCAGAATACATGCCATAAATCAAAGAGTTATCACAAAATATGAGACTAATATCACAAATGAGGTTAGATGGGATGAGTAAAAGAAAGATGCCAAGAACACTTAGTGGGAGTCATACTATTTCTGATCCAAGAATATACAATACTCACTATATGTAGATGTTGGTCAGAGTAAAATCTCGCAAGTATTAAAATACATTTTCTTTGGATTTGTTTTCTTACCTTGACCAAGCAACGTCCCGTTATGAAATTAAAATGGTGATAGCCTGTAATTTCTTGGACCATCAACTCAAGTGTTTGTTTTTTGCCTTTTACTATACTTTAAAATTAAAGTCTAATCACATACTTTTCAGCTGAGGGGTGTCCTCCCATTAATGTTTTTAATCAAACCATTGGAAGCCAGTAAATAACAGGGGAAAAAAGCATGCGTGAGTGCACATAGGCACGCTCAGCACTTCCATCCACATTGGAGGCTTTGGTAAAAACTTTTCAACCTTATCTTCTCTTTTTTACCTAGTGTTACTAAAGCTGGGAGCTCACCATTTGAGGCACCGTGTTAGTTACACCTGCTCTGAATTGAATGTTTTCGTAGCAAATAGTCTTCATTAATGTCTTGATTTATCTCCATGTGACCAGTACTGGAAATTAATCTGATAGTGAGCATCAGTACATCTCCCAGCTCCTTTTCTCCAAGATTTAACTTTCTGGACTATGGTCCCCCATAGTCAGATGCAATGCTATGGATCCACCAACTTTGAGGAAATGCCTATTTAGTTTTAAAAGTTTAATTATGCTGTTTTAATAAGTAAAAGTATAGCTGGCTCTGTAAAACTCACTGCCTCTTCTGAAACACTTGCATTATGAAAAACCCCAGAAACAAACTGATAAAACAAATAATGTTTTAAGATCACTATTACATTTTTAAACAAGCTGTTTTTATTGAAGTGTTCAACCTGTTTATTACAGTTCTTAGTGAAATTATTGTTCATTACTTGGCTTTATGCAAAAGAAAAGGTATTTTGTTTGGGTTTTGTTTTGCAAAGGAAATGTGCTTTTTTCATTTCACAGAAAAAAGTTTGAGGGTCACAAGGGCTGAACTGTTTTGAAGTCAGTGGAACCTGTTTTAAATCTGTTTTTCATGAAAGCCTTCACTCATTAAATATTGTGGTGGAATAAATAGAACCTTACTAGCTGTAGTACTTATCAATAGCTTTAATATTTTGTTTTTGTCTTTTTCTTTCTGTATCCCAGATTCAGAAGGCCCAGGAGTTAGCCTCCTCCAGATTGCTGAGAACTGGAAGCAATCTGTTACTGGTTACATTTAATAGAACCTTTTGTAGTGGGAGTAAAGTCTGATGGCTTCCAAACACAGATCATCTGACACACTCTAGTTCTAGTTGTTTTCAGTTTTGATGTCCATTTTGCTAGTAATAAAACCGGACAAACAGTTTATCTTATCTAATGTTACTAAAGCTGGGCGCTCACCATTTGAAGCACTGTGTCATTACACCTGCTCTGAATTGAATGTTTTTGTAATGACTAGTTTTCATTTAATACCTTGATTTATCTCCATGTGACCAGTACTGGAAATGAAATAGTTTATTGTCCCCCCCCCAAAAAAAAAAGTTATACATTTTGGGGAGTTTATAAATAGGGGAAAGAAGCTGGCTTTATTGAAATAAACAGATGTTACTGAAAGGACTTTGAAGTTTGTGCCACTTTTTCTTAAATTAAAAAGAGGAACATAGATGATATATAGTACATATATAGTAGCAACATCTTTTAGTGCTACTGTAATTAAAGATCTGTCAACCAATACATTATAAATCTCTGGTTTTATTTTGTTGTAAACGTTCCCTCTATTCAGAAACTTCAGGCTGTTAGAAATTTTAGAAGTTTAAAAACAAATAAATGTTTTGGAAATTTATGTTGTGCTTTGTGCAACAATTTGAAAAGTTTTGTTTTTTTTATGACAGGTGATTAATCACTTTATCTTTTCTCCTCCAAAACATTAATTTACTTAAGGCCAAAGTCTGCTTTTACTAACACTCACGTAGATCCAGAATAACACCATCGAAGCCACTTCTCTTGTTGCATATGGTCAACTCTCATCAGTGTTAATCATAGTTGCCATCTAGAGAAGAACTAGAGTTTAGTATTTGCATTGAGGACAGTGATGGAGTGACTCTGGATTTACACCAGTGTAAATGAAAGCAGAATTTGGTCCTTGCGCTTAACATGAGCCAAAAGGTCAAAAATCAGTTGTAAAAATCCCTATAGAAAAATCCCTGTTTACCTCACAGATCACTGTGCAATTAAAATTGAACTTTGCTTCATTAAAGAGGTGTGTACCATGCACCTGGCAACTGAAGTCATGTCAACTCTCAGACACTTCTGTGGAAAAGACTATTTTTTTATTTTCCAAACTGACAGGAATAAAATAGAAGTTTACACAGAATTCTGTGGAAAAGCCAGGTTCACCAAAGCATGTTTCCAGTAATTGGATTATATAAGGCATTCTCCCATCTGATCTTTAAGGATTATACATTTTTATTCATTCTGGCATACAACTGGCTGAAAAGCTGGAGAGTTTCCATAGAAGCAGGGAAAGGCTGAAGTCAGAGAGAAGAGCAAGCTGCAAGCTCTGTGGACAAGAGAACCGCTGTTGATTTGTGGACCCTGCTGATGAGAATTCTTCTTGGACTTTCACCATGTGGATGATCTCTCCACTTCATGAAATAACAGCACAAGAGCTAACTCACAGGAGGAGAGTCTAGAAAATGGGCATGTGCTGCTGACTAGTTGTAGCCAGGACTGGGTACTTCACGTTACGCAAGCAGCAATGGGTAGCCGATGCAGGTAGCAAAGAGTCCTGGGAAGATCTTTATATCGTATGATCTGTGTAAAACATGGTGAGTAGAGCACTAGCAAATCATCTACCACCAGGAGGACTGGAAGATAGGAAGATCAAGTTACCCAGATCAGCCACTGAGAGAATGAATTCCATCTGTACTGGTAAAGAGCCCTGTTAATGCCTGTCCGCAGTTAGGAAATTTTGTAAAAA
Organism: Dermatemys mawii; assembly: GCA_007922305.1. NCBI lineage: Eukaryota > Metazoa > Chordata > Testudines > Dermatemydidae > Dermatemys > Dermatemys mawii. The sequence continues at coordinate 2,786,264 of ML677385.1, read as the reverse complement.
TGTCCTATGATTGCCGATACCAATTTGGCTGCACTGGTTTTAGCAATATTGGGGGATCAAATTTTCAAAACAGTCTTATGTGACTTATGAATCCAAGTACCATTTTCAAAAGTGAAGGTGAATGGGACTTAGGCTCTTACCTCCTCAGAGGCTTTTGAAAATTTTACCCAGGAGCCCTAATCTCCATGGGCTGCTGACTTTCAACACTGCCATACAAGCCTGTTCAGAGCAAGTGTTGTGAACATGCTTGTGGCAGTTTCAGCAGCAGTGGGAAATATTTGGAAAACGTCCATAGTCCACAGGGCTTTAGACCTTGTCTATATGAGAAAATTGTACTGACTTAACTTAAGTCTGTATAACTATACAGATATAATTAAACTGAACTGGGAGTACACAGTACTTTCTCTACACTGCTTTAAACTACTTCATTTGTGAAGCATTATGTCCACACAGTGTGGCACTATGTCGCTATAAGTTTGCAGTACTCTGGGTGAGTATCCCAAGGTGCAAAGTAATGTCACTAAGCATTATGCATTACAGCTGGTTTTCGCAGTAGACTGTGGGATATGTATCAGTACATTGAGGAATTGTGGGACTCAGGTCAAGCTTCTACAATCCCTCCTACAATATTCCATGTTTCATCTTGTTTTCATTAACGAGAGCCATTTTCAAACCATTGTCATGCAGCATGGAGGAAGCACAGTGATCCCCTTTATTAACGCAAAACGGGTGAGTAATTTACTGGCAGTCCTGCAGACAGGGAAGATTTGCAGATCACCATCACCATGTGATTCCACACAACTACTTTTAGAGGAGAAAGTGAAGGACCCAGGTAGGCACTCCTTAACAAATACCTTGACCAGCTGCACGTGGGCCTGGCTGATCAGTACTGAGTGGTAGGAAATGATAGTGTTGCACCCCTGGGATGACCCGCAGTGGCTGGAGAGTCTGGATGCAGAAGGCCACTTCCTGGAAATCTGTGCAGAGCTGCAGTGCTGGGTCCTACATGAGCGCTCCCCTCCGTATGAAGAGATTTGTAGCAAAACTCACCACCCCGAGTACCACCGTTCAGTTCTGATGACGGTACATGAGCTGCTACCCTGGGTCAAGGCACAGAGAACAACTGATGCCTTTGAATGTTTCCCAAATTATACAGGGGCCAGTGATGGGACCTATTTTTTGCCCCCTAAACTAGGCGTCAGAGTTCAAGAGAAAAGGATATTTGTGCATGTTTCTGGAGGGTCCATTTGATCACCATGGCAAGATCACTAACATTAGTGTGGAGTGGCCAGAAAACATCCATGAAGCCAGAATCTTTTGAAACTTACTCTTATTTAATGCAATGAAAAGCTAAATTTTTGCTCCTGGCAGTCACCGTGGGCATTAATGGTGTTAAAATGCTAACTCTTGTGAGATCCGGCTTACCCTGTGCTTCTAGGGCTTAGGAAGCGTTTGAAGGTCCTGTTTACCTATAGTAAAATCAGTGGAGTGTATATCTGGAAGACTGTTAGGAAGGTGGAGGTGTCTCATGACATGACTTGAGGCATCTTAGAGGTAATTTGCTGAGTTTTGCACAACATCTGTTAAAATCAAGGGCGAGGGCCTCACTGATTCATGGCAGGCAGAGATGGAGGGACTGTCAGCGTGTTATGGACAGCTGGAGATGGTGCCTGTGCCCAGCGTCTTAGCTATCCACTCTGAATGACCCTAGAGTGCACGTAGGTAACCAGACAAGCCATTCCAGGTGTGAAGCAATGCACTGTATGATACCAGTGGAAGAACTAACTGTAGTGGTGTAGTTATGCCAACATGGAGATCCAGTCAGGTGAACCTTTTGCCTATAGAAGTCATTCTGAAACAGAGCTAAGTCACTTCCAAAGAGGTGTAATTAATCTCATATAAAGTATGAGACAAACGAAAAAGAGACAAAATGTTGGTGGAGTCAAGGCAGTTTCTGTTGGGAAAAAAAACAATATATCATTAGAAACTATCTGGTGCAGACAAGGCTATAGAACATAGATGTATTGGTCCCCCGGGATCCCCAGAAGGGTTACAACATGATTGGAACAGAATTATTAAGGCCTATTTGTGTGTTGCCACAAACTAAGTTCTAACTATGTTTGTATCTGCATTCTCAACTCATTTAAAACTTGACTCTAAGCTTCTAGCCGCAGATCCCTTGCTGATGTAAATTAACTTCAATGGAGCCATGACATGAATCCTCTCCTGAGCTCCAATACAGACAGAGCTTGCAGGAAGCATCAGGGAAGTTATTCGATGAAGAATCCTTTAAAATGTGACCTCAATGAAGTTTTTAAAGCCAAGTTTTGCTCACCTATAGTACATTAATGGTTATGAAAGCTCATAAGACAAAGCATAATAGGTCAAACAGAGCTCAGAGAAGTCTGCAGTAAGAGAGGGAGTATTTATGCACTGATACAAATGCTTGGTTAGAGCCTGCTGTTAGAAAGTTGAGTGTAAAATGAATGATAAAATGACATGAGTTCTCTAAACACACCCAAGGAAACAGCAGACACTGTGTATAACAGAACAAGAACAACAAGAGTGAAATCAGACTGGGCCAAAATTTAAATAAATGCTCCTTACAATTGTCCCTGCAATGGCCAGAGGCGTGTTTTATAGGGCAATGCCCGCTGACAAGCTGTATAAGCAGCACCAGTAATTAAAATATATGAAGATTAATATAAAAAAGGAGAATTCAAAGATTACTCAAAGCTTGACTGCCAGTAGGTTGCACCGGTATAACTTAAGGTGGGATTTTGTACTGATTTAAACTGGGCAAGAGTTAGTGAACATGCTTCCTTCAGATAGGTTTATTTTGGTTCAGTTTTGGTTGACTAAGAACTGATGTAAGCTAATCAGCCAATTTTAATCTGAAAAAAGTGTCCACAGATGGGTTTGTGTAAGTTTAACTAAACTGCTGTAAAAACAGGTTTTAAGTTACAGCTGTGACACTTTCTGGGGCAGACAGTAGCTGAGTGCTTATTGGCTACAAGATTGTGCTTAATAGACAAACCTGAGCTAGTGGAAATTGACAGAGACCAGTAAATAAGGTTGAGTCCATTGGGATAGCTCCTGAGTGTCATGAACCACGGAGTGAAATGCAGTTCAGAGTTTGATGGAAAATGTGAAACCTGAGGGTAACTAGTCCTGTAAATTTTGCTCATCCTATCACAGGCACAAGAGCACATTGCAACACCTGTATGGCGTATTGACAACTGGCAAAGAGCCCAAGGCTGAATTTAATTTGCATATAGACGTGTAGATATTTTGAAATAGAAGTAAACCCCCTACAGTCCTAATATTTATGTGTTCTTGTAACTGTGCACAGCATTTCAAGACCCAATTGGTCACAGCTGGCATTGGGAAAACATATTGGACACTCCATCCTGTGTACACCACAAAGAATCACAAAATCTCCATCCACGTATGTTATTAATCTGATAAGAAATTGCCAATAATGATTGCTACTCATCGTATATATACTGCTTTCATTCCTTCATTCCAGCAGTAATGTTTATTCTGGCAGAGTAATAATCATGAACACAATTATTGGTTTGCTACAGCAGAAATTTAATCTCTCTGAAGTAAGAACAGCAGAGAAAAATGAGACATTCCCATTCCAGTAAGGAAGCCTTCACAGGAAATCTCTCTAGAAATTATGTCCTGTGCTGCCCTGATCAGCCGTCGAGCTATTCAACTCTAACAATGCTGACAATATGTAAGACTGCCCCGGAAACCTTAGGAGATTGCATGTCTGACACGGCCAGTGTCTCCAGTGCCCAGGCATCTAATCTAGCAGCAGACAGATCTTAGTTAAGGAAGCAGGGGGAAAGGAGGTTCCCTCTCTGCAGCCTTGATGCAGTGGCTCTGAATGGCAGGAGACCAAAAGGTGGGGGAGTAGTTACATAAGCCGCAACAGCAACCCTGAATGCAATCAAATATGAGGCCTCATCTAGGGATCAGAAATCTTAAAGTCAGCTGGAAAGCTGAGCTACTAAAAACAATAGCTCTACTGTAACTGGTTTAAGGAGAGGGGAGCATTCAAGGTTAGACTAAGAACATGAAGGCATAATGAAACCCACATTAAAATTACCCACCAGGAGGAGCTAATTAATTAATAGTTTTACTTCATAGATCCAGTACAGTAAAGCCCCTCTGACTTGGAGCATGTTGTAAGCCTTTTGCTCAGCACAGTGTTCGGGGGTCAGCCCACAACGTTTTGGCCCCTGAGCTGGGGAGCTCAAATGACGCCCCCATGCCCCCTTGCTTTGGTCAAAACTTTGAAAGGTCTCTTGTGCCCTCCTTCCTCCAGCACAGAACTCCACCATCTCTCTGCATCTAGAGCAGAGAGAATACATATGCACCAGCAGCAGACACAATTTTCTACACTCTGGGTCCTAGTGATCCCCCTGCCCCAAGTCTGGCACCTGAGGCGGCCGCCTCAGTTCATCTCATGGTAAGGCCAGCCCTGACTGTGTTCTGAAATGCCACATGGTGATAAATGTTTTTCAGGATGTGGAAAGGGAGAAAGTGCTTTAAAATTGATTTTTAATTATAATGGCTTTTTAATTGTCAAAGGCATTTTCAATTGTTTCTGGATATTTTAGAGCAAGAGGCTGCTGGTGGTGGTGGCCATTGTTGAAAACTGATCTCATTTTCAATGATGTCATTCATTATAAAGGGCCAAAGTAAGAGGCTGTAAACAATGATCAGCCCTGCGTTAACAATCAGAAATTTAACTTTACTAAACAAGCTGTAAGATTTGTGTTTTAACCATTGAAGTGGGTTGTTTTTTCAAATCCGCTATTTGATTTTCTCGGAGGAGATCAGAGGGCCCTCAGCTTCCCTACTAAGGGATCCTCTGTTCCTCTACCTTACTCAAGGTCTGGTGTTGCAGCTTCTGAGTCTTCTGGCCAAGAATCGAATGGGGACTGAAGTTTTCTCTAAGCTACGTGGCTGCATAGCAGCCTGTCAAGGGCTGTGCAGGCGCTCAGGGCTGTGGAGGGGAGGCGTGAAGGTGCCTCTCCTGCAGCCTCAGACCTGGACCTGCTGCTTCTGGGAGAGGTGGGGAGAAATACTCTTTCCCAGCTCCAGAGCTGCTGTGGCCGGGGAAAGGTGCCTTTCCCCTCAGCCGAGATGCTGCTGAGGTAAGAAAGGGCTGGGGGCAGTCGTCTCTCCCTGCTGCGGCCCTGGGGCAGTCTGTACCCCAAACCTCTCATTTCCTGGCCCCAGCCCAGAGTCCACACCCTCAGCTGGAGCCCTCACTACCACCACCCCCGCATCCCGACTCTGTGCCCCAGCCCTGCTACACATCATCTCCATAATGGTGCACATAATAAAATTAATTCCACAAGTGCATGGGAAAAATTAGTGGGAACATTGAATTGGGGCCTATGCCTGAAGCCTATGCAGCTAGAGAGAAAATATAGTTTTATTGTTGAGATGCTGGAGTGGTATTTAGTTCCCTGGTCTGTCACAGACTTCCTGTGTGACCATGGGCAAGTCACTTAGTCTCTGTTCCGCAGTTCTCTGTTTATATAATGAGGATAATAAAAATTCCTTTCTTCCACCGTCTGGGCAAAGAGTCATTCTCCAACGCCTCGCATGATGGGGCCCTGAGCTTAGTTGGGACCTAGTGTAATGCAAATGAGAAATAATAATGAAAACTATCGACAGTGCCAAATGGGGCAGTCGCTACCCAGATATAAATGTAGATACTTTTCAGCTCAGCAGACACTGCCTCTGCCAGAGTATAGAAAAGCGAATGAAAAAAGTGATGAGCAAACTTGTCCTGCCTAATTTCAGTCCCTTCACCAGTGCCTGTGAAGAGGAAGAGGCCAGTGAGGGGACGTTCACCCCGCCAGAACCTCCAGTAAGTGCAGCAGGGCAGTCTGCGTTGGCGCTGATCCTACCCAAGGCCTCGTTGACTCCTGCCCTGACAGGGGGTCAGTCGAGTCCGGACCGGTCGGGATCCCCGGAACCGTGCAGTGAGGTTCGCCCTCCGTTGATGCCAGAGGCATTTGAGGCAGCATTGGACTGGCTTAGAATGTCGGTGCCAGTCTCTCGGCGAAGACGGGATGAGTCACCGGTGCCCCCCGACTGTTACTTCCATCGAGAGGCAAGACGTCGATGATGGCCCCACGCTCTCTACCCTGGGTCCACCTTGTTGTGCTGAATCGACCCTGATACCAGTCGCACTGCTGTTCCCTGCTTCCACACTGGCCATGCAACCAGAGTACCATATGCTGAGGGATCCTGTAGGTGCTGAGGGCAGGGGAGGATGACTGACATCTGGTGCTTTCCTCATCTTCTTTGCCAGATGATACAGTGGCGGGGGACCTCAGCGGCACCGGCCCTGGAGGACAATAGAGTTCTCCAGCAGCTCCTCAGAAGGGCAGCACAGAGCCTGGCCATCAAGGCAGAGGCGGTGGAGGTTGAGATGGACCCTGTGGTGGACATCCTACCTCCCTCTGGGCCCTTAAGGTGCCTTCATCCTACCCCTCTTTAAAAGTGTGGCAGACACTCACGCACCCTCTGGCAGACCCCAGCCTCTCTGGCCCCCATGGGTAAGAGGACTGAGAGGCATTACTTTGTGCCCTCCAAAGGGCATGAGCACTTGTATGCTCACCCTCCTGCAGACTCCCTGGTCGTAGATGCGGCTAACCGAAGGGAGCGGCAGAGGTTCCAGGGGTCAACCCCCAAGAACAGGGAAGTCAAAGAGCTCGACCTTTTCAGCAGGAAGGTCTATTCAATGGGGGGCCTGCAGCTGCGCATTGTGAATCAGCAGACAATAGTCAGTATGAACCCTGGCAGAAATCTGGAGGAGGGGGGGCTTGTGACCCTGCATGCCCCCACACCTGTTGCCTTGGAAGCTGTGGTGAGAGGTACAGGAGAGGTGGGTCCATCCCAGGGGCCCAGCCAAGCATGGAGGGCGGAGAGCACCGGCTAGGGAGGGTTGGGTCAGTCGATCACCCCACCTTGTGAGAGAGGTATATGGGACAGTGTATGTGTCACCTCTGTCTGTGTGAACCCGAAAGCCTTAAAGATAAGAAGGTAAATAGAAATAATCTAACCATGCAGTATTTCTTTTTAACAGGGGTTCAGTTAACTTGATGGTAATTTGAATGTACTGCATAGTTCTGATTGATTGCCATTGAGCTTGTTTGAATATGAATAATTTTATCAGGTTAGGAGAGCTAGCTGAGCAAAGTTAATTTGAGAATATAATGCTCTATGAAATGTAATAGGCTCTATGAACTAACATCCCCCTTAATAAGTCCAATTTGTGTGTAAAATTGGAGCGAACTGGATTGCATCCTTTAATTTGTCTGAAACTGGTGTTTTTTCATTTCCCTCACTCATCTAGGAGTCATGGTCGCAGAATGCCATGTGGTGTAGATATGAACACGCAGAAGGGTAGAAAGGATAGTTCTCCAACAGAAGGCACAAAGTATACTTGACTTGTCCATTTTTAAATTAATGTGACTGGCAAACATTACAAATAATCTAAAACCTTGTTGATCCTGGAATTAGACTTTATGACCAGGGTAATATATTACAAGGTACTGTATATGTCTATTTAACATTTCCTCCTCTGGACAAAAACGCATCCCCATGAAATGCGTTGGGGATGCTAGTGGGGAAAGAGGCTCCTTTCCTATGGGTCATATAGAATTGTCATGCTTCATTACTACCCTCCAGTACATCAGTGCATACTTACTTGCCACTGATCTTTGCTCCTACAGAAGTAATATTGGCTCCATGTGTTTGCTGATGAACAGGAAAACCCAGTAACTGCCATCTCACAGCACTGCTGCCAAAAGTAACAGTTAGGATTCAACTGTAAGCCTAGAATTCTTGAGACTCCCACGCAAGGAATCTCACCAATAATACTGATGCTTGCAAAAACACTGTAAAGGTCTGATAGTGGCTCCCCCTGGGAGCTTTGCATAGATCAGGGGTTCTCAAACTTCATTGCACCGCAACCCCCTTCTGGCAACAAAATTTGCTACACGGCCCCAGGAAGGGGGACAGAAGCCTGAGCCTGCCTAAGCCCCACCACCCTGGGCAGGGGGACCAAAGTCCCAGAGCTTTTTCCCTGGGCAGGGGGTCTATAACCTAAGTCCCACCACTCTGGGCAGTGGGGCCTGGGTCTTGGGCGGTGGGGCTCAGGCTTCAACTTTGGCTCAGGCCCCAGCTAGTCTAACACCAGCCCTGGAGACCCCATTAAAATGGAGTCGTGACCCCCTTTGGGATCCTGACCCACAGTTTGAGAACTGCTGCAATAGATCTTAATGGGACTATGGTTAGTCTGTTAATCTCTAGTCTAATGCATCTGTCTAAGCTTAACAGTTTATTACAAATTTGTACTTCCAGAAGTCATATCATACTAGTGCCATCAGAGGGAGTGATTTTAAGGACATTAATTTGGGCCATAACAAACAACTAATGAGAGAAAACAATCTGTAAATGTCATACTGCATTCTCCAGCTTGAAAATGTCATTCTGTTGGAAATGAAGAAAGTAAAACACTGCTGTTTATCTTCACTACTTTGCTTCCTTTCCACTCCCCAACTCTATGCATGCATCTGCTTGACTTATTCCCAAATGTCCTTAAACACACTGACTGCAGACATAGCTCAAGGCAGAACTAAAGGTTCTCCTGCTGCTGAGCTCTGATAACAATGATTTTGCTTTTAGGACAAATGAGAGTTTGCCCCTAGCTCCCAAAGCAAATGCTTCGACGAGTGGGATAGTTATTCATCTCCCAGTGTCAGTGAGAAGAGGCAACCCCACCAGACTTGAGGCAAGGTCTTCAAAAGCAAAGGGAACAGTGAGTGAGTCAGAAATGTTTGTGAAAACATTTTTTTTATTTGACAAAAAGAACTAACTTGGTCAAAATGAAAGTTTTTGAAAAACAATGCAATTTCATTTAGGAAAAACCCCAAAATGAAACCATTTGATGATGCTGAAACATACCATTTCAATATTTTTTGAGTTTTTTGTTTCAAAACAAAATTAATTGTTATATTCATATAAAAGCTTAAAAAGGTTATAATCAGAACTCTGCTATTGCGGGGAGCACCACATTCTTATTTCAGATAAGTCCTTTAGGCTACGTCGTGTTAGAAGCAATTTAAGCTAAACTGGAAAAAGCCACCCTTGACTGGAACAGGAATACCCACATGGGGAGACTGTATCAGTTTGGTTTATTTCACATTTTAGGCCTGGTCTACGCTGAAGTTATAGCAGCATAGCTATATTGGTCAGGGGTGTGAAAAAACCACCATTTAGGCAACTAATTAAAAAAGGCCACCACCTTCTTTCCTAGGCAGGGATGCTCTGCTACCCAGAGAGAGCCCTCAGCAGAAATATCCAATCCATTCTAGCACATGGTACAGAAACACCAGGTTAGCGACAGATCCACAAACAGAGCACCAGCACTTTTGTCACATTTAGGTTACGTGTGTGATGGATCTGCTAAGCTCCTCTCCCTGCCTCACCCCACACTGCTGCATTTCCCCTTCCCCATGCCAGGTAACGGGAAAGGTCCTGAATCAGGAAGTGGCCAGGCAGGCTCTGTTAGGAAGCAGTGGCCACATGGCTAGCCAAGAGTTGTAGAGAACCAGGATGCAGAGAGGAATCCCCAGAAACTGTCCACAGAGCTGTGTGTGGAACGGGCTGTGAATGCTGGACATTACAGCTGGGTGTGAGACAGGGAGCAACAGTGGCTGAACAGGGAATCAGGGCAGAGGAGCCCCAGTGAGACACTGAGCCCAGCCTGGAAACCTGCAAACTCCTAGTTGTGTGAGCAGAGACTGGAATGAAGATGGTACCCGAAGCACTAGGCCTGAAGAGCCATTACTCTCATCTGGACTGCCCCAGGGACCCAAATGAACACTGCTGTTACTTACTTTGAATGGTAACTGTTAAGCCACTGTGCCTTGGGTATTTGCAATCTTTCCTTTTCCTGCCAGGTCTAGTAAAATACCCTTTCCCTTAGCCATGTGTTCAAGTGATTAATAAGAGACACCAGATCTACAAGTTCTATCTGCTGAAGCACCTACAGTCCTTGCCTCCTAGTTGTGGTACAGCTGGCATGCTTCTGGCACCTTAGGAGCTTGGTGTACTCCAGCACTGAGGAGCCCCAATCACTGCATCACTTGCCAAACATGAGATGAGGATGCTCCCAGAAAGTACGAGCATTTCTTTTACTTCTAAGTTTATTTATAAAGCTGAGCAAATTTTTTTGACCAAAACCCTTTTTGTCAAAAATGCAGATTCAGCGACACTAAAACATTTCATGAATTTTCAGTTTGCCAAATTGTTGTGTAGGAAAGAAGAAAAAAACTCCTAAAAACTCAGAAACGTTTTGATTTGACATTTTTAAACATTTCAGATTTTCAGTTCAAAATTTCCTTTAACATTATTGAATAAATTGAAAACATGTTCAAGATCTAAACAAAACACTTAATTTGACCATTTTCATTTTGCCAAGTTTTTTTTCAACTTTTTGATTCACCAAAAATGTTTGTTTTTGTTTTGATGTGAAGCATTTTTTTTTTGGAATTGCCAGCAAATCAAAACAAATGTTATTCGTACAGCTCTATTTATTTGTTTAAAAGATGTTTGGTTCCTTTGGCTAAAGAGTCCATTTTTAACTACAGTATATTTCTGATCTGATGGAGAGATCTTGTTTTTGACTGGGGTGCACACATATTTACAAAATGTTTTTTGGTTATCTCTTTCATTCATTATAATGTTGGCCATTTTCATAACTAGTGCTGTAGCTCAGCAAGGCAGCACAAGACTTTAAGAAGTGGTACATACTTTTTATTTCCTTTGGGATGATATTCAGTAGCTTTGGTCATGTCCAATTAATCAATTTAAATTAATTTGCCCACCCATGGTTTTAGCCAGACTCAGGGGAGGGGGAAATACAAATTTGATTTTTAACTGTAGAAATATTGACAAACTTAAAGGGACCTGATATTCCAAAATTGCTGAATTCCTGCCCTTTGGAAATCAGGCTGTTTACAGTGTTTCAAGCTGAGCCCCTAAATCCCTCATCACACTTGAACATTTAGAAACTGATCCAGGAAGAGAATATAAATTTAGGCCTAAAATATTTGATAAACCAAAAGAAATAAAATCAATCCGTTAGTTTCAGTATCATTATAAAAGCAATAGACCAATAAAGAAGGGAGGTCATTTTCTGGCAAAAATGTCTAGCTGAGTGATGGACCTAAGGCAAAGACCTTAATTTCTCCGGATGATTGCCAGGAAATACCCTCCCCATCAGCTATTTTCTGCTTGAATAATAGTGTGGGAGGGAAATGTGACACTCCTAAGCGCTATGTGATGTACTCCGTAATGTTCATCCCAGATCTTGTACAGAGTTAGGCTGCTAAAACAGCTGATCAAAGTGTCAGTTGGTGAGGGTGCACCATTATGAGATCCTACGGGAAAATACAGATATTTGGTTAGACGTACGTAGCTCTAGAAGGAAATATTACATTCTGTTTTACAGTGTATTTTTCTAGCCATAGGCCCTGATCCTGCCAACATTTGCACAAAGACTTAACTTGAATGATGGGACTACTCATGTGAGTAAAGTGAAGCATGTATATGAGGGTTTGCAGGGTTGGGGCCTAAGACGCCAATTTCCCGAAAGTCTAGTCCAGGAAGGGAAAAGTCCTGTTGAGGGAAACCCCTGCTGGGATTTGATTTATGAACAGGACATCCTGCTTAGTTCTGGGATCTATATGATCTAATTCTAGTGAGCCTAAGGCTTATAGTGAGGGCAAAGAGAGGTGCTCTCCCTCTTACTTGTCTGCAAAGCCTATTTGAATCTCTTTGGGCATCAGTGGTAAGCACTTGACATATTTTATTGCATTTCATGGCAAATGTTTCCAATACAATGTTAAAAATGTACAGCATGTATTCATCTCCATGCAAATGAGCCAAAATACCTTGATGTAATAGTGAGCTGTATGTTAGCACTTGCGCCATCAAGCCTAAGGGTAATGCCATGCTCTATGTGGACAGGGCTATTGTCTAGTGGTTGGGGAAGATGGCTGGGCACTTGAATTCCTGGATTCTGTTCCCCAGCTCTGCCACTGACTCAATGTGTGACCATGGGACTGTCAAGGCCAAAGTTCTAGCAAGTGTCTATTAGTTCTGGGTCCTTCAGTTTGTGGGAGCCCAGTTCAAGCCACATGGGGTCTGATTTGCAGAATTGTTGAGGATTTGGCACTCCCACTGATTTCATCTGGAGCTGTGTGTGCTTAGCTCCCTGGTGCCTTTGCCCATCAGAAAAATAGGGATAATATTTTCCTACTTCACAGCCATATTGGGATGTTTGTACAGTGCTTTGAGATACTTGAAAGGTACCACAGGTTCAAATTATTAATAAAACAAATGGAAAGGTATGACACTGGGGACCACTGGGGCCAAAAGGCAAAGGTTTCACTGTACTTTACAAGTAACTCCTCTCCCAGGCCTGACAAACTCATTACACCCAATAGATCGCTTTGATGGTACTTATCTGTAAACGGTAGCATGTGAGGGCTCTACTGAAAGCTTGTAACTTATTGATATTCATAATTATTGTGAGATGTTTGCATGATTGGTATTTAAGGAATATGTAACTATATTGAAAATTATGTTCTTATGGTCTTGGAGTGAATTTGAGTTTCAAGGAATCATATGTTTTGGTGGTGACTCCTCCAAGCAGGAGGGAGTTGTCACCCTTCCCTGGCTAGATGATTGTGTAATGTATTTCTCAGTTGACCTCTGCCCCTCCCCTTTGCACCAATCCAGAAAAGTCAATGGTCAGCCATCATAGACAAACTGTAAACACTGAAACCATTTGAGAGTGAAAAGGAATGATGGGACAGTCAGGGGAGCGCCCTGTCTGTGAATAAAGACCGATTCAGGACATCACAGGGTGGAGAAAGACACTCTGGATCCAGTCACTTGATGAGGGGGAAGAGCTACGTCATGAAAGACTGGGTCCTAGTTCCTCGGGGCCAGCAAAAGTCTGCACCGTGGGGTGAGAATCTGCTTTATTAGCTAGGAAAGGTCGCTATTCATGAGTGTAGGCCCCAGGATGCATTTTATGATTTTCTTTTGTGTGTAACCACTTGTTTCCATCACGCACTCAGTTTTTTTTTTCTATTTTAACCTCTCTTTCTTTTTAAATACATTTCCCTTTTATTTTACTAGAATGGAACTCAAATGCTGTGTGTGATTTAGGAGCAGTGGGCTAAGGGAAACCTGGTAAACTGGGGTATGACGTTGTTCATCTGGGAACCGAGGCTCTGGGATTTCTGTGGGCATCCAGTGGTCAGGCCCAGGGCAGTTCCTACTTTGCAGGGACTTCCTGGCTGGGGTGCATCTGTTGCCAATCTGCAAGGCAAAGGCACGCTGGTAGAGCCCAGAGGAGAGTGTTTGAGTGGCTGGCAGGCTGGGTGTATTGGGGAACTAATGCCCAGCTGGCATTGGGAAGACTCCCCACACTGGAGGCAGGTGGCAACAAGGTGACTTGCAGCCCTGGGTGTCCTGTGAAGCATCCCAGATTAGGCGCCTACTGTTAGCTGTTTAAATAAATCTATCTACCCAGCCGACCTTTTGCCTTGTTTTGTTTCCAACATGTCTCTGCTTGTCTCCCTCTTTCCTTTTCTGGCCCTATAATCCTGTGATGCCGGAGTCACATTTTCTCCATAGCTGTTCACTGCAGAATATAGAAGTCAGCCGCATTGTGTGGCAGACTGACTGTGTAAATATTATTAGCGGATGGAAATCTTCCAGGTTTAGGTTAATGGCTGAACACACTCCATGCACCGGGTACTTCCTCGCTAATTGTGTTGCCATTGAGCTGAACGGGGAAGCATCATAATTGCTGTTAATCTCCCTGCTTGGTTGTTTTATAGACAACCAGGCAGTTCATCCTTACATCTAGCCAAGGCAAAACAAACAAGGCAGATGACTCACTGCTACCCTGCTTGACGGTGTATCTGCCACTGTCCTGAAGGTGAAGTAGAATGAGTTATGGTCTATCCAAAGCAAAGGATACCCACAGCTGTTCAGTCAGAAAACACCCATTTCTAACCTGGGCAGCACAGATCCAGAGAGCAAGCATGCCCAAAGTATGTGAGATTGCTAAAATTAAAACATCTTCATCCAGAAGAGACATCCAATTATGTGACAGCTGCCTGACATTTGAATCAGCTGCTGACCTAAACCAGGACGATTTAGAATCGCTAGCAATAGGTACTCATCACAGCTACCCTGGAACTGATCTTTGACGTAAGAGGAGGCTTTGCAAAACACATCCCTACTGAGCACATATGAATTCCCCAAATGCTTTGCATAGTTATTTCCGGCATTTATCGAACTCCCAGTTTTAGAGCCTGTCGTCCAGATTCTCAGCTGGTGCAAATCCGTGTAGCTCCGTCGATGTCACTGGAGCACCTGATTTACACCAGCTAAAGATGTGGCCCTGTACAGTGGTTCTAAATCCCTTTACTGTGGTAGTTGTTGCTGCACGTGGGACCTGATCCTGGAGGTGCTGAATGCCTCATGGGAGGGTCTTGAACTCCCTCACCTCCCACTGACCTTCTGGGCCAGGGAATGACAGTGAGGGGATTTTGATGGCAGTTGGACACAAGACCTGGGCCTTTTTCTAGTATAATCCAGTTAGGGTGTTGAATAAAGCAAACACATCTGCAAACAAACCTGGGGGCTTGTGCTTCCCTCTACTGTGTGCCATAGGTGGCAAGACATGCATACTTTAAAAAGAAGTGAATCTGGGGCCTGATTCTGCACTGCCTTGCTCTTTGGGGAGTGGTTTATATCTGCGAATAGTGCGTATAAAATGTCACCCACTCAAAATTCTCCACTCACTTACACCCATGGTAGTATTTTTCCCTCACTTGGAACAGCAGAAATGACTTGACAAGGGTCAAGGCAGTGGAGAATTATGGGGCTATGCAGAAGAGAAGCAGCTACTGAACCCAAGTCCCTGCCCTCATCCCTCCCCCACATACGTACCCACCTGCAGCTGCTGACAGCCTCTTCACACAAACAATGAGCATTGGAGGCTCCATGGGAAATCAGGAGGCATGCGTGACTGAAGGGAAGTGTGGAACTGGGCATTGGTCACCATAGCAAACATATTTCATGATAATAAGCATAGCAAAATGTCATGGAGCTCAGAGGAACATTGGTTTGTGCACCAGAGGAGGTAGTTATGTGCAGGTGTCATGTAATATTGCTGTACAATTAAGCAGCTGTTCACTTCAGTGACCACAATTGGGGTCCCATCGTGTTAGGTGCTGCCTGTATATACAGTAAAGAATAGACCCTGTCCCTAAGAGTTCACAGCCTACATACGCAAGGCAAAGGGTGGAAGCCAGCAAGTGTTATGTCAAATTTCACAGATGGGGAACTGAGGCACAGAGAAGTTAAGTGAAACACCTAACACAGCACAGAGAGTCTGTGACAGAATTGGAAATCAAATCCAGACCTCGGGAGTTCCCAGCTAGTGCTGTAACCACAAGTCCATCCTTTGGCTATGATGACTGAAAGGAATCCTAAATCGACATGCCTTAGAACGGAACCTCCCAGGGTGTTGCAGTGAGGTTAAGCACATGTTTGCAAACCAGTCTGAGCTCCTCAGATGTGGGAGATTCGGTAAAAGTACAAAGTACTGCTGCCACAGCCTTGGAGAGACAATAACAAAGGGAGTAACCGGTCTGAAGGTTGTAAATAAATGAGGAGGACCAATTGAGGGTGTGTCTCGGGCCATGTTTTCACCGGCAAAGAAGACCTAAAAGTTTTTCTCAAAATTATGAAGGGACTCAGTGAGCTTGATAGAGAAATGTTTGTACCAGTGAGGGGTTCTGAAGTGAAATGCTGAACATTAAACCTTACGGGCCAACTCCTCAGTTGGTGTACATCAGCATAGCACTGTTGACTTCACCAGAACTTCACAGATGTACACCAGCTGAGGATCTGGCCACTAGCAAATGACAAGTCAGTAGTGATCTTAGGCACAACTGCTTCACTGTCAATGTATTGAAGAAATAATGGGAGGAAGCATTTGACTCCCTATGTCTGAATCTGAGGCCTAGATAGTTTGTTTTTCTAGAGAAGAACAGAAGAATTACAGTGCAAAGACCAAATAAGGTGGGAATAAATATCATAAACCAAGCAAACAAGACTGGGCTGGTTTGGCCAGATCATAGCCTTTTCCTGATATTACATTTCTCTATAAAAAGAACAGAGTATTTGTGGCACCTTAGAGACTCACAAATTTATTTCAGCATAAGCTTTTGTAGGCTATAGCCCACTTCATCGGATGCACAGAATAGAACACATGTACATTTCTCTATGTTCGTCTAATATATACATGCTATAAAAGTGGTGTTAAAGAGAGTTTCAGGAAATGTCAGTGTGAATCTGGACCTGGTTCCTCGTATCCTGTAAAACTGATGTCACTTCACTGATTTCACTGGCATTACACAGCCATAAAATTGGTTTAATGGAGAGGAGACTCAGGCCCGATGTCTCTCAATTTGTTATTAGGACTCCACTTTTCTAAAGAGAAAAATATGGCCTGCATTTGTACCTAACCTCCCAATGTATGCCTCCAGGGGTATGCAGGTAAGTCCTATTCACTCAGACTCCTTCACTTCATAAACACACTGAAGTTTTCCTCAGCACCGGGATTTTACCTTGAAATGTTCACGCTCTAGGATGTGATTAATGAGCTTTTCCTCATGCATAGCCAACATGTAAGCATTTTGCATGTGTGTGTGTGTGAGTGAGTGGAGCAATCATCCAGCTTTACACAAACAAGAAACCTCTTCAGTATTTGCACTGTAAAGAGACTTCAGTTTCAATGGGCTTCATGATTGCGCTTTTGTGTTAAGTGGATCCATGGTCCTTTTCCAAGGAGTGCTATACGCGGGGCCAATGTGTGACGTCCATTATTCTAAAATAAGCAACTTCTCACAGCAGAAATATGTTGCACTTGTACGGCTAATCTCTCCCGCAAAGAGGTGTTTTAGAAGGAAAGGCTATTTATTGCAAGTAGTAAAAGAAAGTTCTCAGATTCAGCTGTAACTCAGTTCTTTGAGCCAGACCATGCAGGTTTTGGACAATTTGCCTTCAGTTTTCATTTCACCTATATTTTCAATATATATGTTTGCCATTTCATATAAATGTTCTTAGTTATTCTTGTTATGGAGAACCACAGCCTGTTGTTATGCAATAATTTAAAAAAGTATCTTTAAAATAAAGTAAAAATGCATTTTAATGGTCAAAATTACCCTTGCGGGAATTTATCTTCTTCAGATATCAGCTATTACTGTTTCAGCAGAGAAACTGTACCTCTGTATTACGTAACAGGGCCTGCCATGTTCTTCTAGAAACAGATGTGTTAAAGTCTTCAGCCTTACCTTATCTAGATATTTGTTTTTCCTCATTGTAGTATCTGAGTCCTTCATAATCATTAATGTATTGATCCTCTCCACGTTTTGTGAGGTAGGTCAGTGTTATTCCCATTTTACAAATGGGGAATCAAGGCACAGAAAAGTTAAATGACCTGTCTGAGGTCACAGAGGAAGGCTGTGTTACAGCAAGAGTTGGATCTAGTTTGTTTGAGTCCCCAGCCAGTCTCTACCACCAAACGAACCCTCTGTCGGCTTGAATGCTGCACAAAAGTATCCATGAACATTTATTTAGATAAACACAACTCCTTTGATTACTTTTCACAACCGTTTGTGTGAGCAAAATTTTACTTATGAGATTGTTAGCAAAGAAGAAAAAGCATTGCGAACATTTGTGCAAATATGAAAGTGCATTGGCCGTGTTGATATGGTCACCTTGAAAATTCTTTGTGGACTTACACATCATCCTGCCAGGGAGCAGAAAGAGTATCGTGACTTAATTGACTAATTGCGTAGTATAAATGCTTCAAGTAGCTGTCATAGTGAATAGTTTGTCAACAATCCATAGAATGAAATATGTTCACATAAGGCATATATCAAATAATGATTGATAATGATTACATTTGTAATAGCCTAGGTATTCTTGTGAATAGTTTGCAAACAGAAAAAAAATACTGCAAATAATTCATCCAGTGCTAGCTGTCAGGTTAGAATTATTATTCCTTTTCTAGAGACGGAGAAACTACAGGGATTCCTGTGGCTTCTCAGCTTCTGTGGTGAAGTGAGAGGATATGGCTCAAAGGAACAGTTAAATCATTTATCTAAAGTCACACAGAATATCTTTGGTAATACTGGGACTAGACTCCAGGTCTCCTGACTCCCATCCCTCCGCTTTAGCCACAAGATTTCATCCAGGCTGGTGGGTGTGGGGTTGTTTGTCAAAGAACAGTTTTCTGCCGGGCCTGCCAACGTTACAAGAGTTCAGTCAGGGGAGCACACGCTTCTTTTAAAAAGGTCAGATTTAAATTGGTTTGTCTTAGTTTTCATTTCTTCATATGACTACACATACACAGCAAGAGCTATACTGCAATGGGACACCCACAACGAACATCCCTGTAAAAGGTATGGAAAGTTGCCATGACTACCTCTGGCAGGAATGTACACAAATTACTAATAATTATATCAGCCCATTACTGGCAGAATTTTCTTCACGCAGAAGAAATGAGCCCCCACACCTTCTGCAACTGGATTCTTTCAGGTGGACACTTGCACCTTCAGAGCGCTCCACTAACTTTACTGGGGCTCGTGTGTGGTTCCTGGGCTCAGCTGCATGCAGCTGATGGTAGGATCTGAGCCTAAATGTGCAATAATTTCCATGTTATCAAAGGATTGCTTTTTACACTGAATTTAATGGTTCTACGTGGCCTGGCTGGTATTCATGGTTGTAAACTATGACTTTAAGTGTGCCCTTTATGGAAGAAGTAGTAGGTTCCTCTTGAAGACAAGCTTTCCCTGGCGATATCAATTAAACCGAACCCGAGCCTGAATGAGGATTCAGAAATAGAGCTAGAGAAACAGGCCCTCATCAGTCAAACTGCTTTAAGACAATTTTTATGGAACACTGAAACTAGAGAGCTAATCTGTTCTCTTCTCTTTTAAATCCCTCCTCCATGCTCCCTTTTGACATGACGCTGGTATTTATTACTATAATGGGGAGGGGGAGAGAGGAACAATTGAAATGGTTCAGAACCATCCTATTGTGTGGATGGCTAACCTATGTAACCCCACCTTACTCTCATTGCCTCCCTCCCCTTCCAGACGCAGCATACGTAGTGGAAATGAAAGCTTCCCCTCGCTGTCCCAAGCTCTGTGCTTGAGGGGTTGACTACCTCTGATACTTCTAAAGAGAGATTAGACACCATTTGCACCCAGTCTTTGTGCTTTCTGCTGAGAGTGCCATTCTTTGCCAGTTGTGATGTGGACACCTGTCTGCTGGGAACTATGTTGAAGCCAACAACTCAGTTTATAGGGGTCATCAAATAACCAGTTTATGCGTCAACATTTGGTTATAAATTGTTCTGGGAGTGATTTGAGCTGAGAAAGGGGCGATTCCACATTCCATCACCCATGTCTTAGCTATCAAGTTCTCCTGTGATATAAAAGTGTATGGGTAACTATCTGGAACTTCTTTTCTTAGTCTGGAGACAGAATCCTGATGATGAGATGGAAGTAACATAACGCTTTAACCGTGCTACTGCATTGGGTTAACTCTCGCGCACAAGAGTTCAAAGTCAGTTAACTCATCCATAAAAAGAATGCTTGATTTAAAAAAATAGATAAAAAATCAATAAAATATGGCCTGTTCCCTAGACTCTGTCCCACTTGCCAAGAAATGAAACTTTTCCCTGAAAGACACAGCCATTCACATCTCCCAATCTGCCACCTGTCAAAGCAATTTAAGATTTACTAGTGACAACTGAGTGTTAATGTCTGCTATTGCTATCCTGCAAATAGCTGGTACATTCCAAGTCCCTTGGCCCTTACGTTAGCTTTCATTCCTTAGAGTAGTGGTTCAGCTCAGCTGGTAATCCAGTGGCCATTCTGGGTGAATCACTCTGAAAAATATAGATCTTCAACGCTCTCTTCAATTTTGAGGGGAAAATGAGTCACTTCAAAATGCAGAAACTCATAGTTTGCCCTTGGTATTTCTGTGCATGCCGGGGCAATGAGTGCTTATTATTAGACGCTTTTCTGCCATATAAAGCTGCTTCCTGCCTTTAAGTTCTTCAGATCCCATGCTTATGCTCAGCTCATGGCAGACTTTTTTTGGTCAGCACTGAAGTAGAGCTGAAAGCAGCTGTGAAAGCTGCAGCAGCCTCCTTGTTGGGGTCAGCCTGGAGACAGAGTGCCCGTGCTAGGCTGGTTTGTCAAATGTGTTTTCACTATTTCAGTGAAATGATTTCCTTTTCTGGCCCCCCATTGCATTTGGAGTCGGGTTGGGTCTGCCTCTTTGAATTTTCAGTGGAAGATATTACGTTAGCTTCAAGAAAGGAATCACTGGCTTTTCTGTCATTTAAGGATGCAACCACCAGAAACTCTGATGATTATTTTGTAGATATTTGGAGCTCCTGGCACTGGGTTAATACCAAGTTTCAAAAGAGCAAGGAAAGCAAAGCCCTGGGCACTATTAAGCCAGGCCTATATTAGAGACCTGGACCATTCCTAATTGAACTGGTGGCTAGAACTATGTTAAGGCCGAATGGATTAGTGTGCCCCTGCTAATCGTGTCAAGTTGCGTTCTGAAGTGTTGCAGTTTTGACCCATGGCCACACTAGTGCTATCTCAGTTGCAGTGGCCTCTGGGTAACTATCTCATAATTTCTGGCACAGCTCCCTTGCCCAACATAAACTGCAGCATTAGGGACTCTTCCTGAGGACTGCTTCACCCCATAGCCTCATTTCCTCTTTGGTCAGAGAACTACTCCCACCTCTGTTATACCTAAGGTGGACTTAATGAGCCCCACCTGCAGCAAGAGTTGTCAGCAGTTCCCTGCATGGTTCCAACACTCACTGACAGGATAGGCCACAAAAAGAAACTCTCCATCTTCTTACACCATCTAGGGCAGAAATAAATGGTATGTTACCTTGACATTAGCGGCATTTTATGGCCAGGTCTTGAGGGGAAGCAAGGACAGTTTCCCCGCAGTATTTGAATGTCTTTTTAAAATGAACCCCTTAGTTTTTAATATATTGCAAAACCAAATCATCACAAATACATGCTTCGGTGTATCCCAGGTAGGAGGCAGGTGAATGAGTAAGATTCTTTTTCAGTGATAAGATGATCATCCGTATGCCGAACATGGAGTAGACAAGGTCCTACCCCAGCAACTGGCAGCCCATCAGTTAGGTCAAGAACAGGGCAGGCTTTCCTTTACACCAAGTGCTGCATATGGACTTGTAATAGGGTGACCAGATGTCCCGATTTTATAGGGACAGCCCGATATTTGGGTTTTTTTCTTATATAGGCACCTATCCCCTGCCCCAGCCCCACCCCTCCCCCCGTCCCAATTTTTCACACTTGCTATTTGGTCTCCCTAACTTGTTATCAAACCCAGCAGTTTTCATCTCTCCCTATGCCCACACCAGCCTTCAGAAATCTCCTCACAGCACTGTTTGGGGGCAAATCATAATCCCCTTTGCCCTTGTCAGTGGACTTAATTCACTCCCAATTCCCTACTTCTTCCTGTGCTCTTAGGTCAGAATCCAGCTCCTCTAAAAGACCACCAGTGACTAGCCCTGACTAACTGGAACCAAGACCCAATCCCCATGTTATTAAATAAAACCAGCTTTGATCCAAATGTGGACTTTCCCTTTTCACACCATCTCTCTCCCCCACTCACTCAATAGTAAAACTTTTTATTTATTTCCATATACATAAATATAAATAAATAAGAGATAACAGGAAGATTTTAATACGTTGGGCCATTGGCTTAGTAAAAACAGTATTAATGCTGATGAACTTGGTGATTAATCATGCGGCCAGGTACAGCTGTCTCTGACGGAACATTCACGTCAAGCTTTTGTTTGTGTCAAAATAAGGTGAAACTCCCAGGCTGAAACCCACTAGTTGTTTGCCTTTGGCGATTGTATAAGTTAAAGAGAGAATTCAGCTCTTGCACCTATCTCAGCATCATAAAATGGGATCAAATATTACTCAGCAAAGTGATATTTTTCTGGCATGCTCTGTTTCAGGCTTCTCGCCAAACAGGGGAAATCTCTCACAACAGCTGAATAGGGACTTACTGAGAACAGGTATTATATTATTTTTGGTGCAGGGTGACACTGACAGAACACAATTGATCAGAAATATTTCCAGATACCAAACATGTTGTCTATTCTGTTGCAAATAATTGCTGGCAAATTACTACATCACTAGCAAAAGACCAGATATTTCATAATGGCAGCATAAATCAATGTAATAAATATGCATGCTAAGAATACAGTACCTGAGAGAGAAGCAAAGATTAAAAGAATTCTATTTATGAGAGGAAGAAACCCAAGCAGAAAGTGTGACTGTAGATCATATCAGAATATATAACCTATGCTTTCCTTTCAATAGTGTGACAATATTTTCTGCAACAGCTACATATATACCATCCATTCACATATGTTGTAGCAGAACAGTTTTTGGGATACACCTGTGCTTTCCACATTTAATTAGGATGCATTTAGGTACTAGGACAGTGGATGTCACATAAAATCCTGGTACACATAGACAGACGTGTAGACCTTCTTTGAATTTTTATTCCATTGTTGGAATTCAGCTGTAGTACAGCCTTTGTCCCATAATTCATTGGGAGTATACCTAGAAAAGTTTTAAAATGTTGTAACAGCTTCAGTTCATAGATTATTTTTAAGCCTAGAGGTGATTTTCTTATCTGATCTCTTGCATTACACAGGCCATAGACTTGCACCCTTTGCCATCAAGACCAACTTCTTGTGGTTGAACTATAGCATACAGTAGACTCTCGATTATCCAGGATTGGGTTAACCAGGTTGTGGATTAACCAGGATGTAAAAAAAAATACACGTAACTCGCAGGGCCGGCTCTGGCTTTGTTGCTGCCCCAAGCACAAAAGAAAAAAAAACACCCCACCAGGGCGCAGGGCAGCCAGTGAACCAACACCCCTCCCCACAGCACAGGGTGGCTGGGGAACCAAGCTCCCCTCCCCCATATTTCCTATGGATGGTGATTATCTGGGATTTTATTAACCAGGATTAATTTTTTCCCTATCATCCCGGATAATCGAGAGTCTATTGAACTTTGAAGAAAGATAGCCTCTCTTGACCTGAAGACTTCCACCATACCCCTTGGTAAGATGTTGAAATGGTTAATTACCCTCATATTTCTTTTTTATAAAGAAAGTGCCTTATTTCTAATGTGAATTTGTCTAGCTTCAGCTTCCAGGCACTGAGTTTGTTATGTCTTTGTCTGCTTTATTAAAGGACTCTCTGCTAGTCGGTATCTTCTCCTTGAGAAGGTACTTATACCTTGATTCTATTTGACAAGATAAGTAGACTGAGCTCCCAGTCAATGAAAGCCTTTAATCAGGGCTGCACAGAAGTTTTTGGGGGCTGGGGCGAAATCTGAAACAAAGGCTTCCGCCCTTCGAGATAAATTATCACTGACCGGAGCCTTGATGGAAGGGAAGGGAAGGGAAGGGGTTGGAAAGTGAGCCTGCCCAGGGTGCCCAGAACTAAACATCTGACTTCCATCATAGACTGGGTGTACAGTTTTGTTCAGTGGTTTTAAGCACCTGCTCTCTTAAAAATTGTTCCAGCAGCCCTGAGCCTGCCCTGCACTCACTCCAGAGTGACAGCTCTTGCCCTGCAGGGCTGGGCCTGGCTCCGGCTCCCTACTTGGGAAGCAACACCCTGGTGGGTGGGGTTACAGTGCCATTCAGGTTTGGCCTGGCCACACTTCTGTCATCTGGGTGAGTGCTCTAGCTTTTATTCCAGTGCTTAGAATCAGGGGAGGTTCCTACTTCTTTGCCATGGCTTATATGCATCTGATCATGCCTACCAGAGTAGGCCCTGAAGACAAGATAGGTGTGTGTGAGTTAGTCACTGAGCTGCTCGGCAGTGTCATGACTTCATGGCTGTGTGCGTGCCTAGCTACCAAAATTTAGGCACTTTGGGGACTTTAGAAGTGGAACTGTGAATGTCTAGGGATTTTAGGTGCCTACAGGTTTAGGTGGCAGCTGAGTAGAGGTTTTGAGAATGCTAGCAGTGCCTAAAAGTTGGACATAGGTATGTAAAACGAGAGCTAAGGGGGATTTAGGTGCCTGTGGATCCCACACTGGATATTTCTCCAGCATACTCCGTTCCTTGCAGCATTGAGCCCAAAATCAGTGGTTAGAGGATGCGGGGAGAATTGAGCTCCTCAGAAATTATTACAACACTTTTGTTTAAAAAACAAAACCAAAATAAAAACTGTGTTTTCTTTGCAAAGAAACATAATGGACTCACTGAAGCTAGGAACACTGAGTTGTTTGCTTGTGGTTTTTTTTAGCCTCTGGCCCTTGAGGTGCTGCAGTAACACTGAGAAATGAGTGGTTAGTGGGATTGTAGTTATGTAAGTAGTTAAAAAGAACTTTGTGTAAAGCTGTTTCAGTCTTAACACTTGGCTCTTCTCTAGGGCTAATAGGCATGTAAAATCTAGTGGCATTGGATATTTGCTTTTGTAACTTTATTTAGTACACAGAAAAAGGCTTAGCAAAGCTACAGTCAACCCAGAGTGTGCAATATTGTTACTGAGGTAGTGCCAGCACTTTCCAAACAGTGAGGTAGATTTTGAGCCCGCTAAAATCAATGGTAGTTTTGCCATCCACTTCAACAGAACCAGAATTTAGCATGATACATTAACAAGGCCCTTGCCCTGAACAGCTCTCAATCTATATGGGAAAATCTAAAGAGATGCATTTTATCTATCTGGCTATGTATAATCCTTGAATTAGGTACCATTTTATTCATCTAAATCTTGAATGCCTTTTGATTCAATAAACAAACAAACAAAGAAAACAGTGGGCCAAATTCTTCTCCCATTCCCATAGCATAGACTAAAGTCACACTCACTGAAAAGTGACCAAAGTTAATCCTGTGGCATTGGCTTTGTTGTTCATTTTCATGTGAAGGCCAACAGTTTCCCACTAAACCTCAACTCTTTTGCGAGAGAGAATATTTTGAACTGCTCACAGATCCAAACACAGTTTTTAGAAGCCCTGCAGGAAAGAAATACTGCTGAAGGGAGACAGAATCTCTTCATCCTTGAGAGGGGCATTTCAAAACCCAGCCTCTGTTTGATTGATTTGGTGGTTTCTGTTGTCAACCAACTTTGGACTAAGTAGTCTGAAGAGCTGAGTGCCATTTGGACAGACGTTACTTTGTGTTGGCTGTCTTTACAATAAATAGCCAGGCTTCTTTCCTAGAAAAGGGTTTTTCTTCTGAAATGTCTCCTGTTTGTGAGAAGGACTTTGGAACTGAGCCAGAGTAAGATGCTAAAACAAAGCAAAAGACTGAAATCTATTATTCACTGAAAATCATAAGAGCTAGAAATCATCAAATTCATCCCTGATACCACTGTATTGATTCTAAAGGTGAGAGTATAAGGTTGAATTTTATGTTGAAAAAGACAAGAGGTCAACGAAGGCATCTGAGGAAAGGGTCAGTGTAATGGAAGACAAGAGAAAGGCACGTGAGGGAAGTGACATTCTGGATAGTCCGGTGGGGAGAAGGGAGCTGCGGAAAGTTCAGAGAGAAGAAGGAAGAAACAGTTGCAGTCAGAAAGGAGCAAAGCCCTGGGGGAGAGTCAGAGTCAATGGATTTTAAAACTCTTATAGAGCCTAGAGGAAACAGAAAGAAGGGACTGATGAGGGGGAGAAGGAAGGATGAATCAATGGTGGTGATGTCATGGTTATAAGTGTGGATGAGGGGGAGTGTTGATGATGCTAGAAGGAGGAGGAGGGTGGGTGGGCAGAAGAGCAGGGAGGAGAGAAGAGAAAGTTAACACAATAAAAAGTGCATGTTGTTGTTTTTTGATTTTTTTTACTGAAGTGTGTGAAGTTAGAAAAGCCCTGGAATTCTAAATATTTGTAGAAAATCCCCTAAGAATTATAAACAAATCTAATCTGAGCTATTCATGGAAGCACTATCAATTCCTTGCTCCTGAAATAGCAAAGGTGGTGGTGAGGTAACGGGTTGGGGGGCGGGGGTGTCAAAAAAAGAAAATGAAGGTCAGTAATACCTGGCAATAAACTGTAACATTAACATTTGGAAAACAGAATTTTCAGAAGTGCCTATTTGACTTAGGGTCCTAAGGCCCATTTTCAATGGTGACTTAGGGTCCTAAGGGTCAGATTTTAAAGGTATTTAGGTGCCTATAGGAGTTAGGTGCCTAGGTACTTTTGTGGCACCTTATAGACTAACAGATGTATTAGAGCATAAGCTTTCGTGGGTGAATACCCACTTCATCAGATATCCGATGAAGTGGGTATTCACCCATGAAAGCTTATGCTCTAATACATCTGTTAGTTTATAAGGTGTCACAGGACTCTGTAGCTTTTGCAGATTCAGACTAACACGGCTACCCCTCTGATAGGTGCTTTTGAAAACCCAATTAGGCAGCTACCTGCATCTTTAGGTGTCTGAATACCTTTAAAATTCTGGCCCTAAATACCATTGAAAGTTATTAGAACCTACAGTCCTAAACCACTTAGGCACTTTGAAAATGTTACCCTTTGGCTATACTTATATATTGACACACATGTCTCTGCTTACCTCCTTACAGTGCATCTGTCTGGCTGTCTGGAAGATGCCAGCTGTAAGGGTTAATGAGGAAAGTCCACCTGACTTGTCTTATTTGTATAACTCCTCCATTTTCCAAACTGCCATTGTCATTTGATGGCTTTTGCCTTGCTTTTGGCACAGTTAAGGAGTGATACTGACTCCCTGCCTTTGTCCCACTTGAATGCCACTCTTTGGTGTGGTGCCAAGGTATTAACGGACAGGAAATATCTCCTTTCCAAAGTATGTACCCTGAAGTTGTATGAGACCCTTCTATATAGGAGAAAGGCTACAGAGGCTAATGGACATTCACAGGGAAAATGCAGTATGCATGTTTCTTATCTGACAGGATGAGGGCAGCTTTGTGGCTTTCTTTAGCTGCCCATAATTCTTGGGAAGTGGAGTGTATTTTTGCAGCCGCTGAGTAGAGCAATAACATGATCAAAGGAGGCTTAGGGCATGAGCTAGGCTGTTGAGAGAATAGTGAGGAGCACAGAGTAAGTACCTCCCTTTTGAAGAATTTCTTATCATGATGGAACTGAAAGATTTTACACGTTCACAAGCCAAGGACTGTGAGAGAAGAATTTCAAGGAAGGAGGGGAGTCCCAGTAAATTGCTCCATGATGCAAGTTCAGGACCATCTGAGAGAATGTTTCAATGCTATTTTGCCAAGGGAATAATCCAGGGACAGGCAAGGATAGCATTACGGAGACACAAAGAAGAGGCTGCCTGGGAAACTAAGGGAGAAGGGGAACTCCCTATTGCAAACTTCCCTCTGGTGTGCTGGCCAACTAATGACCAGACTACTAATGGTCAGAACCATTTTTCATTTATAGGGTTCCCTGTGTTTGCAAGGGGGCCTGAAAGTGCTAAAACAAAATGGTGGGTGGGTGCAGGGGGAGGAGGTGAATAGCCAGGTTAGGAGCTAAATAACCCCAATGAGCAAGAGTAAACGATCTCTTCAGAACAGAAATGTTCATCTTATCCCCTTCCTCTTCTCTTTTTAGATGTCGTGATTCTGAAGCTGTGGTTGGCCAGAAGGTGCTTATCCCACTGTGACACCCTTGTGATGGCACAGCTTCCAGGGAGCCCCTCTGGACCTCAGAGGGACATACTTTTAATGTCCTTTTAATAAGAGAAATGGGAACTGACCTTCAGCATTCAAAAGCAGCCTACCTTAAGTAAAGATCATCACCATCAAATACTCTCCATTCCTTATTAAGGCCTTAATTCAGCAAACCATTCCTGTTCAGCAAAGCACATAATCATAAATTTAATGTTTAAAGTCATGCTTACATTCCATGGTTTGTAATGGGATTTAAGCACATGCTTAAAGTATTTCCCCGAATGGGAATGGAGTTAAGCATGTGCTTAAGAGCTTTCCTGAACTGGGACCAGACAGAGTATCAACGCTGTCTAAATCCCAAAGCCTCCTCTCTTGATCAGTGCTTCATCCAATGATTCATCTCCGTGATACAATACTGATTTCTTTTCTTGTTCATGGCACTAGAGTAAGTGTCTGTGGCAACATATCCCTCTAAAATGATCACCAGTTGAGATGATCTATATGGAGTCCTATCCAGTTCCCAAAAGTCTTTATTAATATATGCATCCTTCCCCTAGAAGGGTCTGTCCTGATGTGGGCATTCATGGCTGGGTTCTCCAGAGCTTATTTCAGAATTCCATTCAATATTACTCTTAGACCATAGCTATGTATTTTTCCACTATATGGATCTCATGAACAGGTACTTGGGGAAGACACACAAAGCTCATTTGACTTCTTTTCTATGTAAGATTTAAAATGAAATAGCCCCAGCGTCAAAAACTTGTACATTAAATACATAGTAACACTTACTGCATTAACATGCATATTTTTAGAAGAGGTGAAAGAAGGATTCTATTTATATACTCCTCAAAGTTCTATTCATGCAAACCCAGACCTTAGGTATTCTGCTTTATCTGTGGAAAGGAGGGTCTTCCCTCCATTTCAGCAGCTTTCTGGAGAAAATATTGTAGAGAATACGGCAGTTTATAGACAAATATAGAGTCTATACAGTCCTATCATTCAGGAAGACCTCTTACCCTAACCCCTGGAAACTTAGTGCAGGGTTTTTTTGTCAACTGATGCACAGAAGAACGCCTGCTTTTCCATTCTCTTTCCGCCACAGGCCAAGTTAATCCCAGGTGGAATTCTGTGGACATCAATGGAGTTACATCTAAAATTATGTTAGCTCATTATTATGGTAAAATGATGTACTTAATTGTCCCTAAAACTGGATCTCAGGAGCGGGAGAAGAAGGGTCTAGTAAACTGAGCAGAGGACTGACAACCAGGAGCTCCTAGTCTTTACACTCCAGCTCTGATCTGACTCTCTGGCCACAGGCAAGCCCCTTAACCTATCTGCCTCACTTTCCAAATCTGCAAAATGGGAATAATAATAATACTAACCTCACAGGAATGTGGTGATGATTAGTTGGTATCTGGATAATGCTTAAATTATAATGGACCAAATTCACGCCTGATTTAACTTCACAGAATGTAATGGCTTAAATGTTACTTTTACAATGATTTTCCACGTGCGCAATCTCTTGAGAAGTCTGCAACCTCAAATTATATGCAGGCGAAAATTTGGAGCCAGATTTTCCTCTCACCTTTACACTGGTGCAAATAAGAAGACTACCCTCTGAAGCCAATGGTGTTATGCTACTGTAATACTGGTGTGTAAGTAAGAGGACAATCAGGCCCATTTACTATAGAATGCTGAGGTTTGAGGAACAAAAATCTTAGAGCTTAGTCATCAAAAATAGGGCTTAGTCATCAGAAGCAATTTATTTCTTTTCATCCTAAAACATAAAGCTGTAAAGTTTACAATGGGATAAAATAACAGAAATCCCGGTACCGCTTCTCAACGTTCCTTCCCCATAGTTTGATGCAGAGATTCAGTTTCATGTCTGTAGCCAAATGCGTTAGCTCTGGTGCCCATAAAAGGTTTCTGGTCTGACTGTCTTGTTATCAGCCCATCAATATCCTGACACTTCCTAGCTATTAATCCTGTGCTGAAATGAAATTAAGTTTCCATTTATTTGGCAGAATGACCGCAGGACTTCCTATTTGGGGAATACAAAGAATACTGCATCTGCAGCTTACAGGAAGTCAAAGGCTCTGATTTCCTGCAGAGGCAGTACAAGAACAAACTGGGAACACATATTTCACAACGGCAGTCGAAAGTGCACGTAAACACCATGGTGGTCTCCAATATGAAAACAATTGGAAGGGGAACATCCCTGGTCCCCAAATCATGTGCTGGTGTTTTGTTGCTTACACAATATGGCATTAGGAAGTAGACGTAGTTCAAGGTTAATTATTTTTCCAGGTGATTATAAAATTTCCCCTTGGCATGTGTCTTGACTCTTACATAAGTAAGATTGTTCTAATGAAGAAAGTAAGCTACAACCATGATCTTTATATCTACTTCTGCTCAGAACAATACAGTGACATATTCCTTTCTGGCTCGGTTTAAACGAGCTGGACCAGTCTCATCCTGGGGCAAACTCCACTGAAATAGATGGAGTTACATCAGGGTGTATGTGTCTTGTCATGTTCAAGGGTGAGCCTGAGTGAAGATACTGTATGTACTTGTCATGGTTGTTAATCAGCACAGAATTGAATCTGGACAAATTGTGCAGGGGACCAAATCATGTTCATAATGTAGTTGTGATTTAAAATGAAAGACATATGGATAAGTGTAAGTAGCAGCCAACCTTCTGGGGTTATGCAATGTGAAAAGAGGGCACGGGGGAAAGAGAGCTTCCCTAAGAAAGAGGCGTTTGTTCCATAAAGCAACTGAACTCTCCTTTGTGCACAAAAGGTAACACTTTAAATTGTCCCCAAAATTGCCTTGCAGTTGTTGTTGTAGTTAAGATGTGTATGTGTGTATGATGCATCATGGGAGCTGCAGTGCATAATTACGGATGTAGTCTGGCTGGGGAACCCCCCGCCCCTTGAGGTGAATGAGTGTGAGACAGCACAGAAAGCTTCAGTTTTGAAGAATTGGTATTTTCCTAAAAATACTCTGTCAGAACACTTCACACAGCTCTACTTCTAACCTCTGTAGATGAAAGCTAGTCTCTCCCCAGACAAATGGTTGCAAGAAGTTGACCCCCGAGTCAATGCGAACATCGGGCAGGGCACACGAGCCTGTGAAGGTGCCAGGGAAGGGGAATATGTTTGAAAACTATGAGTTGGAGCATGTGGAGGGAGCAGCAGGCAGACTGAGGCAGTGCGGGGGGCCGGGGGGGGGGGGGTGGAGCTGCAAGGTAAAAGGCATGACATAACAGAGAGAGAATAAAATGGGAAGCAGAATGTAAGGGACATATGGCAGGCCAGTGAAGATAGGATGGGACAGTTGAGGGACAAGACATTGTGGGAGAACGGTCAGGGAAAACGTTAATGGTGCAGCTGCCTATATCTATTTAGGGAGGAGAGTAAAGAGGGATAGAATGGCAACGTACCTCACCCCAGGGGACTGGAGAGTGCAAGTGGAGATCTCTCTCACCAGTGAAGAGGGAGGCCACATTCCTGTGTATGTATGTAAGGTTGAATTCTGAGCCTGAGATAACTGCACCCAAAGTATGGATGGGTGACTTCCTGCTGAAGGCAACCAACCAACCAGAAAGCAGGCAAAAAACTGGGGGACTTTTTTATTCTTTTTGATTTTGGTGTTGGTTTATAAGTGCCTGAAATTGCAGTGGTTACAATGAACCTCTCTAGCCCCAGTGATGCATATACACTGCCTAGAGTCAGATTCCAAACTAAGGCGTGTGTTGCTGTAGAACCTCAGACAACAATGTGTGACTGCTTTGTGGGCAGATTTTTCTTTGGCCTTTAACATGCTATGGAGTCGGAGGCTCCTTTGAAGCTGATATCAATCAGGGACTCAACTGTCTCACCCTCCACCCTGTTGAATGTGCTGGAGCCTCCCTCTTCATCCTTGATTTTTGGTATATCTCATTGCAATTCCATGTTATATGTGTGGTGTCACATAATTCTTCACCTCCTACAAAGAGTGGGCTTGGCTCAGTCCTGGAACCTGGCAGAGGTCCCTGGGTGATGGATAGTCTGCATCAAGGGAGATCACTTCACTCCATCAGGTGGTGTGCAGTCAGCTGCCACAGCCCCAGGGCTCCCTGGCTAGGGATGGGGAGTAGCCAGGGCATGTGGAAGATTTGCTAGTTCAGCTTACAGCCTAAGCAACCTTCGCTGGGAAGGTTCTGCTGGAGTCTTGGATGCAAATTAAAGCTGCCTTCCCTCGCTGGGAGTGTGGCAGTGAAAACTATTCCTGGTCCTCATCTTGGGGGGAATTTCCAGGCAGGGTGCAGCTTTACCCAGCAACAATGGAATGCTGATGGGATCTGCAATTTAGGGTCCACTTTCCACATCAAACAAAATGGCTGCCTGGGAGTTACCCCTGCTGCATGCCCAGCACTGCTCGCGAGTTACTGCTGAGCATATAATGGCAGTCAAATCTCCCTTTACACCAACAACGTTTCAGCTGCATGCAGTGGGAGTTTGCCTGTAGGGGAAATGCAGGATCGGGCCCACAGTCAGTGACTGTACAGCTATGGGATAGCTGGAGTAGGCTAGATGCAAAATGTGATATGACACTCTATTGTTAGAGAGGTTTTTAACTTTTTTCCTATTGTCAAAACCCGCTCTCCCCGCTGAGTCAGCGACAGGATAGACAGTTGCTCTTCCTTAGAGAAGTCGTTCATTTGCAGTTTCTATCAATCAAAGCCTGTTCCTTCTGTGAGAATTTTAATTAGCTGATTATTAGTCCCTTCATCCTTTCAGTCTTGCCTGCAGCATGCTTTTCTTGCTGTTATTCTCAGCCTCCATCTGATGAGAGGTAGTAATTACGTGAAGCGCCATCGTGACTACTACTATATGTTTTGTGGGCTGCTGTGAAATGTCTTTATATGCAGGTTTAACGTGAGCATGTGGAAAGTTACAATACAACTATATAAAAACTCCTTGTTCTAATTAAAACCAGGGACCTGCTTCTCCACTTAGCTGCAGCAGTTGTGTAGGGGGGTAACACCAATGAAGTGGGTATTTTATATGAAAGCCCACATATGATTGCATTGCAAGGGGGGAATAAAGTCAAGGGCCTTGTATTCCTCTTACTTATACAGGGCTTTACGTCTCCATTGATCTGATTGATTACTGAGGAATTTCAGTGGTGGCAATTCTGTTTTATAACTGTGAAAGGAGAATCGGGCTCCTATTTTATGAGGGATGGACCAAGTTCTGGTGACGCAACACAAGAAGCACCATGCAAATGCAGATGGCTAATTATGTGCTGCATCTTTCAGAAGCTGAAGCCTCAGAGGAGGGAAGGCTTTGTCATCTTCACCACTCCCAGATTCTGCAGGTGCAGACCCAGGAACTGTCCTAGTTTATAGGTGCCTCCCCATGGCTTCTGATGGTCTGCTCCACAGGCCAGGATAGATGTAGCATTGAGCATTATGGGTATACCTCCTTGCGTCCCAGCTTGTCCCTGTACATTGGTGTGGGGGACAAAATCTGGGCCATTGGATTAGGGTTATTTTCTTTGTCCCTCCCCTCGTTAACTTCCCCTGTCGCCCTCCCTGCAATGACTTGTGCATCTAATATATCGTCTGTGTTCCTCTTTTTTTTAAGAAAACAATGACACTCACTCCAAAGTTCTTTAAGTAACATCCGTTTATTTCAGTCAAGTCAGCTTCTTTCCCCTATTTATAAACTCCCCAAAATGTACAGTTTTGGGAGGGCCACAATAATCTAACTACTTAATTTCCAGTACTGGTCACATGGAGATAAATTAAGGCAGAGGTTCTTGATGTTTTTCTTTCCGAGGCCCTCCCAACATGCTATAAAAATTCCTGGGCCCAGATAGGTTGGCCTTAATCCTGTTATCAACATTTAATAAAGAAACAGGACAATAAGTAAAATCATGAATGTTTTTACATTTTAGCAAGTATTTATGACATCATGTCACATGTCACCTGCAAATGTACTCAGAAATATACATGGGAACAAAAACTAAGATCTTAATACTAAGCATGTGGGCCCAAATCATTAGCTCAGTTCCTAGCCTGAGCAGCCTGCAATGGTGAGAAACTTCCATGAGACCTTTTGTGTTACCCTTCTGCTGTGGAGGAGAAGAGAGAGATGGTAGGATCAGCTTTCTCAGTGAATTCTCTGTCCCAGCCTGAGCTTCCACTGGGCTCCCCCTCTGGCCTCCTTAGCACAACCAAGCAGCGGGCATCTATGCCTACCAATCCCGACCCCACCTGAGCAGTGCAACTGTCTCGGTTCTACTGACCAGGGATTCTGTGCATCTGTAAAAAAGGGTGGAGAATTTGCCTCTTCATTTGCTTCTTACAGTGAGAAGCTGATAGACTGGTATTTATTCCTCAAGGTGAATAATATGTTGTACGAGAAAATTTAATGTTGGATCTTGTATTATGAAGCTTCATGTCATTTACATAATATCCAATACCAATCTAAATCTTTGAAGTTGACTTTTGCAGCCTCCTGTTTTATACTCTATGTTTGGCTAGAGATTCAGAACTTCTGTGCCTGAAAGATGTTCTAAAAAGTCTATGTCAGACTTTTAGAGTTAACCAGGTCTGAGAGCTGGTTCTCTGGTTGATGTTGTGACAGTACAGAATCAGCAAATACTTTACTTACAAACTCCTTCCCTTGGGGGTGCCTCTGAAGCTGTTCAGTATTAACACCAAAGTTTGGTTTAAGTTTTTCAGACAGGTACATGCTCCCCTGCACTCCCCCGTTCTGTCTAAAGGAGCTCTCCGAGTCCTTTGTTTGCCCAATCCATATACTGTTGAAGTATTTTTTCTAAGCCTGGTGGAGATTGTGCTAACTCATTATCAAAGCTGTAGGAGTACAGCTTACCAGTTAACACCCTAAATGTCAGTTCTGGGGGATGATTGTTATGGTGGGATTTGTTCTAGCATTAGAAGGCCATTCAAATTTAAATACTTGTATTTAGGTGTTACTAGTGTAAGGGGATGGGTGATTTAATGCTGAAGTGAGGTAAGGGTTTGCAGATGGGTTATAATGGAACCATTCCAATACAGTATGAAGGGAAATTGCTAAATTTGATAGACTAACCATATGGTTTAGATGATTGCATTTTGGCTAGTTTTCAAACCATAAAATCCACCATATTGTTGAGGAGTTCAAGGTAATTTTCAAAGATATTTCAAAATGAATAGGTTATCTGCAAATAAAGACACTTCTGTTTATAGGAGCCAGTACTAATCCTCAAGATATCTGAATGGGATTTAAGGGCAATAGCTAAAGGTTTAATATATAAAGCTATAAGATTGGGAAGTAAAACATTCCTGTCCCAGACTGCTTTTTTTAAAAAAAAATAATCAGAGAATGTGACATTAAGGTGTTATCTGCATAGGAAAAAAATTCAGTATGACTTAAGATGTGAATTTAAGCCAATATAGTTATAACAATAAACACACACACACACACACACTCGCTGTCACTATCTCATGTGGACGCTCATCAGAAAAATCACTTTTATGCTGGAATAAGAGTGTCTATGATTGGGGAGTGGATGGGAGTGCAGCAGAACTCTGCTAGTATAACTACACAGGTATAACTCGTAAAACTTTCCCGCATACACACCATTTCAGAGTAACATGAGGTTTGGGGGGATTGTTTAAAAAAGCAATTCTAGGTCTAAATTTGAGCCCAGCATGAAAGGCTTTAAGCCTTTAAATATATTAGGGGGCAGAACGTCAGTTGGTGTAAACGGATATAGTTTATTTCAGGGTAGCTACATCAGTTTCCACCAACTGAGAATCTGGTCCATACTTCCAACATTCTCCATCAAAGCCTTCTCAAAGCTAGGTTGAGGAGAAAGGCCTCTGAGTGATTTCAGCGAACATAACAGACATTTATTTTAATAGACTTCTGACTTTTATTGGCAGCCACTGTTTGAGGAATGAAAACAGATGATCTAGATGAACAATAGGAGAAAACCTATTAGGAAATATATTAGCCTTAATCCTGATGTCCACATTTAATAAACAAATGGGACAATAAGTAAAATCTTCAATATTTTTACATTTTAGTGTGGATTTATGACATCATTAAAACTGGGTGAAAGGCAGTCTTGAGGAGTTGATGATATATTTTAACAGAGTGGGCGCTAGCTCCATAGCTGGTATAAATGGCATAGTTCCACTAACTCCTTTATTAAATATGTAGCTTCACACTAGTTGAGGTTATAGCGCAGACTGGGATTAGAGATTTGACTTCCTTCTAAATATTCTTTTACTAAATTTCTAGACCTGCACTTTTCCCTGCTTGTAACCCTTTAATGGCATGATGTTCCCCTCTGGTGTTATCTGGACCGGTGATCTGCTAGGCCACTCCAATCCCTGACTCTGGGAGTCAGCCTTACCTTGCTCTGCTGTGAGAACCCCCACTCCTGGGCTGTTCACGCACAGCCTCTGGCATGGAAGCTGCTGCTTGGATAGTGCAACCGAATGACACTAGCCAATATCTCTGGTCCCAGACACAGTCCTAGGAACCTCCATCTTGCAGTGTTCAGTTATGCCTGCTGGATGCTGCAATCTTATGTAATTTAATCACTTTAACAAAGAAATTGATATGTGCCAGGCTTGTTATCCCAAGGGGAGTTTCTGACATGCTTCAAACCAAGCGCACTGCTTCAGGTAGAATAAACAAACAGTTTTATTAACTATAAAGGTAGATTTTAAGTGATTATAAGTCAAAGCATAACAAGTCAGATATGGCCAAATGAAATAAAGGCATAATGCATTTTAAGATGATCTTAACACTTTCAGTGCCCTTACAAACTTAGATGCTTCTCACTACAGGCCGACTGGCTGCTCTTCAGTCAGGCTTTCTCCTTTGATCAGTGCTTCAGTTGCTTGGTGTAGTGGCTGTAGATGTAGGTGGAAGAGAGAGAGCATGGCAAATGTCTCTCCCTTTTATCATGTCCTTTTTTCCCTCTTGGCTTTTCCCTCCTCCCTCCCCCACCCCACTTCAGAGTCAGGTTAGCATTACCTCATCACAGTTTCAAACTGACCAAAGGAAGCGGGGTGACTACCTTGAGAGTTTAAAAACAGATTTTTTTGTTACTGCCTAGGCCAGTGTCCATTCTTCCTGTGAGGCTGGGCTGGGTTTGTCCTATACCTGCTCTGATGAGGTGTGAACTGCTTCTTTGCTCCTGGAGAGTTTTTATCTGGGCTTGCTTTAAGCCATGAGAATACATTTTCAGCCCCATAACTATATACATGAAAATACAACCTACAGCATCACTATAACAACCATGCCAGTGCATCATGAGTGTTCCGAAGACACCCGACTTGACAAACTTTGCACTGGATACCACACAATCATTTTACAGCGACGAACCTGAAGGTGCTGGGTGTTCCCCCGGAGGTACAGGGCGTCACAAAGGGCCAAAGCGATCTCTGCAGAATTGTAATAGTTGTGTGTGTGTATATATGGTCTTTGGGCCTGATCTTGAGTATTGTTTAGGGCCAGATTTTCAGAAGTGCTCAGCACCTAGCAGTTTGCCTTGAGAACCAGAGGAGATGTTGGGTACTGAAAATCTGTCTCTTGGTGACTTCACAGGATCAGACCCTCTCTCATAAGAGAAAGATCTCTTATGGGTTGCTCAGTGTGCTGCGTATAAAAAGATCCTATCTGCTGTTCTATACAATTAAGCCTTAAAAGGTTTTGGGCTGGCTGGAAATCTGTCCAAACAGGGATTAGAGACAACATTAAAATCTCCTCCAAGAACAAGAATGCCCTGAGGGGAAGAACAAATATCAGAGAAAACCAGAGAGGCAATTCAGATCAGCTGCAGGGGGCACATATGTGCTTCCTCAGTTAATTCTTTCACAATATAATTCATTAGTGAGAGATGCATTTATCATCAGCTATCATTTTCTCACTGGGAAGGCAGATTTTTGTGTGGGAGGATAGCAGCTCCTCCAGGTTTATGTGCGCTAAAAGATGTAAATAAAAATGTGTCCAAATGAACCTGGAATGAACTTTTCCTTTTCTCAGTCATTACTCACAAATAAGCATGATCAAGTCTCTTTTTTTAAAAACAAGAAAAATGGATGCCTCCCTCTTTTAGCTGACTCTGGGTGACCCCTGATAGTCCAAGAAGGCCTCTTTTTATTTCTACTGGGGCTTGCTTTACTCCTGTCGGTGCAGGATTTGCACTCTGGCCCCTTTTGCACATTAAAGAGCAGCTGCATCCATTTCATCCCCTTAGAGGACAGTTTTAAACTCTGTCTACAGCTCAATAGGGGGTTCCCCAGGAGATGGAAGAATCAACGCATCTCCCGTGTGCCCTGCAACTAATCCTCCCTCGCTACCTCTTTCCAGTTTGCGGGCTTCTCCGTGCATCAAAGGGGTTGCAACAGGCAATCTATGGTGCTGTACTCTGTTCCCAGGAGGAGTTTCCTCTCAGTAGGCTCTGCCAATAGAAGCTGGCAGATCCAGAAACCACGCCTGGCTAAGTCTATGGGTTACACCATTACAGCATGGTATCTGTGGTGGGTGGAGCTGTTCAGCCATGCGTAATGCCTCCTGGAGCATTCACACCAGTTGAGGTTATAGCGCAGACTGCAGAAGGGCAGAACATCCACCAACCTGGAAGATAGTCCAGCATAACCTCCCCACTAGCCTAGGCATACCCCCTTCCTTGCTCTTCCTGGAGAGTCTAGCACTGGCAATAGCACTGCCCTTAACAGTCCTGGTGCTCTGTGAGTGCAAGATCCTATCTCTGTGCCCAGCCCCTGGCATGGAAGGAGTGGGAGGCTCCTTGTACTCTCTGCCCCTCCCTCCCTGATTAGGGTTTGACTCCTATTAACTTCAGTGGGCTCTGAACCAGGCCCATAGGCTGTAAGCTCCTCAGGACAGGGACTAGAAGATACTACTCTCTACTCTCTGTGTGTACAGCGCCTAGCACAGTGATCTTAACTGGGGCTTCTAGAGGCTACTGTGATAATAGTACTGTGATGGCTGCTGCCGTCAGAGGATTCTGCTCTTGGCAGATTTGGGCCTTTAAAGAGCGAATGCTGTTGCCCCATTTCTTCCCTGCTGCCAGAATGTAGCTGAGCCCCTGTGTGGTACTGAGTGCCAGCCAAGTCTTATGTGGGAAAATGCAATGCTGTACAGTGTCATCCTCTCCCTTCTCCATTACATGCAACCTATTTCCTAATTCACAGCTGGCAAGGATCATATGTCAGAAATGTCAGTTTAATTCAGTGGCAATGTAAGAGCTGCAACTGCTCATGACCTCCATCTGCTTATTTCTTCACACGATAGCTTGTCTAGATGGTGCGTGTGCCCTTTCTCCTAGTACTCGTGTCCAACGGGCCAACTGCGCAAACAGTGCACTTGAAAATCAACCCCAGTTCCCGTACGATGACTCCACAGACTGCACGTGGAGCGGGGGAGAAACCTTTCCTAGAGATCATGCACTCAGTCACCTTTGTCCTATAGCGGTGTGTGTTTTCCTTTTGGTTGTCTGCTGGTACTGTATCAGGGCAGAGCTATGCAATTCTGGGCTGGCCTTTAATACCACACTCCCTTGGGGTGAAGTCCTGGAGACTACAGAAAACCCAGACTACTGAAACTATTAGAGCTGGGTCAAAAAATGTTTTTTCCCCTTCCTTCTCACGTGGACTAGTTTGACTTTCCTTTTTGGGGAGCGAGGAAGGAGGGGCCAGAAATTCAGATACTGAAATATTTTGTCTACAAACCAAACCCACATATCTCATTTTCCAGCCCTTTGATTTTTCAACCGCAATTCAAAATTTTCTGTGGAAAACAGACTCTTTTTGTGGAAAAAATCATTTTGTGAAGAATCCAAGCCCCCACTTTTTTTTTCTCAAAACAATTTAACTGAAAATTTTCAGCCAGCTTCTAGTATTTTTCTTGTGGACGTACCTGGAGACTTTAAGTAAGGATAAGACCTCCTTGTGCTATGCATTATATGGACATAGGGTGACCAGACTGCAAGTGTGAAAAATCGGGACGGGGGTGGGAGGTAATAGGTGCCTATACAAGAAAAAGCCCTCAAAATAAGGACTGTCCCTATAAAATCAGGACATCTGGTCACCTTATATGGTCATGTAAAAGGACAAACCCAGCCCCCGAAGAGCTTGCAGTCTACAACAGGCAGATGCAACAAACAAAGGGGAGGGTGGAGGATAAGGAACTGTTGCAGTCCTGCTACTCAAGTTAGGATGTGAGAGGCTCTACAGGTGATATGGCAGGTCTGGCCCTGATGGAGCCCATCTCTGACAGGGCCCGGGCTTACCCTGCAAGATGGGAGAGCAGGCGCCAGTTTCAGCAAATTGCATGGATCCTACTGAAGAGTCCCTTCTGTGTGGATTGGTGGGTTTATTGGGATCTCTTTGGTTGCTATTGTACTGTGGATTGTACTGTTATACCATGTGGAGTCCACAAATGAGGGCTGTTCCCATACTGTATGGTGACGTGGAGGAGAAGCCAGTTTGTATCTTAACCTGTTTTGCCTGGCAGGTCTCCCAAAGGCTTCTCCAATGAAGCAGGGCGGCAGTCGACTGCCTGCATTTTCTTTTTTGTGGAGATTGGTGGGTTTATGGATGCAAAATTTCCTAATCCTGCGTGTTCACCAGGAGAGACAAAGCTCCAGTGGCTTTTTTAAACCATCCGGGTACAAGAGTTACACATACTCAATCAGGGCTGGATTAAGGCAGATGGGCCCCACAACATGGGGCCCCCAACGTTCTGCCTGGAGGACTGGGCCCTCCACTGGAGTGGTGAGGGCAGGAGGTCTTTATCTCAGAGAGGTGGGGGCAATGGTGTGATGCCTCCATATTCCACCCTGGAGCAGCAGCTGGGATTCTCTCCCCCTAGAGAGGAAGGGGTGGCAGCAAGAGACTCACCAGCAACCAGTATATATCTGCTTTGGTAGATGGGCCTGGCCTGCTGCACTCTTCCTCTTTTGCCACACACAGGGTACCTGTAGGGGAAGGGTTGGTAGGGCCCTCTCGGATCAGTGAATCTTGGAGCT
Organism: Dermatemys mawii; assembly: GCA_007922305.1. NCBI lineage: Eukaryota > Metazoa > Chordata > Testudines > Dermatemydidae > Dermatemys > Dermatemys mawii. The sequence continues at coordinate 2,745,312 of ML677385.1, read as the reverse complement.
AGTGTAACCCACATGCTTCTATTGCAGTGCCGAGCGGCACAAAACAAGGGAAGGAACAGTAGGGAGGACATGTAATTTATTGTTGTTGCTTTTGAGAGTCTGTGTGTGCCGGCAGAGCTGCTCGCATCAGATGGGAGTGACTCCGCTGGATCGGCCAGAATCATCTAGAATTGGGGTGTGGAAGGCACCAGGCACACTCAGTAGCTGTTTGAAGTGACTTGGATGACTTTTGTTGTGGGCAAGCCGCCTGGCAGGACATAGCCAGAGTTGCCCACTGAGAGTGGAACCAATGAGAGCTCAAAGGTAGGGGGAGGAATTTATAAATAGGAGTGGGAGCCAGGTAGGTGGACTACAGCCTGCTATAAGAATTATGTTCAGGGACTTGGCTAGTTTTGCTGGATTAGACTGCAGGCCCCTTTGCCCTGCTGAGACGGCCATTGCAAGGTCTCAAAGGCAGTTTGAAGGAGTCTGTGAAACTATCAGTTGTTTGCCAACTTGAAGGAGCTGGCTTGGCCAACAGAGGGTTGGACGCTATTCTCCAGAGAGTGAGAAAAGTAAAGCCTCCCAGAAAAGAGCCCTATGGGAGTGTGTGCATGGATGTTTGGGTTTAAAATTATATTTTGCATCTGAACTTGTGATAGTAACAGGTACAAAAATGTAAGGAAACCCCTTGAAAGTGTTATCTTTAAAAAAGTGTCATTGACAATATTCACAATTGTTTCATGGATTAAAAGTAAACTCTTATTCATTTATAGATGTGTGTTTGTGTGTTTGTAGATCAATAGATAGATAGATTAGATAGATTTAGAAAACATTTTTCCTTTAGAGATTGTCACTTTTGTTATTCAGAGATTTAACTTTTTTTTTTTTTTAAATATGAAATATAAGTCCTGGAAGGACTTAACTGTGGTCTATATTCCAGCAGAGAAGTAAGCTGGGGTATAGGAAAGGGAAATAAATATTATCCCTAACATTGGCAAGGTACTCCCTCTATTGAGATAGGACAGTTGAATTCTCTCAGAGCTATTGTTTCAGGATGTCTGCATACTCAGGCAGACATGTCTACAGCAGTTATATATAGGACATGCCTTCAAATTTTTATCTGCAACACAAGGGCTAGAAAATTACTTTTCTACTAAATGAAAGCTGAGGTTCTGAAGTAATCACCTGAGCCCATGAGCTGGGACTCTAGGAATAAGCCTGTGGTGCCTCCACCTAACCTTGGCCCTGGAAATGCTACCTTGTGACTTGTGTGATGGGGGAGGGGCAGGAAGATAAAATGAGGTGATGAGGAACCAGTGTATGGGAGGAGAACTGGACCTGTCTGGGCAAACAGACTGGGACTGGGTGGGCACTGGGACAGAGAGACCAGAGGGGTGAGACACTGGGGCTACATCTACACTGCAAACCGCTTTTGGTGGTTTGTAGTGTATGTGTAGCTACATGACACAGTGAAAAGTGAGCTGTGCCCTCACTGCGGTGTGTAGCTGCACATGTCAATGAAAGGCTCTGCCAGGAGAAAGACTGAATCTTTCTCCCCTACCAGAGCATTTCCTCGCTGCCTGAGTGCTGCCAGACCTTTCCCCAGGTCCCGCAGTCTTTTCCTGCGGCACAGAAAGGCTCCAGCAGGTGGGAGGCGATGGGACACTATACAGCTAAGAAGAGCAGTGTAAATGGGCAGGCTCAGCTTGGGAAAGTAGAAAGCCATGTAGGGTATGTTCGCGCACATATACCTACACCCTTCAAGTGTGTCTGTACTCTACTCACCTAAGTCATGCCTCACCATCTATGCTGCTGCTTAAAAGTGTGCGAGGCGGACTACCTGAGTGCATACTCTACACGCCACTGAAAGACGAATGCAGTGTAGACATAGTTTAGGATTTGCTGGGCTGGGCTGAGCAGAGAGACTGGAATGAGAAGCTTGATGTGGGGAGACTGGGACTGGCTAGGTGAGGATAATGGGACTGGTATTAGGAACCAGAGTGAAGAAGAGGGAAGAATGGGGACAAGGGGATGGGACTGAGGGGTCAAACTTGGGGCAATGGACAGAAAAGTCTATGCCCACCAGAGAACACTGTGTCCCAGAGCCTGGAATGGAACCCAGGATGCCTGAGTCTCACTATTACTCTGCTGTTATCAAATATCTGTGAAACCCCATAGAAAAGGGTATGTCTCATGTCCCTTTAAAGTTGGTCCACAGAAAGATGACAACCTACTACTGCTGTCAGTTACTCCATTAGCTCAAATGACAGAGGTCTATGAGGAGGATCTAAAGGTTCCAACCTTGCTGATGACCCATGTAGGTGTCAACATGATGCCACACGATGGAATTTCTTTTTTTTTTTCAGTTGGCTCTTTTAATGATATAAGAAATTACACACAAACCCCCCTACATTATTAGGCTGAAAGTTTAAGCACTCAGTAATATTCTTTTAACATTGTGTGTGTGTGTGTGTGTGTGTAAGAGAGAGAGAGGGAGAAAAAATGTGATTACCTCTTTTCTATAAGGAAAGTACGTTTAAGAGCCTAGCCAGATCAGTGCATCCCTTTAAACCACTGAGTTTCTTCTTGTGTGACTAAACAGGGAAACAACCTAAAATAAAATTTCTATAAACAGTTTCTTACCGTTACTTACGTCATTTCTTTGCGTAATGAGCTACACTAGCAACCCTGTTGAATGGGATACCGTACTGAACGACCATATGTCGTGGTTTGGGTTGCCAACAAATCAACATTGCAATAATTTGCAGCCTGTTTTATATTGCTTTGATTTGGGAATCTGTGTAATTAGTTCCCCAGAACAGTCTGATGGAGGAAATACAGTCTGCTAGTTAAGTAGAATTAATGCTCCTATTCTCTACAGTGTGCTTCAGTTTCCCAGCACTGATGCCAGGCTGGAGAAGAGATCGGTCTTGCAACAGTCTCTCTTCAGTCTTGCTTCCATTGCAAAACTATTTCTGCTCCTTTGCCTGGTTCTTTCGTGGACCTGCTGACTGGCACAAGATGTGCTTGTGCTGTAATTAGAAATACCTTCTGCAGGTGGCAAGGAAGGATTTGTAGTCATAAGTACAGATCTCAGCAAAAAGGAAACAAACCTGAACATTTATGTACAGAACCAACACAATGGCAGTTCTAACTGCACTTTCCTCCACCCTGAAAATAGGTCTAGTTAGAATTTCCTGTGGACTGAATTTCAAAGATCTAGTTAATAAACCTTTACTGACCATGGCATGGGTCATGCAGGAAAGGTAATTTAAGTTACATTGGGAGGTAAGAAGCCCCTCTAGATCCATTCCCTGTCAGCAGCTGTAGCTCTCTGTTGGACGTAAGATTATTTTGGTATTCTTTCCATTTCCCTTTTCACTCCTCCCCATGGATTGTTTCATGCCAGTTGATTTTAAGCACCACTTCCATGCATTCAAAAAGTATTCTAGTAAAATTCAATGTTTTCTCCTTTCCATTTAGGTCTCATGATAAAACTAAATATCAAATACCATAACCAGTCCATCTGTAATTTTGGGGCAAAGGGCTGGCAGGTGATTTTTTTCCCCCTTTACACAAACTCAATAGCATTCACAATGAATTGTGACTTCAAATGTTGGGTTCTATCCACAGTCCTAGCTCAGATGGTGGACTGATTATAGGACCCAGTTAGTGAGAATCACTGCCTGCTTTCATATGTCCAGTGGAAGAAATGCTTAAACTCTCAGGTCTCTCCTTGGGTCTGAGAGCTAGGACTTAGCAACTGGGGGGTTGGAGGAGGGGGACAGGGAGTAAAGTGATAGAAGTATGGGGCAGAGGGCTCCTCAGGGATCTAAAGAAGCTGTGAAGAAGCCCCTGAATTATATATGAAAATTCCCCCAGGCTGGCCTTGGCATCAACATGTCTCATGACGTTTCATCTTTGAAACCTTCCTTGGAAAGAATGCGGTAGGAAAAACCTTTCCACTCAAACATGACATGACGCCAGCAAGTGGCAGCAGCTCCCCACATGACAAAGAGACCATCTGCGTCCTACATCATCTGCCTGTTCCATTTTGTTTAAAATAACATGTAAGGCATTCCAACTGTGTCAGCAGGCCCTAGAACGCTCCACAGGCTTAACTAAGGAGATTGACTAACAGAAGGCTTGAGAAAGATAAACTGAAAGCTGTGAGAAATCCTGTTCAAAACGCCGTGAGAAAGGAACTAAGGAAATTGTGCAAACATGGAATGAAGAAAAAGATACTTTTAGAAAATATGGGAATGCTTTATATGAGAGAGATTTGCATTTGTATTCCTGCTTTTCTGTATCTTCGGTCATCATACACAGCTGGCATTTAGCTTTAGATAACTGATAGGAAACAAAGCATTGCATGATAGTAGTTCAGACAAACAGTCATGCCCCACCTCAGCCTTTTAAGGCGTTCTTTTTCACATTGCAGTAGCTAATACAATAGTGAACAGGTTCCGTTAATAGGCACTGACTAGTACTGGCCAAAGCAATGGAATATCCAACTCAACACTGTATAACTTAGCTCTTTCCATCCACGGATCAAAGTGCCCTACACAGGAGGGTAAGGATCGTTATCAGCCCCCCACTTCTTCTAAAATATAAGTGTGGAAACTGAGGCATAGAGTGGTGAAGTGACTAGCTGATGATAACACAGTGGTATTAGCAGAACTGGGACTAGACTCCAGGTCTCCTTGGCTGAGGTCCTTGCCCCTGATCCATACTGCTGCCACTAAACACACAGTGTCCTGGAGGTCAAAGATTTTGAGCAGAAGCAACAAACCAAACTGAAGTCAATGGGCACTACTGTTACGCAACACCTTTGGAAATTAAGCCACTGATTTTTCACTTGTGTGATTCAGAGCAAAAGGAGGCTTCCTTCACCTGCACGCTGTACCTGTGCTTAAAATAAAAAGTATGGGTTTTCTCAAATGAAGGAGTAAATTTGGGGAATTTGTATTTTTTTAAAAAAAATGTAAAAAATGACTCCATTGCAAAGAAGACACCAGCATTTGGAGTGATCTCGTGAGCACACAGGGTGAAAGCCTGGCTCCATTGGAGACAATGGCAAATCTCCTGTTGACTTCAATGGGGGCAGAATTTCACCCATACGTATTGTCTTGGCTAGAGTAGAAGGGGTTTGTTGCTTACAGAAGGATGGTCCAACTAACATGTCGTACTGGAGCACGTCCCAAACTAGCTGAGGTGAAGCCTAAGCTAGCATGAGATAAAATGGTCACATTGAGGCTTAGCAATGAGTGCAGGCTTCAACTCAACCAGTGTAGCATATGCTAAAGTACAACTACTCTGTCTACAGTAGAGTTAGGTAATGTGTGTGTGAGCTCGTGCTAGCTCACATGATCTAAAAGGCTCCACTTTTGTGCTAGTCAGGAAGAAGCTGCAGAACCTGATTCTCCCTGGATTTGTAGGTACTGTAGTCACTGACACCTGTGCAAAGCAAGAACAGAATGGGTGTAAAATGCAACTAACTCAGGAGTTGTTCTTCGCTTTCATTTTTGCAGTCACTGTGCAGAAGTGCAAATGACCACAGTGTTGCACCTTGAGAATCAGACCCTCAGCTGCTTCTAAAGAAGGGGTGGGAGCAGTTCAATGTGTACAGGTCTTCTACTTGCTCCTAGCCATGATTACAGCACTGATGCCTGAGCATACACCACACTTCAGTTGGGAATTACCAGACCTCATTTTCATTATACTACTGTACTACATCTCCAGTGACTAGAGAAATTGAGGACGTACTTATGTTACCAACCTATTGCAATACTAAGCTAGACACACTCTTTAGGTTCAGAGACACACTAAATTGCCTAATGTACTGTAATGAATAGAGAGCCAGATCCTGCCCTCAGTACAGCCTCTTTGTCCTGCTCTGGCAGCACAAAGCTGGCATAAAAGCTACCAAGGTGGAGGAGCAGAGGATTCTGTCGGGTTGAGGGAATCTCTGGGGGCATAGGTGTGCCCCATAAAGTGCCCAGTATAGGTGCAGTGTACACACATCGTAAGAGAAAGCCCCTGCCCAGAAAAACATGCAGTCTAAACAGACAAGACAAACAAAAGGCAGAAGGGTGTTTAGGACAGTAGCCTGAGACCTGAGAAAGACCCACCCACTAGACAGAGATGAGAACATGGACCTCCACAATCACGACCCCTCATTTATGGAGGGCCACAAAGATCAATTCTCTCTCCTCTTTTCAACATGTGTATGCAGCCAGCAGGTGAACTGATCAGATGGCAGGGACTCAAGTGCCAGCAATATGCGGACGCCACACAACTTTACCTATCCTTTATCACATACAACCACACCACCACCAAGATGGCCCAGAGCTTTCTTGGGAGTCAATCCAAGGTTGTGGAATACTCCCATGAGGATGAAGAGAGGTCACAAACCTCGCCACTTTTTGTGCCCCCACCCCCCACCCCGGTACAAGGTATGTTTCTTTGATCTTGCCTTCTCTAACATAAACCTGCAGCTCTCTCTCTCTCTCTCTCTCTCTCTCTCTCTCTCTCTCTCTCT
>ML677385.1:2703968-2738779 GCA_007922305.1 Dermatemys mawii | reverse complement strand
CTCTCTCTCTCTCTCTCTCTCTCTCTCTCTCTCTCTCTCTCTCTGCCTTATAAAATCAAACCAAACAAACAGGCCCCAAAAACCCCACTGCTTATAATTCTCTGCCGGTGAAAGGATGCAAGAAACAACACATGACAAATGTTAATAGCATTGTTTAGTCCACTGTTGAAAGGCATTCAGATACTAAGGTGATGGGTATGGTATACACACCTATGCAAAATAGAATAAAGTCTCAATTCCTTGCTCTGACACAGACTTCCTATGTGATTTCAGGCAAGTCACTTAGTCCCTCCGTGTCTCAGTTACAATGGAGACAATAGCACTGCCCTACTTCTCAGGGGTGTTGTGAAGATCAATCCATAAAACAATTTGGATGTGCTCAAATGCTATATGGGGGCCATATGTGTGCCTAAGATAGAAAGAGTGGGAGACAGGACATTGGAGACTAGGGGGAGGGGAATTGCTCAGTTGTGCAGGGTTGAGTTACCAGCTGTTAAGTACATATAGCTCCCATTAACTTTGGCTGGAGTGTTGCGTGCTCAGCATTTCTCAAAATCCGGCCCAAGCTGAGTTCCACCTACAGCTGGTTGGACATTGTTCACTGGTTATTTTTTTTGTGGAGGGGGGTGGGGGATGGAGGGGAATAAAAAATGCCTTTTCAAAATGAAATAGAAATGTGTACAAGAAAATTTGCAGTTTTGTTGAAATGTTTTTGGCTCTCAGTTTTATGACATAAACCAAAAAATTATATGAAAATTTTCAGTGAAAAAGAAAAATGAGTTCTTTGAATTTTTTCACAGGAAATAAGACGCAGTTCCTGTCAGCCCTGCTTTGATTCCACCTGAGTTTTCTGATTCTGATAAGACTGGCCTATGGCCTGTAAACAGAATGTCTTCTGGGGAATCCAGTCCAGATCAGCAGTGATGGAAAGCTATTGCCATCTGGTATCCCCTTTATTAAATGAATTGGTGGCCTCAGTTGCATTCCCAGTGGAGTGTGAAAGACTACTGGCCCACTTGGCACAAATTAACATCTACATTGATGATCTCAGCAGAAGGTCCCCGAGACTGTGTGGGTATGAGAATAAACTTCTCTCTGACTCCTGAAGGTGGTCCCTCCACATCAGGTTGAGATACATGGGCAGAGCAATGTGGGGAAGTCTGCTTCCATTGTCTTACCTGTTCTACAGCTACAAAGAGGGCTTCAGTCTCTAGGCTGTCAATCTGCTACATTTCATAAGCACTACATCCATTTGCAAGAGTTTTAAATGAGGAAAATTAATTCTGACCTGATGTGATGTCATCATACTTTGACATGGCATTGTATGTCGTGTTACAATGATATCATTTGTGCGCTTCACATCTCTGTCCTGGAGGCAAAGACATAAACATGGTCAACTTAATACACTGGGTTGACGATGAAGTGGGCTATAGCCCACGAAAGCTTATGCTGAAATAAACTGGTTAGTCTCTAAGGTGCTACAAAGTATTCCTCATCTTATTTACAGATACAGACTAACACGGCTGCTAATCTTAAACCTCAATACACTGGGGCATAACGTGACATCCAACTCTTTCTGCCAATGGCAATGGGTCTGGTTTTCTGACCAGAATCTACTGAGTGAGAGAGAAAAAAGGGAACTAAAACACCTTTCCCAGCCCTGTAAAAAAAGTTAGATGTGATTCTCAATTATCACACAGCTAGCTCGCAGACGTCAGTACAGAGACTAATGTGACGTCTGTAATGCTTGAGAGAGTGGAATTAAAATTTGTTTCTGGGCAGCTGGTTGCTACTTTTTCAGCCCATGCAGAACTAATGTTTGTGAAATATACTGTGCATGATGAGTTTCCTTTTGCTCCCAGGACTGATAGTGTTCTTCTGTCCCCTTTCTCTTTCTAAGGGATGAGAACATGGGAACTGCATCATCTCTTCTTTCAGATGTCATTATTTCGCTTACTAACTTGGTCCATCACTGAGCTTTCCCAGGCAGCTGCTATCTTAGGCTTGCCTTGCATCTCCCCACAGTCAGATGATGTGCCCTGACAGAAGGCAGTAAGAACAAAACCAGTCCCTGAAAGACATTTTCCAAAACAACACTCAGTTCTGGGGTTAAAGACACCTCTGACTGTGACCTCTTTGTGGCGTCCTTGGGTATGACTACACTCCAAAAAACAAAAACAATGGTGAGTCGCAGACCTGTGTCAACTGATTTGGGTGTGCAGGGCTCTTGTGACAGGGCTAAAAATAGCAACGTAGACATTCCTATGTGGGTTGGAACCCAGACTCTGAGGCCCACCCCCCTTGCTGGGTTTCAGAGCCTGAGCTCCAGCCTGTGCAGAAATGTCTACACTGCTAGTTTTACCCTCCTAGCCTGAGTCAGTTAAGCTGCGTGTTGAGACTTGCTGCCTCAAGGTTTTGTTTTGTTTTGTTTTGTTTTGTTTTTGTTTGCAGTGTAGATGTGCCTCTAGCCCTCACATGCTCTGGGTGGGAACTCATATTCCTTTCCCTCCATACTGGGCCTTCAAATTGCAGTTCCACCCGTTCTTCATGGTGATCATCATAGCAAGTCTAACTTGCAGCCCTGCTTTTCCTCAGGGGCTCTGACGTGTTACCAGGGACCAGCCAGCGTTCCAAAAGCACAGCACATTTGCTTAGGTCAAAAGTAGCACATAGAAAGCACATCATGACATAACAGTCCACATGCATGCTAAGCTTAACAGGTGTCACCCATCCGTCACGTGAGTTCCTGGTAGGTCTGTGCTGTTCTTCGTTCCATAACAAGTCTAACTTTGAGCCAGATCAGCTTGACTTTTGATTCAAATTCTTAGTTTGTTGTTTGCTAGGCCTCTTGAACCCAGTCAAAACAAGCATGTATATTTTCCCCTAGTGGGTTGATCCATTTTACTTGTCCAGATATTTACATTAATTACCCCCTAGTGATTCTGCATTCCACAAGAAGCCCAACCAGTGAGCCAGGAACATACCGCTTATTGATATAAAAGGCTATGAATATCCTATGTGCCCAAAGCAGCTGGCACATCTCAGTAAAATAGTTTTTGAAGTATCCCCACTGCCAGAGTCTCATATCTGTCACAGTACCGTATACCACAGCTCAATTTTCCAAAGGGACAAACTTGTGCAAGCCCCTTTGTGACATTTTGGATGTGGAGCATTGCAGGGACAACTGTTGTGATGCAATGTAACAGGATGTCATCAACGTGTCATTATGTTCCATGCAATGTGATGATTTTGTGCTGGGCCTGAAAGTTCTTTGAGCTGGGCTTTCAGAACATTGGATTGCTCCATCAAAACAGAAAAAATCCTGGTAAACCACACAGATGACAACCAGGTTTTGCTTAGTTTCACTTTCTAACACTTGAGAAATTCTTGGCATTAAATAAATAGCTTTTGAAAAGACAGTTTATATTCTTAGGACAGTGATTTGATTCTTAGTTTATGAAACAAAAACAGTGAGGAGTCCTTGTTTCACCTTCGAGACTAATGAATTTATTTGGGCATAATCTTTCATGGGCTAGAACCCACTTCATCAGATGCATATGTGTAGAAGTGGGTTCTAGCCCATGAAAACTTATGCCCAAATACATTTGTTAGTTTCTAAGGTGCCATAAGGACTCCTTGTTGTTTTTGCTGTTACAGACTAATATGGCTACTGCTCTGAAATTAGTTTATGCAGGAATCTGGTATGAATCTGCCTGACTTTTGACCCTTCCTCCACCATCTACGTAGAGTAGGGTGACCAGATGACAACAAGGAAATACCGAGACACATGCGGGGGAAAGGGTGAGAGAGGGGAAGGGGGGTGGGGAAAGAGAGGGGGGAGAGAGGGGGAGGGGGAGAAAGGGGAAGGAGGAAGGGGGGAGGCGGAGAGAGAGGAAGGGGGAGAACGGGGAGCCATAGGCTCACCCCCGCCCTCACCCCACTGGAAGCATGGGGGCAGGGGGAGATACGACACCTGCCTACGATGCATGGCGCCTCCCCGCCCCTGCTCCGGGGCCGAGCGCAGGCCGGCAGAGAAGGACACCCCACCCCGTCTCCGGGGCACAGGTGGGCAGAGCAGGAACCCCCCTCAGCTCTGGGACCGGGTGCAGCCCCGCTCCAGGTCGCAGGCCAGAGGTGCAGGGACACTCCTCCCTCCCACCCCCAGCTCTGAGGCACCTGGGGAAGTGTCCCGCAGTGGCAGATGGGTCCCTCCCTCTGCCTTCTGCTCGGGTCGAGTCGGGCTGGGTGGTGGCTGGAGCGGAGTTGCAGGGGGGCGGCCAGGGGCTGTCTGCCCTCTGCTGGGGCCTACAAGCAGATGGCGGCGCGGAGACCTCCTCCCCGCTTCTGTGCCTGACTGGGGCCAATTTGTAAGCTCCTGCTGGGAGCTGCCCCAGGCAGAAGCGGTGAGAGGCGCAGCTGTGCCTTGCCGCTGGGCCTGCAATCCCGATATCAGGATAAAAGGGTGTCCCAGTCTTAAATCAGTCAGGACGCGGGACAAGACCCCTAAAATTGGGACTGTCCCGATAAAATCGGGACGTCTGGTCACCCTAATATAGAGAAGCGTTCTCCTCCCTCCACTTATTTCTAGAATTAAAAGGCTATCATCCAAGCTGGGAATCTGAGCTGTATCCTGTGCATATATGGCATGGTTCAGGCTGTGGTCCAGCTAGGGGCAGCTGTTGGTTGGACGGAGATGAAGACTATGTACTGAATGAAAATCAGTTAATGCAATCCAGGTGAACAGCCCTGTTCTGTAACACATCAGCTCAAATGAAGTGCGTAGAAAACAATCCAGTATGAATAGTTTGTGTTAGGCTCAAATCACCTTCCTTCCCCCTTTCTCTCAACGCCGATGCTTGTCCTCCTGGTGTGGAACTTCTCAATCTGCTCAACGACATGAGAAGCACTTATACATCTACCTCTATATGTGTGAGGAAAAATATAGAACGAGATATTATATCAGTGCTATTGGTCAGGGTGGAAATGGAATGAGAATGAAATCGGCCCCAAATCTCCCTCGACAAGAACCATCTTGCCCGCTTCAGTTTTTCTGCAGATTTTTTTGCGAATGCTACATAGTGTAAAGGAAAAAAAATATCTCCTCTCCCTCCTCCACCACTTCCCGTCCCTCCCCCCGCAGCTTGGAATTATGCACAAACGGTTCTGTTCATTTCTGGAGTTATAACGATTGAGTCTGGTGACAAGTTGGAAAACAACAAATTACTTTAATAAGAGTTTAAAGGGAGGTAATGACCAGAAAAGAGACTACAAAGTGTAAAAATGGCGATGTTTCCTTCCAGAGCTCTGTTCCCCAAGAATTCAGAATCTGTGTTTGCTTTGGCCAAACATAAGATATTGGGCTCAATACAAAGGTAAATGGATGAAATGTCATGGCCTGTGCTATACAGGAGGTCAGACCAGGTGATCTAGGTATGTCTTCTGGCCTTACAGTCTATGAATTACCTTTTCTTAGTTTGCTTAAACAAGGAGTTTTTGCTTAAACAAGTGTTTACTCCTTTTTTCTCTGGCTAGCCCTCGAGAGCCAGAACAGCAATTGGAGTGCGAGCTGGATTTTGTTTCCGCCTTGTGTTGTCTAAATGCTGACTGCAACATCTTTACTGTTGGTGATTATGTGTGAATCACAAAGAACTGAACTTGACTCTCAGAGTCCAGGTTGAGTTTGCAAGGGTGGTGTAGCAGAGTGCTTTTCAAAATACAGTCACACTGAAGAAGCAAAGGGATTTCTGAGCTTCCACATATTTATATCCATAAAACTCTCCAGTAGTTTATCAAATGGCAAGACGTGTATGGTATGAAACAGAAATACTGGCTCACTGATTGACCATTCCCACAAGGACTGGTAATGTTTAATCCTTTCATAAGTACCATGGTACCATTCTATAGAATCATAGAAACATAAGGCTGGAAGGGACCGCAAGAAGTCATGTAGTCCACTCCCACCCTGCACACTGACGCAGGAGCAAGAAAGCCTAGACCATCCATCTAAAGAAGTGGGTCTTCACCCACAAAAGCTTATGCTCCACAACATCTGTTAGTCTATGAAATACTACAAGACTCTTTGTTACTTTTGCAGATCCAGACTAACATGGCTACCCCTCTGATACTAAACCAGGGATCGCCAACCTTGGCACGTGGCTCCCCCGGGTAAGCACCCTTGGCGGACCCGGCCAGTTTAGTCACCTGCTGCATCCACAGGTTCGGCCGATCATGTCTCCCACCTGCTGCGGTTCGCTGCTCTGGTCTAATAGGGGCTGCGGGAAGCGGCGGGGTGCTGGTTGCTGCTTCCCACAGACCCCATTGGACCAGAGCAGCGAACCACTGCCAATGGGAGCTGTGGACGTGGCAAGTAAACAAACTGGCCGGGCCCACCGAGGGTGCTTACCCTAGGGAGCCAAGTGCCAAGGTTGCCGATCCCTGTACTAGACCATCCCTGACAGGTGTTTTTCCAACCTGTTCTTTAAAACCTCCAGTGATGGGGATTCCTTCCTTGGAAGCCTATTCCAGAGCTTAACTACCCTTACAGATAGACAGTTTAAGCACCTGGCATTGACCACTGTTGGAAGACAGGATATGGGGTTAGATGGACCTTCTGATGGCTGCTCTTATGTTCTTAATTAGTTCTTGTGCTACCTTCAATGGAAATAGAGAATTGATCACAGTCCTCTTTATAACAATCCTTAACATATTGAAGACTTATCAAGTCCCTCCTCAGTCTTCTTTTCTCAGGACTAAACGTACCCAGGTTTATTTTTAACCTTTCCTCATAGGTCAGGTTTTCTAAACTTTCTGATAAAGTTGTCTCCTTTAAAACTACACCACTTCCACTTTGTTCACACTGGAGCTATGGAGTCTTTAAATTAAGACCGGAGGACTTGCTAAAAGATATGCTGTCAGTCAGCCACAAGTCATTGGGTTCAGTAAAGTTCACTTACATAGTAAGGAAGAATAATTCCCTCCACTGCAGAAAACACAGTAATAAAGTAAAGAGCCTGTGTAATCATAGGTTCACCATGCAGCTCTAATCTTTAACAACTCATGGTTACAGTGAGCACTTCTGAACGCGTGGGCTCATCAGCCTTTGTGGGCATGAGGTTAACCTGATTAATATGCCTCTGGTTAGAAGGGCTGTAAATTCCCTGAGCTCATGGTCCTCTTCCTCCTGCCCTACTCTCTCTTTGTAATATGATCACTTTGGGGGTGGAGAAGGCATCATTGTGATTTATCCTGTGGGTTTGCAATGAGAAAGATGTGATGACCCTGAACATTCTTCAGCTGCTCTTTCAGCCTGGTCCCATCTGTGTTTTTTCTCTCTCTGCTCCGGCTGCTTCGGGATATGTGGCACGTAGGCACATACGTCCTTGCACATACACGTTTGCAAAACTCTACTTGTATAAACTTTGTCAGGAAGTCATCTAGCCAACGTTTCCAGAGTTCTGCCGTTAACTCTTCACTGATCAGTATCTGGGATCCTGGCTATTCCCACAGCTGGTGGGCACTTGCTCTCCTTCTCCCATTTTGTTTATTGTTCACAAGTGCTATCCTTCATGCAGGCTGTTTAGATCAATAGTAATAGGCAGTCGACAAACATCTGGGAAGAACTTGCACACCTGACAACACACTACTTCCCGTTAGTACACATACACACACTGGCTTCACAATAAAATGTTGCCTTTGCATTACAGGAAGATGATACACCAAATGTATCTGCGTACATGTAACATGGGGGAGGCTGCCTGAAACTGGCTATAATGAGCAGTGTTAGTGAGTCAAGAATGTCTACGGGTGTGCAGGCATTTTGGAGTAGTTTTTTAACATCTGAATTCTTAGCAGGCACATGAGTAGGGAAGGAAGTTCTCATAGCCTTTAAATGTTTACCCTGGTCAGGAAAAACCACTTCCTAAGAGACCACATCTTCAGCAAAGACATGGCTCACTCTGAAAAGAGGCAAGATCGCACACCCACACATGCACACAAACGTCTCATTGGGATAAGAAAAGAAAACGTACTTAACTTGTTTACTTGAGTCAAAAGGGTGCTGTTCTTTCTGCTGTCACGTGTGAATGACAATTACATGTAAGTGATGATAACAGTATTTGGTTAGTGTCCTTTAACCCACTATTTGTCCAGTGAGAGCTTATCAGAGTTGAATGGCTACTACAAGAATTTGGAGCCCACTCTTATGGGACAGAGTGGCTGGGAGATTTTATCCTCTGCAAACAGGTGCAGAAAGGGGATGTCAGACCCAGTGTTGGCATTTGGTTTCCATTGCAGGCCAAATTCTGATCCTAATTATATCATTATAAACCTAGAATATCTGTTATGCCAGGGGAATTACTCTGGATTTACACCACGATACTAGAGATGGGAATTTGACTGTACATTTTTACATGAAGTTGAATCTCCCTTAGTGCATATTTATACCATGCTCATCAGCATACCTAAACACCTGCTGCCTGATCCCTTATTTGGTTGTACACATTAATCTTCTATAGTTATATAAAAATAATAATATGTAAGTAGATGAAATATGTGAGCTTGATTCTTCGCTCCCATATAGGGTGACCAAATGTCCCGATTTTATAGGGACAGTCCCAATTTTTGGGTCTTTCTCTTATATAGGTTCCTATTACTCCCCTACCCCCATCCCAATTTTTCACACTTGCTGTCTGGTCACCCTACTCCCATATGCCAGTGTAAGTTAGGAGTAGCTCCACTGAAGTAAATTGAGTTACACGAGTATGAATCTTGCCTGCCTGTTAGAGGTGCTACAGACATGAGATCTAAGTGGAAGGGTGTGCGTGTGTGAAAGAAGGGATGACGAGGGTTGTGGGGTGTCTCATTCAGCTTCAGAAGGAAAGGGAATTAAATGTCAAAAAAATCCAGAAAAGCTAGGGATGTCTTTTACAAATCTGCTCTAGCTTCACCTCTCTAACAGCTGTTCATGTGCCATAAACAGCAAAGAAACCTTCTGTTTCTAACTCCTACTGAAATCCATGAGCTTCAAACCACAACTGCTGACTGCTTCAAGTCAAGTGTTTTAACAATGTTTCCTACTTTACCATCTCTCCAACAGGCTTAGGGATCAGGAGTGATTATTTTCAATCAAGTTTTCCTATTGGGAGCGTGAGGATGGTTTGAGAGCTGTGGAACATTCACGCTTTAGACCACGGGATACTAAGTGTGTGTGTCTGTAGTTACATATTAGCTTCAATTCTTTAGTTTTTCTTAATTTGCCCTTTCCTCAATATATCTGGTCAGTGTTACTTACGGGTACTGGTATTGCTTTCTCTCCTGAGTCAGAAAGTCATGGGCTCACATGCTGCACAAAAATTTCGGTTTAGAACCAGCTTGACTGTACATTGCTGTGCTGAGATTGGGGATGAAACCTGCAGCATATTTAGAGTCATGTTAAATGAAGGGGCTATAAACAAGATATTAAATGAAGACATTCTCTGCTTCTCTCTGAAAGTGAAAGATCTCCTGTGTCTAGGTCAATATGCCTGGAATGTCTATTCTATTCTACACAGGTTCTTACATTGTCTTCATTACCATAGCATCTGCGTGCCTTCCAAAAGTGCATAAGGCAATGTGACTACCATTTATCAATGTGATTCTCTTTCTTTTTCCCTATTAAAGGTGAAGAGAACTAACTGCATAAGAAAGTGCTAGACCCAGAAGATTCCAACTTCATGCCTGTTGTAAAGAGTGGGATTGCTTCTTCCCCACTGTATCCCCGTATCACTAGACAAACTGGAGGGCACAGTGCTCCTTGTGTTACGGCTGCCACTTTCAATGGCAGTGACAGGCAGAGTCTTGTCTTCAGGGAACCTCCGTCTTGTGGCTAATGCTGGCTCTACTGAGGGCGCCATGAATGAGTCCCAGTATGAAATGGGTCTTCTCACTGGAAAAGAGATAGGAGTTAGGGCTGGGGACAGGGGAGGGGGCACAATGTGCTCGCCACAAATACATTTTGAATAGGATAGGGTTGAGCTTTTACTCACCATGCCTCTCATCTTTATCCTATGGGCCTGATCCTGGGCATTGCTGAACACTCTCATAATAAAACCTAGCTGATCCAAAGCTCACTGTAGTCAGTGGAAAGACATCCATGGGCTGTGGTGGGCTTTGGATTAGGCCCATGTATCTCTTTTCATCTGTAGATCTCAAAGTGCTTTGGAAAGGAGGTCAGTATGACCCCATTTTTAAAGGTGGGGAAATTGAGGCACAAACAGGTGACACAAGTTGCTCAGGGTCACCCAGCAAGCCAAAGGTAGAGTTAGGGATAGGGCCCAGTCTCTTGAGTTCCAGTCCAATGCCTTATATGCTGTGGATTTCTGCCTCTCGCATCGGTCTCAGTGAGCTTTAGGTGAAGGTCATCACAAAAATTACTACTCCAGCCATGCTCTACATGTAAGCCTAAGTACTGTCCAATATCTGCCATGAATTATGTATCAAAGAATTCCAATTAATACTAAGGACCACAAAATAGAGTTAAACGGAAGCTATCCTTCTAATGTGGTAAGTCAGGGTTTGTACATCAAATAACCTTGTACGCTGAATGGAGAGACAATATCCTTGTAGGTGCATTTTCACTTACGAGCCATGTCCTTTAGGGATTAGATGTACAATATTTAGAAAGAGAAAGGGCCTACAGTGCTGTAGTTCTGACCTTTCAGTAACCTGTTCAGGACCAACAAAGATTCCATTTAACCATGTATGGTGTAAACAGCAGAGGACACATAAGCAGCAAAATTAGAAAGGAATCTGATTGATAGCCCCAAAGATAAATGCCACTTTAGCCACAGTTAATCTAAACTGCTGACAGAAGCCAGTTCATACTTGAACGGGGAGATCTAAGTGCTCCTCTGTTTCTGGGTGGGATAAGATACCATGTAAAATGTGTTATTTGTATTTTGATTTCTCTGCCTCCCTTGCATTTAACTCCCACTCTTCTTCAATGAGTATGCACATGCTGGAAGCATTAAAAAGAGACAGCAGCAATTTCTCTTCACTAACACTTCTTCACATCAAAGGCTTTACTGGAATCTATTGATTCTGTCAGACTCACATAAACCCTGTGATGGTTTTAGTGAGAAGTCATGCTCTTTTCTGTTGACTTTAAAGAAATGTTCCACTATGCACAAATATTCACTTTACAAATAATTCAATACACTGCCTAAAGCTTTCCAGAGCTCTCCCTCAGTGCCGGTGAATATTCAAGGATACATATATTGACAAACAGCATTGACCTCACTTATATGGCACTACAAAAAAATGGGTCATTTAGCTTTTAAGGTTTGCTTTCACTGTTGTTTTGTGTTTCGCATGTAACCGTTCTTATCTGACCTATTGTTTACTTCCTGTTTTTAAAACGAATGAACTCTATAACAGTGTGAATGAGTTTGGAATGCAGCCAGGTGAAATGTGTTCAAAAAGCCCAGAAACCATTTGATGATTCTGGAGAGGAACAATAAATCTTAATACTGAATTTCTGGGGAGTTTTGAGTCAGACTCAACTCCATTTTAAACATGTAACGTGTCTCATTTTGAGTCTCATTAGAAACTCAGATGTTGATCAAAAGATTCACCAATTTTTGACCAAAAATGGACCTGCTTTTAGTTTTTCATTACAGCCACTAGGATTTTCTAGTTGTACATAGTTTCGACACAGAACTGAGCGAAACATAAAGGTTACTATAGAGATTTTCTTTTAAATACAGAGGATGTTTGATCTTGAGACCCAAAGCAGAAGGTGGAGGGTGATAGAAGCCTACAGCCCATGAAAACCAAAACAGTGGCTTGAGGAATCCCAGCTAAGCAAAAGTGTTAAGGTTCACCCAGCTCTGTTCTGTTGTAACATGAGTAGGAATCTCGTGTTTGTGCATTGAAAAGCATCCTATATGCCATACAAATGAAATTTGACATTATAAATGTAGTGAATGTGAGAAACTAGTACGTTGGCTTGACCCACATATAGTACAAGCAAACCGCAATGCAGTGCTGATGGGCACAATACCAAAGTAACCTCTTCTCCAGGAACATCTTACTTGGTGACTTCCTGGATCCCACTAACTCTCCTGAGTGCAGAGTTGCCCTCTTATGGAATTTATCTCTTCCCTCCCCATGATGTCTTTTTGGGAATGCCCCTTTAAATTTAGGAATACCAAGTAACTACAGTCCCAAAGTGTCAATTTTGCTACAAGCTGCTGTTGTCTGTATCCTTCTCTATCTTACCAAATATGCTTCCCACACTGTTTTCCCTTTCTGATTCCTGAGGGAAATGGTACATTCTCATACGTTTGTATGAAAGCCTCTTTGTACGAGACTCTTTGCATTGCACAGGCTTACCAGTGCACCCTAATCCTGACCTATGATGCCTCTCGCTATTCCACGATCAGGCTTCTCTTGAGTGAAGACTGACTAGTGATATGGACTGAAAAAAAGTCTATTCAGGACTAGGATGATAACCTAGCATGATATTGATTTAAGGGTGTGTTTTCCTTATACTTCCCATAGATATGTCTTTGTGTCTGGGTAGAATACCAAGGCAGACCAAGTACTTCAAGCCACCTTAGAGATGCACCTGTTAAGCAAGGAAAAAGTTAAAGGGTTTTCAGCTCTCTTTGCTTTCCCCTTCTATTTCTTTTAGCTGTAAAGTCCTCCAAGTCTACACAGTCACTTGGTAGACTACAATGCCTTCCATAATGCATACACAACCATAGATAAAGAACTTCTTGTGAAGGGGTTGGGGGGTAAGCTTTTGGGGCTATTAAATCCAAGGGTGGAGCAAGTTGAACCTGTGTATTTACAGAGGGCTCTTTGTCATTCCTCCATCAATTAGACACATCCATTTCCATTTCAGCCAGGAGTGCTGAGCAGAGTCCCATTCCTGGGTCTCCTGGCTGCCTAGCAAATGCATTTTTTGAGCACCAGGCTGGAGAAGCAAGACCAAGACTGAATCTGAAAACAAACCTCCCACCTAGGGTCTATTCCTACTCTTGTTGAAATCAATGGCACAATCCTATTCACTTTAATTAGAGCAGAACTGGAGCTGTAAGGCCGGATCCAAAGCCTGGGCTGTTGTTCATTTTAGGCATTTTCCATGTTCTCTTTTAGATCTTAATTTTGGGGATCCTCTCCAAAAATGTGAATGATCTGACTAACTGACTGGACAAAACTGCTGGGCGGTGGCTGAGATGTGACAAGCAGTGATATCAGCCTTGGGAAAGAAACTTCTCTGTTGACTGAAATGAGAGGCTAAGCTTTCGATTTTTAACAAATTATTCCTCTAGTGGTGACTCAGCTGTTCCCAGTGTCCTTTCCTCAGTACAGAGCACCTACGCTAACAGGAAATGTACAGAGTTCTTAACGTTCCTTTAGATCGGTGTTTCCCAAACAGTGGGTCACCACCTAGCAGTGGGTCCTGGGAAGACTCTAGATGGGTCCCCACATCCAGGGCTGGATTAACCCACCACTGGGGCTTGCGCAGGTAAACGTACACTTCTCTTGACTCAGCGCAGGGGAAGACACCCGGTGGGGTTGGGCTTGGAGAGTGAGGTACTGAAACCTGGCACAAGGCGGCCCCAGCACCATTCATTCAAATTTGTCCCAACTGCATCCAGCATGACTCCATGTGCCAGCTCACAACCCCAGGAATGGGGAACTTGGCCCAGTACCCTGGGACAGGAACCACTGCTGTGGGGTAAATGTGGGACAAGATCACTCTCCAACCCTACCTCCACACTGGGCTGGGGTTAGGGTTGCAGGACCAGTGCATATATGTAATTGTGGATCACCACAAAAGACAAAATGCAGCTGGTGGGTCAACTTAGTAAAAAGTTTGGGAACCACCATCCTATGGATGGTCCCATCTTCAAAATTGTCCGCACTGATATTTGTAGCCCCTGTGTTCAGTTAAATGCTCTGATGCAGTTATTTTGAATTGTTTTTTATTATTGTTTGATTTCCCCTGAAATGGGAGGTTCATGAGTCATATCAAACTGCTAGGAGAGTGAGCTGGTTTCACTCCAGCTTCTCTAAGTATCTGTCTCTGTATCCTGTGTTGAATTCCATTTGTCACATTGTACAGCAATGCTCCTTGGTGAATCTTAATGGACATTATTACTCCTTTGCCTAAAACAGCATGCTGACAGGACTGGTTTTCATTTTTATGTGGCATTAGGGTTATCAGGATTCTGCCTTTCCAATCCAGAGCATTGTCTGCTTTGGGCAGAAACCCAAGATTCTAGTTTAGTCTCAGTTACCAGTGGGCCAAGGGAGACTTGATGAGTGTCCCAGGTTATGGAGCAATAGAGGCTGCAACTTAAGTGATATTTCCTCTTTGGCAGTGTTAGCACTAACACTGGCATCATACAATTATGTATCTTTCCCAGAGCCAGTCACAGACTGTCTCCTAGGGCAAGGGAGGTAAGCAATCCCATCAGAACAAAGGCCCCCCTCCCGCCTCCATAACGGGGATCAGAGAAAAAAGAAGTGAATTTCTTACACTGATTGGGAATGGCCCCATCATAACAATGTTGTTGGGTAGTGGGTCCTGTCCAGCAATTGAGGTGGGAGCTCCATTTCCTAGCTGAAAAGTAACTTGGTGTATTATTAGGTTTTTTTAAAATGGGCAATCTGGTATTGGTCTCACCTTGTCACTTCACCAAGGTTACAGTCCAGGCCTTGGGCTCAGTTAGACCTACAGGGTATGTTGTGTTATAAACTGAGCTGGCCTCTTGAGAAGCTTTTGAGATCAATCTCACCTGTGTCTGATTTATCTCACAGAGCATGTGGCTGAGAACCAGGCCTGCAGGGGAGTTAATAGGCCAGCCTGTGCTCAGTATGAGAAGAGATCTTCAGAAAATAGGAAGTGTGGGGAAACTCTTTAATAATTGAGGTTTGAGCTAGGGGTTAAGGGAAACCTCCTAGGAATCAGGAATTTTGTGCTGGGAGTGAGTTGGGACAGATATTGAGGGGTTCTCCCCGAGGAGACAGTTAGCAGGGTAAATGCACCAGGAAACAGTTAAAAGGGCTGTGTAACTTGTAAATGAAGAAGATATGCTGCTGTCTCATTTTGAGTGTCTGGGCTGGAGTCTGGAGCTGAGAGGGGGAGTGGGCTCTCCTCCATTTTAGCTGTGCCACCAGGAGGTGACATCCTGTCACATGAAGAGGAAAAGAACTCACTGAATCTGAGCCTGTGGGGAGGACTTGGAAGGGGCTGCTAAAGCGGGGAGTGCTGTATTAATAGAGTTGAAGACCCAGCAAGGCTGGGAAGGGCTGATGTGTGGAAGAGGATGGACGCTTCTAGAGAGTTAAACCTCCAAAAATCTCCCTTCTGGTAGGAGAACCTGTGACACATCAGTTGGCAGAGGAGGAAACTGAGGCAGCAGCTGTCTTTCCATTCTCGGAAGAGGTATGCTGCTGTTCCAGGGGGCTGGGAGGAGAGGAGTAGAGAGTGGTTCAGGACTGTGATATACAGATGAGTCCCTGTGCGAGCTCTATTTCCCATGAGCTGCTCTGTGCAACTGAGTTTCCACTGCCAGTCTTGCTCAGTGGGTCATCCTGGATATGGTCCATTTGCATTATCCTTTTGTGTGGGCTGTATCTATGACCCCTTGGGGACTTGTGGGGGCTGCTCAAAAGTCCACAGCTGGTTTGAACTGTCTTAGAGAAGTGCAGCAATATGTCAGAAAAAGCTCAGTTGCGAAGTGGAGTCTTTCTGTGTAAGCCCAAAGCTGCGGGCATCAATGAAGTTCTCAGGATTGGTGGCTTGGGGGCCCATGTTGAAATGCCAGTTCTAAGCTGCCTCTGACAGGTCTAAAGCAACCCTGAATCTGTCACTTGAAACAGGTGCTTTTTATGATTAATAATGGCTTGGCCCCTTTAAGACCCGTTGAGAGGGTGTAACTGATGCAAGATGTAAATGTGGTTGAACTGTGCTTTAGAATGGCATTCCCTTCTGAAGGAGTGTCATTTAGCTCTGTTCCATAAAGCGTGTTGGAATGGATGCATATGGAGGGGTCGGGGGGAACTGTCTTGATGGCTCTGTCCTGTTGTGCACTATGTGGTATTATAATATTCTCTAGTTTTACATGGCACCTTTGAGCTGAAAGTGCTTTACACCCTGTGTGTTTACAGAACCCCAGAAAGCTGCCATTCAGATGGTGGTAAGGGAGAGCTGAAATGGTGGCCAAGAAAACTGGAGCATATAGTAGTGGTCATAAGAGTAGGCTACAGGCTTAGCAAGAAGAGCCAGTTTTAAATGTCTTTTGTTTGCAAGGCCTGCCCCCTTCTACTGCATGGGATACTCTTTATTTACTTTGGGAGAAATACAGAGGAATAGTCAGCACTTGGTGGGACTGGCACCTGTGATTCCAGGGAATTAAGGTATTTCAAGCCTCCTGTTCAGGCAGTGGAGTTGCATCTTCTGGCATGGTGCAGGATACCCTTGCACCAGAGCAACCAGTGATGCCTTGCTCTATGAAACATAAACTCATAACTGGGATGTACTTGAGCGAAGGGGAAGTTTCTCAAGCAGGCGACTATTCACATGTGCACTTTCTGGCAGATTCAGGGATTAGCATTGGTGTTGGCATCAGAGTGGAGTCATAAGGGCACCTGCACATGTATTTCCCCTCCGTGTTCCAACAAGGACACCCCTTTTCATCCTTCCAGCTCCCCAGCTGTTGCTTTTCTTAGATGGAAACCCAGGACTGGGATATTTTCAGGCTGCAGTTTTCTGCTCTCATTGTGCTCTTCCCAGCAGAGACAGGCCCCACAAGCAGGCCTGCTTGTTTTTCCCTTCAGAGATAAGTTAATAAGGTGACTGCCCACAATTGTAGTTAACACACTTTTTTATGCAAGCCGATTTTATTCTTAAAATGACAACACTACAGACAAAACATATTCAAAATAAAAGAGCCTATATGCATGCTACTAAGCTTACCAGAGATCACCCCAACTCTAACACTAGACTCACCATCCACCCCCTAAAAGGTATTAAACCTAATTCAGTCAGGTTAACTCAATTCAGTCAAGTTCATTGTTTATCATCAGTTTGGCACAAGCAGGTTTCTCTCACAGGTGTTTGTCAGATGAGAGGGCATTACATAGGGGTCTGAAATCGGGCACTGAGCTCTTCAATAACTTGTATGGGCCAGAAAAGAAACTCTCGCATGAAGGACAGGACATGAAATCATTAGGAAACAAGGACCGTGGTTTATAACAGGAGACCAAGTCCCGGGGCCAAGTAAAAGGAAGTAGTGGGAAAAGAAATAAAGGATCCTATAAAGAGGAACTGGGGAGAAATTGGAGCATGTGGGGGAAGAGGGAATGTGAGAGGAATGGAAAGCAGAAATGGCAGACTACAATCAGCAGGTGGCACATGTTGTTTCAGTATAAAACAAACTCGTAGCTGTTTTCCTGTTGTCTCCCTGATCAGGTAGCCACTGCTGCTTTCTGTAAAACCTAGGACTGCTAACTTCTCTCCATACTTTCAGTGCCTGGGACAGTGGTAGGCAAGTGACTAAAGCCGCAGATGGATTTGCTGTTTCTCCCCTGCCGTCTTAGAAATGCAGGGCTAGAAGGGATCTCAGAGTCAAGTCCAGCTGCCTGCACTGAGGGAGAACCAACTAAACCTCACACCAACCCCCTGAGATGATCAGATAAGACTGTTGTCAGAAGTCAGCAGGGACAGGAATCAGCCTGAGGACACAGATGCTATATTGGAAGCTGTTGCATTTACATATATTCCCAGGCAAAGGTAGAGACTGAAATACCATGAACAATGGGCTGCGAAGAGAGGCAACTGTAGTTTAGACAACATCTAACAGCGTAAGAATTGCTGCCATTTTAAATTTTACTAGACATCTGCTGCATTACCTCTACTGCAAGAGGTGAGGCCTCATCCACGCAACTTTGGCACGTGACTTTCTCCAATTTTGATAGTTTTTGAAAATAGGTTGTTTTGCATTTAACCTTGAGGGTACTGTATTGTACTTGATTCTGAATCAGAGTTATCTGGTTTGGGCAGTTCTGGCACAAGATCCTAGTTGTTTTGAGTCCTGCTCTGATTCATCAGTGTAGCTGGTGCTTCACCCACTTTGTCACACCAAGACAGGCTGAGTGAGTCATTGGAGCAGGCTCTGAGTACCAGCACTTGAATTGGACACAGCAGTGGTGCCAAAATACCATGCAGGACCTCGATGAAATGAGGAAATGGATCATTGTAGGTGTGGCCTGTGCAAAGTCTTATGCTGTATTGGTAATGGGGAGTGTATAGTATTGGACTCATTCCCTGATTGAACAGGGCAAGCTTATTGACTACTCCTGACCTTGGGCAAAGAAGGAAAGTGCTATCCCTAAGGATTCTACTGGGATCATTCTGTACCTCCATGTTATGTGCTCTTACGCTAGTGTTAGCTCGTTCTTACGTGAGTGTTCTCTTCTTGAGTAGGGAACTGAAGCTGAATGCAAGCACCGCAAAGGAAGCTTTTCTTTTGAAATCTGGAATGTGAAAGGGCAGGGGAGGGGACAAAAGTTTCTTAGAGGACTGAAAACTTAGCGTCTGCTAAGGCGTGGTTCTGCACTCCTTACCTACCTGAAACTCCCTCGGAAGCTGGGATATTCTTGATGCAAAGAACTCAAGCTGAGCCAACTCAAAACATTTTAGGGTGGACCTGAAAAACAGCTCAGTGAACTGGGGAGGGCACTCTTCCACACACTTAACCAACTCTTCTTGTTTGCACCACTATGTGCTCCCTTCAATATAAATTTGTACTATTGCTATTGTTAGTGAACCCTCCAGTAAATATCACCAGGCTGGCACAAGCCCTCCACACAACTTAAGACCTGCTGAGGGGCTGATCTGGGGAGACCATTGGCTGAGCAGGGATGTCTCCATACCCCTTATGTGCCAGAGAAACTGTCTCTGTGCTGGGCCCTCATTGACTAAGGCAGAGGACCACAATGGGAGTGGCCGGGAAAGGATCTGCAGACCAAGATCTGTGGGGACCAGAGGACCCAATGCCCCCCAGTAGAGCTGTTCTGGAAAATGGCATTTCTGTGCTGCAGAAAACTCTGATATTTCAACACTTGCTTTCATCCTGGAACACGGCAAAAAATCAAAATAGCAGGAACTTTGACCCAAAATATAAAGTTTCTACTTCAGTTTGGAAACATTGGCATAAATAACGTGGGTGGGTTTGATCAAAATGAAATGGGGTGTTTCAAAACATCAAATACTTTCTGACTGATGTAGTGTGGCGGGAAAACTTCCAGTCAAATCTGTCCCAGCTCTACCCCCACACAGCCGGCCTGGAGGGGCCGCAGTCCCTGTGTCAGTCCAGAGGCTAGAAGAGGCAAGAGTGGGGCAAACAAAGGGGCTGCCCAGCATCCCTGCACCCTGTGAGGAGAAAGTGGCATTCACATTCCCAAGAGCCTTTCACTCCACTCATCTCAAACTTAGCCTCAGCATTTAGGCAGGAAGTGGGTGGGGGTATCCTGGGAGTGGCTGGGAACCTGAGGGACGGGCTCATGCCTTGTGATTGTTTATATGCTACTTTCTCCGACTGAGACCAGGAGAGAGATGCAACGCACAACAGTGGAGTTGTCTTTTGCCTCAGGCTCTGTATATCACTGATCCTTGCAGATGTACCAGTCTATGAAGTGCAGTGGGGCTTTTAATTTGGTAGTGAGCTTTACTGATTTTTCTTTCTGTGATAAGGTCAGCAAAGTCTGATAAGGCTCGCTTTACAGTTTCCAGCAGTAGAGAAGAATCTATTCCCTTGAGAAAGGCCCCAGCCTACAAGTGAGCCTGCTTCAGCTTACTAGTGCAGTGTCCATCCTTGGTTGTCTGTGCTGCGCTTATACCTTGTCAGTCTCAATCTGAATGGAAATGCTCATTTTGATGAGGTGTAAAAAGAGCAGATTAATAAATCATTAGGCCATATGCCTAATGACTCACCATCACAAATATTTAGACGACTCTGACAGGTGGATTAAGCCTGAACGTATTGAATTTGACGTAGGTCGGTTTGTTGGTGAACAATGTTGGAATTAACACATGACACTTTAATTATATTGTGCACTTTAATCAAGGATTTCAAAGCAATGTACAAACATTAATTAAGCTTCACAACTCCCTCAGGAGGTAGCAATTACCCCCCACCCCACCCCCCAATCTGAGGGTAATATGAGGCAGAGAGAAGTTCAGTGATTTTTGCTCAAGCTGTCTATGCAAAACTAAAAGCAGATGTCTTAACTATGCTGTGGTCATCACCAGACTGCACAGGTTCTCCACTCTACTTGTGGCATTCAGGTAGTCTTGTCAGTATGCAAATAAATAAACCCCAATGAACGTTGTGCATTGCTAGGGAAAAGAGATCCACACCCACATATGGACTTGCGGGGGAGGGAAGAGGTTATGGTGGGAAGGAGTTCTTTACAAAATCCACAGTTTCATCTGTTTGAGATGAAAACTGATAAAAATTTCTGTTCTATCTTTATCAAAACTGATTAGGTAAGGTTGATCAAGTATTTTAAATACTATACCACGTTTGTGTTTTTAACATTAAGATAAAAAGTTGAACCTGATATAAAATAACTAGAAACAAACTCAAGTTGCATAATTAACAAATTAGCTTCCCTCAGTGATGAGGCTGAACTTCAAAAGGTGCTGTGTATCTTTCACCTTGTTGAGGTGGTTGATGTTCCTCTGCCTTCCAGATAGGAACCATTTCTTATGGTCTTTCTGACAAACTCTTTTGAGCTATGAAGATCCAGATCTTGGCCCTTGTTTTGGCCCCTCTTCACTTCAACAGCAGTAGAGAGGCCAGGAAACATTCCTAATCCGAAGAATCCCCCAGTGTAGAAGTCTCCTGACATCCCGCATAGCTCCATCAACAGAGTTAAAGCAGCCCTCAGTCTGCTCTAAATTCCATCTATGGCCAAAGGTGATGGGGGAGCACAAAGGTGGCTTAAAGTCACTTTCCTCCCACTACGCACATGGAGCGCAGGTACACTGATGATCTAGCTCAGAGCACTTGGGAACCAGTGAGGAAACATTCCGTATTTCTTCCCTCAAAGACAATTAAACCTTAAAACTAGTTCAGCTTTCTTTAGAACTTTGAATATATGAAGAACTTTCAGGACTTAAAATTCTCCATTTGCAACTCAATACAGGTAATGAGCAAATCTCCCATGGCCATTCATAAGAGCAGGATTGGACCTTGATTTTCTAATCTTCAAAAAAATCAATATCAATATTTACAATGTATAACCACACAACACTGTAGAATGTTTTGCAAATACTCTTGTGCAAATGTTCTGACTGCTTCAATTTGAATATTTTTTTCCAGGAAAATGAAACACACAAGCACTTTTCTTTACAGGAAACTGGTTTTTGCAGCCAAATGTCGCTCCCCCTGTCCCAAGGACTCTGATTTCAAAGCTGTTTAATAACTACCCACAAGTACTTAATATGCACATTACGTTCATCATTTTTTTAAAAAAAGTGAATGCTTTTGCTTGTTTCCTTAATAGCTGTTTGTTCATGAATATTTTGACTTGTTTTGATTAAATGTCAGATGTAAGCACTTCACAATATTAAAATGTAAGAATCTTGAAAGAATTAGGGAGAGTCATTTTAGGCTGCTAAATTGTGATCCGCCTTGGATCTTGATCAGTGTTCCCCCATTACAGCTTGTGTGACGCTTAGTGTAGAATTAGGCCTGTGTTTATCAAACACAATAACTAATATTTGTGTTCATAATCTCATTAACATACTAATCCAAATTCAACTGCTTCTCACAGACAAAAATGTCTGATCACGCTTATTAATTAAATCTATATTGGTTAGAACCTGGGCTGGGGTAAATGGGCAGAGCTCTACTGAAGTCAAGGGAGTAACGCTTATTTACCCCCTTGAAAATTTGGCCCACTAACTTTATTATAATTAGAATTATTTCCACATTAATCACAATCAGTTTGTAACAAATAAGACAAATGCTGTTTTTCTTTTAACTCGTGTGTCCATCTTGCCTCACTACTTTATTTTTATGACTATATCGGGGGACATCCTGGCCCAGCAGAGTTTGATGGAAGTTTTGCCCCTGACTTCCCTGGGGCCAGGATTTCACCCTCTAGGCAAGGATTGTTTTCCTAAGGCTTCCCCATTGCTATTACCACTGGGTCAGATCCAGGGCTGAGAGTAGTGGAAAGAGCAATTGTGTGGATGAGGCTCCAGGAGGCTAGGGGCTGTGACAAAGCTCTGTCCTTATCTTCGTGGATCCTGCATTTCCTGGCGGATTTTTACTAGCCTCAGCAGCTCACTGTGACCCTCCACAGAGCCCTTCTCTCTCTGGAGACAAGGTCACAGCCTATTGAGCCATTTTCATCACAAGCCAGTGAGGAGAAGCTATCCTTCCTGGCACAATCTCTATTGTCTCCCAATCGCAGAGACTAATTAGGGGAGGCAAAAAGGGGGAAGCCCAGGCCTGCCCTCTACTCTGGGCTCCAGCCCAGGGACCCTAATAGTATCAGCTAAGATGGCTGACCTTTTATCCATAAAACACAATACAATTCCCTGGGCTACTTTCCCACAGCAGTCACTGCTTCTTCAAACTCCACTTCACCCTTACCTCAGGGCCTCCTTCCTTGCATATGATATGTTGTCCACCACTCAGTCTCACCAACAGCACCACTTCCTTCCACAGCTCCTGACACCCACAGCCCACCTGACTAACTGGGAGGTTTTTATCTGGTTTCAGCCAGTCCCTGATTGGCTTCAGGTGTCCTAATCAGGCTAGCTGTTTCTACTCCTTTCTAGAAGGTTCTTAATTGGCCCCAGGTGTCTTGATTGGCCTGGAGTAGCCTTTGTTTGGCTATCCAGGGAACAGGGACCTGCACATCCTGAGACTAATATACCTGCCTTCCAGCACTCTCCTATATCCTTCTGGTCTGACTCTGTCACAGGGCGTTTTAATTATTGTCTTCGCTTACCTTGCCCTGAACAAGCCGAGATCACCAGCAGAGGTTAAAGAGCTGCAGCCAGCAGCACCTTGTCTACACTTGCGCTCTCTTTCCATTGCTACCACTGGTAGAGATGCACTGATGGGAGGAAGAATTGGGAACTTCCAGAAAACAAGTCTAGTGTAGGTAAGATGAAAGGGATCTAGCAATGGCATTTCTTCCCTAAGATCAAAGCAAGGCCTCTTTATGTAGCATAGGTAAGACATTAACTGTGTCCATAAACTGTGCTAATGACACAGTTGCTACCAAATGGAAGCTTGTTTTATGTGGGCCAGGTTTCAGCTGTGCTTTAAAAGCAGGTCTCGTGATCCAGTTGTGCAGGCAGGTCTTCGGACACTGTCTTGGTTGGTCTTTATCTGCATTTCATTTTTCTAGTGGCTGCTTTTGTCCACTTGGCTTTTTTTGTGGCTGCTGCTCCTATCCCAAATACTTCCTGCCTGGCAGTGATGGACTGGATGAAAGCAGGAACTGCGTCCAGCGAGTGAGCAATGCTCCACTGCTTACTAGAGACAATGAGTTTCCTTATGTGTTCAGTCACTGATTCCAAATGGCAGCTACCTAGAGCTCTGTGGTGGGAAACCTTTACTATGACTGGCAGAAGGTTTGCAGGGCACCTCTCAAAACGTGTGGAGGGGACGTCTCCCTGTGTAATGAGTTCTCTGGCAGGGGTTGCGGAGAAACAGGCTGGATTACGACTAATGCTATGGTTTTGTCACGGAGGTCGCGGAAGTCATGGAATCCCTGTCTTCCAAAGGACCTCCGTGACATCAGCCCTGGTGGCTGGGTGCTGCAGGGTCCCGCTGCCTCCCACAGTGGCAGGAAGCTGTAAGGTACCTGAGGCAGTGTCCTCTAAGCTCTCAGCAACCTTGAGGAGTGGAGGTACCCCGCAGCCCCCAGGCGCTGCAGGAAAGGGCAGGGGATCCTGACAGCTCCCTGGCCACAGCCACGGGGCAAGAGGATCCCCGCAGCTCCCTGGCTGCCTCGTGCTGCCATGCTGGGGACAGGGGGACTACCACAGCTCTCCACTGCAGTGGTGGCAGGGGGATTCCCACAGCACTCCTTGCCGCTGGAGAGGAGGAAGGGGAACCTTGTAGCTCCCCTCTGCTGTTGGTGGCAGGGGGACTCTGGAGTTCTGAGCCCCCCTGGGTGGTGGAGGAAGGCCCCAGAGCTCCCAGCCACCCAGCAGCGGCCCAGTCCCTCCCCATTTTATCATGGATATTTTTAGTAAAAATCCAGGACAGGTCACGAGCTTCTGTGAATTTTTGTTTGTTGCCTATGACCTGCCCATGACTTTTACTAAAAATATCTGTGACAAAATCTTAGTCTTAATCTGAGCTCTTAGACAGAGAGTTCTCATCTTATCTTCACACGTCTATCTAACGTGCAGGAGACCTGGCTGACAACCTCAAAGGAGCAGAGACTGAGCATCGCTTGTGAGATGGCTAATGTCCTTTGGATGCCCGGCACTTACCACAAGTAGCACTGAGCTATGAATGCACAGAGAGACTGATTCATCCTTGTTGAGCCCAGAATGGGGACCAAGAGAGGAGGCAATTTGCCTTCGCAATCCCAAAGCAGCCAGGACAGGGGCTGGATCAGCCCATGGAGCAGGTCAGAGCTGCCCTGAGGGCTGCATAACGTATGTTCTAGTTTCACTGCACCCGTGGCTGCTCCGGTAGTATCACAGAGCTGGTGCACAGAAGCACCCTGGCTGCACTCCATCCCTCTGTCCCACAGCCTCCGTCATGCCCCCAGTGCTGGGGCAGGGTTGTGGGGGTGTCATGGCTCGGCATGTGAGGCCCCTTCTCCGCGGTGTTTCACTAGGAGGCTTTAGGGCTGCCAGTGCAAAATGGTCACAACTCAGGGGTGACCCCTCCCCACCAATAAAGTCTCTGGCTAACTAACACACTTCAAAGGATCAGTTCTCAGCCATCCTCTGGGTTATGGCAATGCAGTGGGCAAAGGCCTCCGGTTTATGCAGCTGCTCATGAAGAGCCAGACTGCAGAGGGAGGAGGTGGGGACACAGGGGGACACTTCCCATCCCCATGCTGAGAAATCAGGCACAAAGCACAGCCCTTGTGCTGGGGCCGGTGCAAGGCTAGCACCCACAGCAATGCTAATGCTACCAAAGGGGTTAGGGAAGGACAAGGGTGGGCATATGGCCCTAACCCCCCTAAGCACACCAGTGCAGAACCTTTCAGGAAGTGGAGTAGCAGCTGCATTCCCTTGCTCCGTTTCACGCCTGAGGCCTTTGGGAATTCCTGCTGCTGTGCTGGGTTGGGGGAGCTTTTCTCTGCTCTTTCCCGAAGGCTGGGACAATTGTCTGCTCTGTCGTAAATATCAGAAGGCCCTGGTGGGAGGGACAACGTAGGGATGTGGAAAAGAACAAATGAGGGTGCTGTGGAGCGGCATTATGTTTGCGGCTGCCTACATTCTTCAGTAGAATGTTCTCTGGTTCTTCTGCCTGGGTTTCCATTCTTCAGACGCCAGCTTAGCTCTTTCCACGTTGCTCGCTTGTCAGTGCTCACCTGTTGTCAATCCTGCCAGTCACACCTCTCCAGACCCCCACACTATCCGCCTGTATGACTCCTCTGCTGCTCAGCCCCTTACTTCTTTCTCATAGCCCTTTCCCAGTCAAAACCATGATCCAAGTAGTCATCTCTGCCCTATTCCCTTCTTTGACTCTATTGTCCTCTTTCACTGCCTCTCTGTCTTCCCTACCAACCCCCAATCTAGGTTTGCTGTGTCCGCTCCTGTTTCCAGTCTGAGTAGATTTAAAGAGAGGCTTGTTCTAATGGCAACTTCAAACATTATAAATTTGCCTTCTTACCTTTCAGTTCTGATCTATTCTTTATTTATTAGTCTTAATCCTTCCTCTATGCACAGCTCCCATGTCACCAGCCCTGGCAACTCTCCCACTTTCCCCCCTCCAAAAATTTCACCTCCCTTACTCATCCCTGAATCTTGGCTATTTGAAGTTAAGATTATTTTGGCAAAATTCTTCATCCTTGCCCCTTCCTCCTCTGATCTTCCCTTTCCTTAGCTCGGTCTCTGAGATAGAGGCCTCCCTGCTTTACATCTTTATGTAACCCTTCTGCCCATCAGAGTTGGCAGCAACAAGGGCCGGGTTCAGTATCCAGGGGTTCCATTCCAATAGCACAATACAAAAAACCCGGCTCGAGCCCCCACCCAGTGACCTGGGACAACCATATACCACCCCTCTGGGCGTCCGTAAGAGACAATACTTCCCCTCTCGCAAGCACAGAGTCTGAGTGTACCAAAGCCTTTTAATAACAGGGAGAAACAATGTGGCATTATATTGGGGAAACACCACAAACAAGGTTAATAAACCAAACCATGAACCAGCAAATAGGCCGTGGCCTTCCCTTTGGCTCTTGAGTTCCACAACCCCAAAAAGTCACTCAATAGTCCCAAAAGTCCAGCAGCCCAAGAGTCTCTGTTCTTGGTCAGTGCAGAGTTCAAAAGTCAATTGGCAGAGTCTTACCTCCCAGCCTGGGTGGAAATGGAGGGTAGGGCATGGGGCACCTTACGTGGTCCGAGGCCGACTACGCTGCCTCTCTGTGGGGTTCCGCTGCAGCCCTCACCGCAATCCGCTCTGCTCTGCTTGCCGACACTCGAACTGCTCTGCAGCACCAGTCACTCCGCTAGCCGTCCTGCTAGCCAACACACGGACAGCTCTGCGGTGCCAGTCACTCCATCAGCAGCACAAACGGCTCCGCTAGTCGACACACAGACTGCTCTGCTGTGCCAGCCACTCCGCCAGCCACACAAACTGCACCCAGGAACCACTCGGCTGAGTCCGCTGCTTTGCTCTGCTAGCTGCACAAATTGCTTGGTGCCACCAACATGCCTTTAAGCCCACCCCTACTTAACACAGTGCTCAGTGGTTTCAGGTCTTAAGTGATTTCAGCTCTTGGTGGTGGGTAGCCTTATCACAGGTGCCCCAGCAGACCCAAAGTGAATTCAGCTTAGTAGGCCAAACCTAGACTCCTAAGGGAATCAAAATTAGCTTTAACATTCTTTACTAGAAACAGGTAATGTACAATAGACCTGAGAAGCCCTTAGACAAGTCCCTCCCTACAAGGTATAGAGACTTATCCATGACCTTTTTCAATCTCAGAGTATTCTGAAGCACGTGGCCCTTGACCAGTAAGTGCTACTTAGATGATGGCGAGTCCCTCCATCATAACAAGGGCCAAGTACATGTCCATAGTTCTTCATTCACATGATCAGGGTAACATCACTTTATCATTCCTGCCCCAGTAACATAGAAACTGGGGCTCCCACATCAGCCGAAGTGGCCATGTGGGCTGCTGTGAGCTCAGGCTAGGCACGGTGGGTGTGCCTATGCAAATCGATCAGCCCCAAACTTATTTTCCACCGCTCACTGCAATTCCCATAATTCACCACCAGATGTCAGAATAGATCTCATTCCTGACACTGCTTACATTTAAATCCTCTACTTAATCTGTTGCCTACACTTCTTACCTACTCTTTGTCCTTAACTGCTTCCTCTCTTATCCTTTGCTTGTTTCCTTTGGCTCTTTTCTCTTAGCCTTCAAGCATGCTTTTGTCTTTTTGATCCTGAAAAAAAATCCTCTCTTGGCCCAACCATCCTCTCCAATTACTGTTGTATCTCTCTGTGATTTGCTATCAGGCTCCTGGAGTGAGTTGTTTTTTCCTATCACTATAGCATCCAGCAGTCTCCTCATGGGACTTTGGTCTGTGTTCCACCTTCTTCTCACAGAGGTCACCCTAGGTTGGACTATCTCCTACCCAGACCAAAAAAGCTTACTCTTTCTATATTAGTTGTCCTTGCTCCTGTCTCCTTGAACACTACCACCTCCCTTATGCTTCTGGCCTGTGTTTCTTTGGCATCTTGCTTTCCTGGCTCCCCTCCTACTCTCTCTTAGTGCTCCTCGGTGCTGTTCCTCCTTCTCCCTCTGCACATATCCCTTTGGTGACCTCACCCACACCCACAAGTTCTGTTACCAGTAAGTTGTATGTTTGTGATTCAGAAGTCCACTTCCCTACTCCTGAGCTGTGCCCAAACATCCATAGTCCTGCCTCTCTAATATCTCTTCCTGGATGTTCCACAGGTTTCTCAAGCTACACATTTCAAAAACTGAATTTGCTTTTCTTTCTTTAGCAGATAACTGCTTCCTCTATCCTGTCACTTAGTCTTATAATCTTGGGATCATCTCTGATTCCTCTGTCCTTCTCCCTCTGCAGCCAGTCTCTTGCCAAATCATGTTGCTTCCATAACTTTTCCATAAGCCATGCTACATTTTCTGTCCTATCTGCTAAAATTGTGAGTCATCACTTAGACTTGTAACCACATCCTTTCTGGCCTCCCATCTTCAGGTTATTGAAACTGGTTCAGCTGAAGTCATACTTCCCTCTTGCTGCTCCCGTCAACCTCATCCCCACCACTGGCACCCTGCTCTGTTTCCTTCCACATCGGCCTACATGCCCCTGCCTATATCTCAGCTCTGACCTTCTTCCTAGTCATCCTCTCATCCAATCCTCTGCACACTCCTCTCTCCATCACATTCTCCCACTCATGCCTCCATGACACTTTTCATGCTGCTCCCTGTGACTAGAAGAACCTTTTTACTTTTGTACACCAAGCAACCCTAGTGTCTTCTAGATGCCTCTCAAAACTCACTTTGTTCAACTTGTTTTTCATCAGTGACCTCTACTCAAGTGCTATCTGTCCCTCTCTCATGCCCAATCGAGACAAAAATAACCCCCCTGCCTAATAAAACTAATGCTTCGACTTTCTTGTGAGCAGACTATTTATTTGCTGGGCAAATGAATCTGTTTATTTGCTGGGCAAATGAGTTTCCCCAAAGGAAAACAGAAAATAGCCAAACGCTGATTCCTGTGAAAATTCTTGTGTGTGGTTCACATGTTGCTGCTTCTTCCCTTTTTTTCTCTTTAAATTCTCTTTAATATACTCTTTATTGTGCCCTTTCCCGCACCCACTCTTACACTGACATTAGCGGTTGCTATAATGTTGCAATTCATTCAGTGAAAAGCACCCACTGTCCCCACTAAGTGCCAAAAGCTTCAAGGATCAAAGTCATACATATTGTTAACACGTCTCTCCTGTTCGCTCTCTGGTGAGGTGTGCTTTGAGCCTGCAGCTTGTGTGCTCTTCCCTGGCATCCACAGGTCTCCTCTCTTTCACCTGACAAATATTTGCTTCTAACGACCTTTGGCCTAATGTGGTCTGGTCCTTACGATAGAGCACAATGGACGGGGAAAAGGGTAAAGAGCCTTTCCCTGGTCCTGCTTGCCTCATGTAAGACTAAGGCAGAATTTCAGCCCCTATGCTTGGGACTTCCTATTGCAGAGGCAACATGTGTGCTCTTAAACCCCTTTATAGGGTACAGCCAGAAGGTGAGACTGACTTTACAGCCAAGAGGCCGGACACTCACGTGGGAGGGATGGGAGAGATACCTGGGTTCTGGTCCCGGTCCCTGATCCCATGAATACATATACAAAGCGGAACAGCTCCATCAGGAGGGATTAAGACTCACCCAAGAACATCCCATAGCCTGGTTCGGGCAGTCACGTGAGGTATGGAAGACCTGACTTGGCTTTAAGACCCTGCTCCAGAGTGGGGATGTGAACGTGTTTCCTACATCCCACGTCAGTATGCTAACCATTGGCAGTAAAGGGCAGGGCACCACCTCCACCTTCTGTTTAATGAATGGTGCTTAATCTCCTTGTGAATCTAGTCCAAAAGATCTATGTGGTTCAGAGGTGACACACTGTTGACATTTCCACAATAGCTTTTTTTTTTACCGAAACAGTTTACTGAAGTCAACACTGAAACACAAAATGTTTGTTGAACCAAATCTGTACTTTTTAGCCCAAAAAACCCAAAGCAAAACAACCCCTTCCCCTGCACCCCAAACCCAAGCGTTGGCTGAGACTCTTCAACTCGCTGTCACAGTGGGTGTGCTGTGTTCCTAATGCGCTCTGATGCTCCCTTTGAGGCAGAGCTACTCCTTGCCACTGCCAATTCAGGCCAGTGTCCCAATGTTGTGGGCTGGGCAAACCACAGCTCAACTGTTGTGACCTGCACCCCCTCATCTAAGAGCTCACTGTCAGAGACAGCTAAGCACCCTGAGATAAGCTAAGCGAAGCATAAGACAGCTAAGCACCTATCTACAGCCTGAGATAAAGACGGTATATGAGCTCACCCAGAAATATTGACCATGTAGGCGGAGGGCTTCCCAGGTATTGTCTTTGGATCAGGGTACGTGGGAAGGGAGAAGTGAGGGAGAGCTTTTGGAGGGAGTTTCGGTGCAGTGAGCAAGGACGCGGTCTGCGGGTTGGTTCCTCCTGTGCTAATGGAACTTAATCCATTCTTTGCCAATAAAGAGAATTGCACCAAAAGTATCAAATTCCATCTTTAAATACCTCCTCCTAGCTGGAGCCCCTTACAGAGCTCCAAACTTTGATTAGATGCTTGAGTTGAGGGGGTAATAACATAATCTACCCTTTGCGGGTCTGGATTCTCTCCCTCACTTAGCAACAACAAATGGCCAGTGGGGATGGATATAGCAAGTCAGTGCTCAGAAGCATCCTTTCATTCAGTCTCAGGGCTACCTTCTTCTGTTCCTGGGTCTTATTCCTATTATGATTCCAACTCTGACACCACCACTCCGCCCTCACACCTGGTGCATTTCACTTCCCTGACTCAAGCCTTTGGTGTTCTAGATATTTAAACATGCCAGTTGGTTAAATGGTATTATTTATTGCACACCAACAGTGTGCTTGGCTCTGTACCTAAAAAACATGGCTCCTGCCACCAGGAATTTCTGTTGTAACTCTGATCCCGAAAAAACATGTCACACAAAGGCCCTGGTATGCCAGTATGAGATGGAAGGTACTGGGGTGACCTAGGACTGGTCATTCCTGAAAGTGTGTGCAATCTTGATTACCAGAATGTCAGGTTAACGTAGCCTACTTTCCAGGTTCTCTGGGTTGTTGCTTTATACCCCGCCCGGTGTATTTTGGTGCTCAGTAGCATTTGAAGGTTACCAAATACACATCTGTCTCAATGTGTCTGGCATCTCTGGGTGCAAACAATTAACTGGATTTTTTACTGAATTATCACAAATGAATGGTACAGTTACAATGTAATAGAAAGGAAAGGGAAACAACCTCTGCAGAATGCTGCATGAAAGCAAAATACTGTGCTTCTGCTACTGAGTGAAACAGGAACGGGAAGGAACTAAATTTCTGACTAATGGAGCAAGCAGTGCATCCAAACGGTACCGCCACCTCTAGGAATGTGGGTGATAAAATCAGAATGATGTGGGGCCTGGTGCAGGAATGTTTTGGAAGAGACGAAAAGGACATTAGAATTCAAATGTGAGCATCACTCTGGGCTGGGGCCAGCTTCAGGCAATCTAGTTGCTCACCTATTGCACAAACCACTTCCCTTCCCATGCCCGAGGATGTCATAATTACAGCAACTGGTTTCATTGAAAATATGCAATGTGGTTTTGGTTGGTTTCTTTCTTTTTCTTTTTTTTTCTTCCCTCCCTCATTCAGGGCCTGATCTAAAGCTCCTTGAAATTCATGGGAGTCATCAGGTCCTAAGTGATTATCAGTGATCCACACAGTGCATGCTGAAAACCAGTGTGCTTCTTGCTGAATTCTCAGTCCAGGTGAGTGCAAAACTGTGAGCTTAGAGACTTGTTCCCACTGCAAAGACTGCGTTTCAGAAAAAGCTACAATCATAGTCTCACATTCATAGGAGCAGAATGGGTTTTCCCTTCCTTAAAGATTAGTGTCACTTTCTTGACCTGGTTGGGTCCTGGCTGTTGCAGGGGACAGTAGGAGCTGGACTGAGAGGTTGAACGTTTTTTCTTACCTGTCTGAATTCTCTACTAAAAAAAAAATTTGAACTTCAGCGTGTTTTCAGGCTTCAAGTTTGTTGCTGTTTACTGAACTGGTAAAGAAATGTTTTGTGGGCTCATGCTTAGTTGATTTAAGCTTTCTTCCAGCAGGGCTGGGAGAGGGGAAAGGTGACTGCTGGATGGGATCACGGTGTTAAGAGAAGGCTTCCATGATGCAAATACACTTCTGCATGAAATTAATTTAAGTTAGATCTTAATGCTGATCACAAAGCAGAAAATCTAACCTAGTGGATGGGCACTCCACCCTGCCAGCCTTACTACATACACTGCTAGGGAAACCTAGAGTACTACCAGGCCTTATCCAAATCCTCTGAACAAGGCTCTGCCAAATTTTGCAGACACTTCATATTTATTTCAGGATCAGTAATGCAGCTGCATTGATCCCACTGACTATGTGGTGTTGCTTAAGCAGAAATACAGTACAGCCTTTGAAGCTAGAGCTCAAAACAACACAATTTATGACACTGTGTGCAGTTTCTTATAACTTCTGCAGTTACCTCTGGTGAACTCCCTGTATGGCACACTGAAGAACAAAAGCTCATGAAGATTAAAGTATTAAGAGTACAGGGCCTCTGTTGCCCCTGTTTACCAAGTAACTATGCTGTAGTTTCTGTTGTCTTTGTCATGTGTTCATACACCCTATAAATGGAGATCGCAGGAGCAGCTAGAATGAGCATCCTAGTCACAAAAGAAATGCTAATAAACCTGTTTTCCCTAATGTCAGATCTTGATTATCCAAATGTAATGAAAGACACTGATAGGAGG
The DNA here is from genome assembly GCA_007922305.1 of Dermatemys mawii. Lineage (NCBI taxonomy): Eukaryota > Metazoa > Chordata > Testudines > Dermatemydidae > Dermatemys > Dermatemys mawii. The sequence goes on along the minus strand of ML677385.1, from coordinate 2,705,998 downwards.
TAATGGGCACCTATATAAGACAAACCCCCAAATATCGGGACTGTTCCTATATAATTGGGACATCACCAGGTGCCCCTAGTCTGGATCACTAAGGAATTTTCAGCACAATTAATATATAATGGGAGCATTTTTGAATAGTCAAAGTTTGACCATATGGCCTTTCATCCCAAAGGCCTCCAAACCAAGTTACAGGAACCATGTTCCCCACCAGTGCAATGCAGCTGTTGTACAGTGTGAATAAACACAAGGTAGAAAGAATACTATATCCACTAGAAACTGCAGGGTAACTCTTCGGTAGATAGAATGCAGTTAGTCAAAACTACTTTTGGAGCTGATGTGCATCAATTATCCTGGTTCCAGGGCTACTGAATGACTCAAGACTTGCTGTGAAGACTTTCAAGGAGAATGTGTTAGATCAGGAAGGAAACCTCAGGGGTCAACACACAGCTCCATTACCTAGGAGTAGTCGAGGGAAGACTCAGGCTTCTCTGTGGCCTGGCTCCTACTGCTGATGTAGCTTGTGCTCATGGTGGTGCTTCTTTCTTATAAGGGAGGCAAGAATTGGTGGTTGAGCCCTGTCATTCTAGAACGACTGCCCTGTCTCTCTCCCCTGCCTCCTTTATACCCCCCACCAGTAGGGCGGAATGACCTGCTGCACAGCTGGCTTCGTTGGTTCAGACTGTGCGTGGGCTTCTGGCATTCTGCCTCTGACTCACACGGTGCAGCTACACGTCGGCAGCCGCGGGGGAGGGGACAGGATTTGCCCTTGGGGAAAGATCTGGCACGATAAGTAGTAAGCTAGACCTTCCTGTGCTTGTCCTTGGCTGGGGCTATGTTGGGAACCCAGACAGCAAAGACTTCAGTCAAAGTTCCCAGAAGTGAGTCCCTATGAAGCAGAAGCCTGTCCACCTGCGTGTATCTTTCAGTATGTCCTTGTCAAGCAGCAGAGCTGGCTTATGAGCAAACAGTAAAATACAATTGTAACAACTTCTGCCAGTGTCTCTGCCACCTCACAAATCCGAACTGTCACACTGCCTGTCTGCCCATTTACACAGCAGGGGCCTATGCTGTCACATGGTGGAATACCTTACATGGGTTCCAGGTTCTCCAAGTGCTGTACAAATAGTAGCCCGGTGTGAAAGGTCGGAAAGATTGTAAAATGTGCATAAACAGGGAAGCCAAGATAAAGAGAAGTGAAATGACATCACATAGCAGGTCAGTAGCAGAGCCGGGAACTGGCAAAAGGCACCTGGCACCTGCATTCAAGGTGCTGGAACAATTTGTATAGTGGGGGTGCTGAGATCCATTGAATCAAACTCTAAACCCTGTATATAATGGAAACCACTTCAAGCCAGGGGGTGCGTCAGCACCACGAGTTCCAGCACCTATTCCTGCATTTTCTGTACAATACTAAAATGTGATTTTCCCATTGTTCACCAAACACACACACACAACAGATATATTGTTTTTCCCTCACTCCCCTGAATTTGTCAGTATTGATATTCACTCTCCTCCCACAGTCTACATACCATTGGTATCACCAGGGCTTTTCTCCTTGGTGGAGCGACAACAGCAGTACTTCATGCATGCAGGAGCTGAAGAATTTTTCAGCAAATGGGAGACACTAGAGACCACTCGAATTGAAAGGGCAAGGGAAAAACAATATATCTGTGTTTCTTTTGCACATTTGACTACATTGTATATCATCAGCTTCAGTGTCTGCCCTGGTTAGTAAATTAGCATAGACGGTTTTATGATTTTGGAGACCTTCTTGCAATGTATGAGTTAGAAGCACCATCCAGCCTCTCCTGCCATCTGTAGCCGTTCCCAAATACTGCTAGTCAATAAAAACATAGATACCCAGTGGACTCCACTGTAGCATATGTGTGTCACAGTTCAAGGCAAGTGCACCTGTATTTCCTTATCATACATAGTCCAGCAAAGACACTCACTCTCAGGTCCTGGCTCCTGAGACATCACATCTCTTGGATGGAGATTCCTCTCTCTCTCTCTCTCTCTCTCTCTCTCTC
>ML677385.1:2648619-2703958 GCA_007922305.1 Dermatemys mawii | reverse complement strand
CTCTCTCTCTCTCTCTCTCTCTCTCTCTCTCCTCTGTCTGGGATTTTTCTAGGCTCCACAGTTCTTTGCCTATGCTGCGAGTTTGCCAGCAAGTCAGATGGCTTAAGCAGCCCTGTATCTATACTTTGCTTTCTCTTCTGAGATTATAATTGCCCACAGGTGTAAATTACCACATAGCCCTTTCTAGGCAAGCACTTTTATTCTTAAGGTGAACATATTACAGCAAAAACATATTAAAACAATAAATGAATATTCATGCATGATAATAAGCTTACCAGAGATCACCCCAACTCCAGCAAAGGCTCTACTAAGTGATCAATTCATTTTTGTCTGATGCAGTGTTTAAAATAGCCCTTTGAACATCCAGGCCCACAAAAATACATAAATGTTGCATTTTTAATACCACGGACTCCAAAGCTACTTAAGTTAATTCAATAAGGTTTTTCAAAGATATTGCAGGAAATTTCCATAGCTGTCACACTGTGCATACAAGATGAGATAACACAGCCTCTGTTTGCTAAACAAACTTGGTCTGCAAGCACATAATATCTGACACAGGTTTGCAGAACCTATCCTAACAAAGAATCTTTGAAAGAACATCCTCCTGTTGTTGCCCTTCCTATGACAGGTCTGAGGTGTGAACTGGCCTGTCAGATGATTTCTGGCTGCCCATCACACATTCTGTAGGCTGCTCTCCACTGTATCTGAATCATGCAAACTGTCAGCAATAGAAGGTTGCCCATCCTACCATCCAGCCTTCTCTTGCGAGGTACTTTATTTACAATACCAAATAGTTCTGCAGTTACATGTTTCACAGCCTGCACTACATGACATCATGTTCCAACACCTGCTAAAGAGCCCACAGGGAAAGCACTGATTAGCATAAACAAATACGGCACACATACCTTGTGGTGCGTCAGCTTGCTATCATAAGTAATTAATTGCTCAGTTGGCTGAAGAAATTATTTACCAGTATTGCTCAAGTGATAACGCCTGGATTCCCAGGTTAAGTTTGACTTCGCATTACAAACAACCATAAACGTTAGTGCTGTCAAAGAATTCACGATAACATGTATTGATTTTCTTATCTGGAATCTCATAGTCATTAACAAAATAAGATTATAGGAAGATTTTTGCTATCAGGCAGCTCTTTAGCAGCAAACAGTGAAGAGGAACTTTACTGTAGGGCCAGGCTTTCCATATTACATGCTGTATTACAACCAATTCTTTCAATTTCAGTTCATTACCATCAAAGAGACTTAGGAGTGCCATCTACAGTTATAAGCTAATGCACATCTGTCCCCATACACAGTTTCACCAGAAGTGGTTCTGTGCTGGAGACTCAACTGAATCAATATCGTTTCTTTTTTTCTCATGCTTCTCTCTTCCTTTCTGAAAGGCAGAACACAAAGTCTTTCAGCATACCAGAGCCCCACTAAAATTAATAGATTTATAGATTTTAAGGCCAGAAGGCACCATTGTGATCTTCTAGTCTGACCTCCTGTATAATTCAGGCCATAGGACTTCCCTGAATTAATTCTTGTTTGAACTAAAGCATATCTTTCAGAATGCCCCGTACGAGGGAGATTGCATCTATTAAAATACTATGAGCCAGATTTTCCTGAGTTCATCTCCCATTTAGGTATCTGAAAAAGGGGCCAGAGTTTAGAAAGAGCTCAGCAGCCAATAACTCCTAATGTTCTCATCGTTCTTAAGAGGAGCTGCTGTGTATGGAGCTCCTTTGAAAATCTGACCCAGGTGCATCAGAGAAATCCCTTAAAATGAATACCTGCTAAAGGAATGACCTGGTTAAATTAATAACATCAAGGACACCAAGAGTAAAAATGCTACTGAAATAGATAACTTCCATGGATACCTGCTTTGTAATAAACCTAAAGATATTTCATAATGGAAAGTAACCCTCTTTAAGGGTAGCTACTAGGCTAGTTAGGCCAAAAAAAAAACCCCAACCCAAACCAAACCAAAGATCTATTTTTAAATTGTCTTAATTTGGGAGGGAATATCCCTCAAAATACAAAACATTCCCCTTCTCCCTCTGTGTGTGAGAGATTTCTTTTTTAAAAATCTCTCACTTTGCTGCTGCTGAACTGAAACACAAAACAAAGTCCACTATTTTTGTGAGGACCACAACAGACAATCTGTGCTCCCCTTTCTGGCTCATATTTGTACTCTTCAAGATTAACCAACACAATTTCTCAATGGATGATGCTGGACTGGCTCACAAACTGAGATGTCTCAGAATAAGACCTTAGACAGAATGAAGCTGGGGTTTGTTAGATAAAAGCTGTGCTATGTAATTTCAATTCCATTTCAACCATTGGTGGAGAGGCGAAAGAATCAATGAATCAAACCCTGGTGTCCTGGGCTTACATTTTCAAAGTGACTAGTGATTTTGGAGGGACTCAACTTGAGACTTGTCAAAGGGATCTGATTTTCAGAAGCATTGACACCTGTTGTCTGAAAGTTGTCTCAAAATTGGCCATTCAAAATCACTAGTCACTTCTAAAAATTTAGGTCCATACTCATTTCTTTCTATGGGCCCAAGTAGGGATTTGCTACAATGTTTGCCAAATGGAAAAGGGCAAAACTAGTAGGGCACTAAAACCATAAATTTGATTATCTAAATGGCTGTGACTACCAAAAATGAGAAAAACAAATTAGGAACCAACTTTGAACCTACTTCTGACTTGTAGTGCCCTGAAAAATGAAGACCCCATGAAAGAAATATGGCCTGTCTGATGTTTGCACAAGGCTGTATGATCCTTGGAAATTTCCATTGTGGAACAATGGGATGGGCATTGCTAAACGGAGTACAAAAAGCTGGTCTCTAACTTCAGAAGTAAAATACAATTTTTCCAGTTAGGCTCTGTGTAAGCCTGAAAGCTTGTTTCTCACTAACAGAAGCTGGTCCAATACAAGATATAATGCCTCATCTCCCTTTTTCCTCTAATATCCTAGGAACAACACAGTTACACCACTGCATACTCCCCCCTCCACGTCACCCAAAGTAACACCTGTTTTTAAAAAATCATTGCCTGTTTTAAAGTATACTTTTCATTACGGCAGTCTCAGACGTGTTACCAAATTGCCAGAGCAAGAAGCTTTATATTTCTTAGATCACCCACTGGTGTATAACTTTATTTAGTTGCTTGTGTGATGAGGGAGGGCGGGGTTCCCTAATGGTCAGAGCACTAGCTCACTATAACCCCTTGTGCTCCAGTCTCTCGGTTGGTGGTAGAACCTTGTGGCTCTAATTCTCAATCAGCAGATGCACCTCGTGCAGCGGTTCCCAAATGGTGGGTCGCAACGACATGCCATCAGCAGATAGGTCGCAGCCATACCCTAGCGCGCAGAGGATGCCATTTTGCTTCACACAGTGTGACTTTGCACGTATGGCATGTGAGAGATCACGATGCACAGAAGGCACCATTTTTATTTGTTCCCATGAGTAGTTTTACTGCTCTGTGTAATTGTGGGCAGGCTCAAGCCTTTGAAGTATAATGCAATGCACATATGTGTATTAAAAAAATGATTATTGAAGTCCTGCAGTCACAAACTATGGGCCTGATCTTGCAATGCCTTACTTACATGAATAGTGCCATTGACACCAATGGGATTGCAGGATTGGGTCCTAAGTGAGCAAGACTGTAGAGACTTGTTTTTTAGAGTTATTTTCTCCTTCTGAGATCACAGGCTGTGTGCTGAAAATCTGTGTAATAACGCGTGATGCATGACTCAATGCCATGAGGAAATTATGCTGAGCTCCTCTTGTTCTGAAGACGTAGTATATCCTCAATCAATCCGTGAATGAAGAGAGCTGACCGCTGACAGCGTAAAGTATATCTGACCTTTTTTTCTTTAGTTATCTTAAAAATACAAAATGAAAAAACCCAAACACAAAAAAGTCCTCCAACTGATTTCATATAATCCCTGCCTTGAAATTAGCGCTCGCTCTCTGTGTCTGCCTTTGTCTCTCTTTGACTTAGGGGGAATACAATTGAAAATGTCAGAGATGCAGCTCATATCTAACGTAAGAGGAAGATTACAGTTTTCCTGACATAGGAGGAGGGGGATTACAACAATGCAGCTGACGTAGGAAGGGACAGATTACAGTGTATCTGAAATAGTAGCAGTTATAGGAAAATTATTTGCATGGATAGATAGAAAATGAATTTAATATGTTCTGCCAGAGAAGGACAATAAGACATGCTGTAACAGTACTTCCACTTTTTGTAAAAATGCCATATTTCTCACTTGTCCATCAGCAAAAACAATCTGTGCTTTGCTGCAGGAAACATCCGATGCAAATATCCTATTACTCTCTAAGGAACGATACCTCTTTTCATAACTTGTTCACTTACTAAGGTCTCTTATTAGCGGCTCAGACAATAAGAGGATATATCTGGTTTTCCCATGGGCTACCAGTACTACAGGCATCTTGCTGCACTTGTGACTTTTAATTTCTTTCTGTTTTCTTCCAAACTAGCAATTCAGTATACAGGATACAATAGTGCTGTTAATACCCTGTTCAAAACAGGCTGTACATACCAACCTGCCAGGCAGAGGTACAGAAAAGCACAAGCAGATTAAGTGATTACTTGGGACACAAAGAAAATACTAACCATTGAGTTTCAAACAACAGGAAAGCAAAACAAATCTCAAAACCAAAACCATTATAAAGCAGGGGTTTCACATTCGTTTTTACTTGGGAGGGATGAAAAGTGATGTACCATAATTATAGAAAGGGGGATGGCTCAGATAGTGGGTCGTAAAACCAGTCACCTGTAGGTCATGAATTCAGATCCAGATCAAAAGGGACTCAAAGTTGCTACCACCTAAAGGCTATTTGGGGGCCGGGAGCATAGATAATAAACAGCTTCAATTAACTAATTAAATAACTTCAGTTAATTTCCCATCCATGTGCCTCATCACTAAGAACTCCACCACAACGGCACAAAGTGCTTCTTAATCCACCCCCCGCTGAAATCGATGGGAGCCCTTTCAGGCTCATGTCGTCAGCGGCAGTCCCAGCAGAAGGCCAACGTCTGAACGAGCATGCAGCCTGAATTATTCTCCATCCCTCTGCCTCAGGGCTGAGGCATATTTATGGCTGGGAGTGGGGAAAACGGGCTCTGTATGTGCTGTCACTGTTCTGGGGATAAATGGAGGACTGCAGTCTCCAGGGAGGCCAGAACAAAGCCTCCCATGGGCATGGAAATCACATGAAAATGTTAAACATTACTAAACAAAATATCGCAGTGGCTCAGATTCTCTTCCACCTTCTGGCCTGCCCTGGGGAGGTTTCCCCTCTGATTTGCTGCATGCTGCTGAAATTTGTCGAATGTTGATTGGATCCCCAACCCTCCTCGAAGGGTGAGTTCTGACCAGCTGTAGAGCCTGCAGTGGCTGGGGTCCTGTGCAGAGAGGAGCTGGCACAGGAAGGTACCGAGAGCTGTGCCAGTGATTGCAGAGCAGTTCGTTGTGCCTCCCTCGCTGTGCCTCCCTGAGTTGCCCATTTGAACAGTTTATCCTGCAGGACAAATTCATTTCACTGTGTCAGCACATCCCAATGAAATGACCTCATATCTTGATGAAACATCATTAAGCAACAGGAACAAAAGATCTTTGTCGCGATGATAATTATGCAACCTCGATGCAGCATTGTGATTGAATCACATGCCACTCGTCTGACCTATGTTTCAGTACACCCGTGTGGTGCACTGGTATGCAGCTGACCCCCTCTGAAATCAGGAATCTTTTTCAAACATTGGGGTGGTGACCCTAACTTTTACAGTGTGATTTCAAATCTACCCTGGTGTTGTGCTACCAATACTTATTCAGTGATCTAATCAAAAATAGGTCTTTGCCTTTAAAACTGACATCTTCATTTTACTTTATTTTTAATGTGACTAAGTCGTCTGTATGTCTAGGTACAAAATACATATTATTTGTACACTGCTCTGGCCAGTTTCAGACTTGATATTCATGAGCATAACTGGTGACTTAACCAAGGTTGCACTTGCTTGCACACCTCTGAAACTGGTCCAACAAATTTATTTATTTGCAACACAAACACACTAGTGCGTCTTTTTTTTTTTTTTTTTTTTTTAAGGAATGTAGTTATGAATACCAACAGTGACTGAGTAATCCTACAATAACAAACTAGGCTTCCACCAACCGGGGAGGGTAAAATGGCAAGAAGGAAATAGATTTCAGTTTTTTTCTTTTTTTGTGCAAGAATGGTTAGTATCGTAATTGTCTTGGAACCCTTTAAATAAATAATTAGGGACTGGATGTTTCCTTCCTGTGGAAATACCTGCAGGGTGAGCTCTGAAAGGAAGATGACTCTATGAGCATTTCCCAAATCTCTCTCTATCCAAGGAGAGGGAGAGTATTTGCACCCCCAAATGCAGAACAGCTAACAGTTCTACCCAAAAGGAATGCAGAAGGAGCATCCTTATGACGAGCCTATGCCTCAGCCCTGATTTGCAGACACTCTGCCCTGCGCCCCAGATCTCTGATGGCAAGCCTGCACTGGAACAATGCTTCACAGGGCCAGTGCTCTTTTTTGGGATTCTTCCTTCTGAAAGTTTTCTCAACACTCAGGGGATCACAGAGGAGTTAAAGCAGCAGTTAAAACAGTATATGCACAGGAATAAGCTAGTTTAACCATCTTAATGCCAGTATAGCTGCATCCACACTAGGGCATTGTACGACTTTAACACTGTCCATCCGTAAACTGATGTGGTGGTACAAAAACTGTGTGTGGGCCAGCTCGAAGTGGCTGTGCTGGGAGCAATATGACCCACAGGTGTGTAAACAGAAGAGAATTTTCAAAGGGACGCTGCAAGTAGGGTGACCAGATGTCCTGATTTTTATAGGTACAGTCCCAAATTTTGGGTCTTTTTCTTTTATAGGCTCCTATTATTACCCCCCTCTCCAATCCCCGTCTCGATTTTTCACATTTGCTGTCTGGTTACCCTCGCTGCAAGTGACTGGCACAGTACGGACTCATTTATTTAACCTACTATACAATTAAAAACAACACTCTGGCCCTTACAACCCCCATGCTTTCATTGCAGGAGCTAGGCCTACTGACTGGCTGTGGATGGCAAATGCAGATGTGCACTCTCCACTACACTCTCATTCTCCTTGCCTCCTCCAATGTAGGCAGCTTCCTGTTATGTGGGGCCTGACTCTCCCCTGCCTTGCACCCTGTGCAGCATTTCACACTCACTTGCCATGGCTGTAAATGTCTGCACACGATGCAAGGCAGAAAAGAATCAGATCCTTGCACTAAGAGCACCAAATTCTTGTAAATTCCAGCTCTCTGCTCCCATTTGGAAATCATAAATCACAAGTACTTTTTACAAAGTTATTTCTGTGGTATGTGAAACTTTGGGCTTGTCAGTCTAAAGCGTTCCTTGGAAATATCAGTTCTGTTTGCTGTCTGGAAACACCTAATATTGAAAGAAAACAGTAATTATAATAACTATATAGATAAAGGAGGAATGTTTTCTTTCTAATATCTGGGGCACTGTTCGCATACAGTTGCTTTTGTAAATGCTGTTTATGCTTCATTTCATCTTCATGAGCTCCACTGAGAATAGAGAGTTAGCTTAATAATAATAATACAGCAATTAATAAAAATAGAATGTTTGTCATGTGAGGTTCTCAGAGCACTTTGCAAGCAGTAACTGATCCTCACACCACTCCGTGAGCTTTATCATCCTCATCCTACAGAATGATTCCGAGATCAAGATCACACAGCAAGTCAGCGTTATACCCTTGTATTGAATCTGACTCCAGACTCCCAATTCCCAGTGCTATAAGACTATGCTCTCGCACCTACATTTCATCCTGCACTATGCCTGCTCACAGTAACTGAGTAGAAGGGCCAGTGTGATATGGATGTCCGAACTGCATGCCTTTGTAAAGCAAAACAAAGTCTGAGAGCTTCATTTTAAGTCTGAAAGTTTGAACAGTGACGTATCCACTACTACTGGGGGGGAAATATCTGAAATGTAATTTTTCTTTTAATGGGACAGTATCAATGCTATTGAAACATACGAAAAGACACATGCCTTGAAAGTTCTCCTGTATTGTATGTAAGTCTCACCTCTGATCCCAGTAATGTATTTTTTCATTAAAAGAATGATTTTGCTGTAGCCAGAAATTAGAAAAATCCCATCCAATTTATTGAACATCCCAATGGAACAAACAGGTGTATATGGCATGGAATTATGTAGACAACCTGCAGCTCATGAACTGTGTAATTGACTGAGTTATAAAGAGTAAACCTCAAAGGCTAAAGCTCCTGCATCCAAGGCATCTTCTTAATCCAAACAGTCAGGCTGAACATTGCATGCTAGGACCTGTCTTCTAATAAGCTCTGTATTAAAGATGAGGATTGCTGCATTGTTCCATTTTATGCAAATTAGGTTAAGCCTTTGGGCTCCTGGAATGTGGCCAGAGTGCCAGCTATTCATCTGAGCAAAGTCTGTGCATGACCCTGGCAGCAGCAGATCTATTTAACTAGCAGACATGGCAGGGTGACCCAGAATTCGGGACACATTTTCAAGGTTGAATCAGATTTTTAGACCTAGACACTAGGTGAATTATTGGTTCACAAACTATGTTAAAGCTGAATATATTTGTTTGTCCCAATGCACCTTTCAATGTCTTTTTGAAAATATGCCCTCAGAACAACCTTTTGAATGCTTCCAGCATGCTGAAGCTTAACCCAAACAACCACCTTTTCCTCTAACAGAGAAGAGGTTAACCTCTTGTGCCTCATCTCTTGCATGCAAAGGGTTAACAGTCTCAGCAACTCCAAGTATTCAAAAATAATGAGTCAGGCCCCAACATCTCATGAGATGGACTTAAAAACCACAGGACTTTCAAAAATAATAATTGTTTGGTTCTTATTTGTTTTATGAGTATTTTAGACTGTGGGGTTCATGTGTGTCCCCTCATGACTATGCAAGCTAAAAGGATACTTTTCTTTTAAATGAAAGCTGAGGTTCTCCTGTAATGAAATGGGCCTGGGAGAAAAACACCAAATCCTGCATAACATGCAATATAATAGCGAGAGCTGGCATCAAGTGCCATCCCGTCTTCATTTGCTACATGCAGAGTTTAATACTCATGTCATGATTATTCTCTCGCAAACATCCAGTTTCCAATGGGTGTTGCTGCTGCTCCAGCAAACAAAGGGTTAACCCACCCAGCCCATTTGGGCTCTAGCTTGTCCGGGGTTGGTGCCCTGCACGTGAATCCCGGCAGCTACACTACCCCAGCGCTTACTGTCTGGACGGGGCCCCTCACCCCGTGCTCCCAGGCTAGGGAACACCCTGGTAGAAATACATTGCTCCCTAGTGCAGACAGGCTATCGGGGTTAACATCCCTGGCTGGCCCCCGGCACCGCAGGGGTTAAAGGCTCCTGGGTGGTCCCAGCAGTGTGTGTGTGGGGGGGTCGTAATTTGGGCGGCTTCCTCAGTCACTTCGGCTTCGGCGCGCTAGGGGTTAATTCGGGCCGCGGCGGCTCCGGCAGGGGGCGACTCCGCAATGATAACAAACGGGTCACGTGATGCCGGGGACAGGTGCCCGGTGGCCCCCCCTTTTGCCCTGACGTCACCGCCCATTGGTCTCCGGGGCGACGGCTCCATCAGCCCGCGCGTCAGAACAGCTCGTCTCTTGGCAACGGCCCGATGTCTCGCTCTCATTCAGCCTCGCGCTTGGGCGCGCGTCTCTCTGGCGTCAAAGTGACGTCAATGGGTCTGTCTCGGTTTTCGGCGGGGGGAGCAGTGGGCGGGAGCAGGGGGATCCCGCGTGCTCCTCTGCCCCCAGCCGCACGCCCAGAGCGCGCGGAGGCAGCCGCTGGAGCAGTCGCGCGGCGAGAGCCGGGGACTGGGGAGACCCCGCGCGCAGGTAGCCGGGGAGAGCCGCTGCCCGAGGCGCGCGCGGGGCCGCTCGCGCCGGGCGCCCGGGCAGAGCCGCGGTGGCGGCAGGAGCGAAGCGCCCGAAGGCGCCTTATCCCGCCTCCCCTCCGTCCCGGGCGCGGGGCTCCGCTCCGCAGTGGCGGGGAAGCCTCTGGCTGGGTCGCGGGGAGAGCCGCGGTCCCTGCAGGGTGCTCGGCGCTGCGCAGGGGTGTGTGTGTTTGGGGGGGCTGCTATAAGCGATGCCCCCTTTGGGCTGGGGAGGCGGGGTGGTGGCCCCATAGCAAGTGTGAAGAATCGGGACGGGAGCTGCGGGGGTCAGAGGCGCCCGTAAGACCCAGCGCCGGGATTGGGAGCGTTCCCAGGAACTGGTCGCTGTAGTTGGGAAGCTCCTCCAAGGGGAACCAGGTCTGGGGCCGGATCCCAGGGATCCGAGCAGCGCCTGGCTATGATCAGGTCTCGGGGGGCGCGATCTTCATGAGCGGCGTGTCGCTGATACCGGGCTTTTGCTAGGAAGAGACTCCCAAGCCCGTTTCATAACTAAGCCCGGGCTCTGGGCGCAGCGCAGGGGAAAGTCGGTTCATGTCTTCAAGAAGTTGGGTTGTGCTGCAGTCTGCCTGGCTAGTTCATAGCTTTCCACCCCGCACGATTTAAAGATTTCGTGAAGCCTATAGAATCTGATGAGTCGTGTTTGTGTTGTTAGTTTTCACCTAGAGGAGAAAGCAAAAGCTCCCTTTGATTTATCCATGTCTGTGTTCTCTTCATACAGGTGCAAGGCTTAAAGAGGAGCGCTTATGTATACCTTCTAAATATTGCTTGTTGCCCATCAAAATCTAAGCCATGGTGATCATGTCAGATTATATTTCTGTTCCCACTCCAAATCAAGCCCAGCGAAGGCCTCTCCGGGTTGGATTTTATGATATTGAGAGGACCCTGGGAAAAGGAAATTTTGCAGTGGTAAAGCTGGCCAGACACAGAGTAACCAAAACGCAGGTGGGTGTGAAATCTGTTCAGTAGTTTCATATAGTAAACCAAATGTTAAAGGGCATGAAACTTTATGGGTAAGTTTTCCCCCACCCTCCCCAAATGTGGTGAAATAAACTAACATACAGTAAGATTGTGGTACTATACAAAATATAATCAAGGCTATAGATTAAGTGTGATAGTAATAATTGATAAAACTATTGGTGAGTTGTTGTTTTTTTTCGTGTTTCTTAGTGGTATAATAAATACAGCTGATGTAAAATAAAAATAGATTTATGAAAATATTCCCAACTATTTTAACACTTCAGTTTAATTATTTAGCCCTATGTGGATTCTTAGAGAATAGCTATGTTTGTGCAAATTTAAAGTAATTTGTGTAAAAGAGAGCATAAAATCTTATTATTTAGACTTTAGAGGTCCTTTAATTTATTTCTCATTAAATTAGGAAGCTATTCCGAAAAAAACATAAGAATTTTGCATTTTTAAATCTATACGAATAAAGAGTATTCTTATTGATTGGTTTATAAATTAAACTAAATTTGTAATATGTGTGTTAAAACCAGACTAAGCACTGCAATAAAAAATAGTTTATCTGGGATGATCCTGCATTAAGGGGGTATGGACTAGGTGACTTAGAAGGTCATTTGCAGAAATCAGAACTATAGTTCTGTTCATTACTTTTATGTGTAACCTTTTTATGTGAAATAGAGAAATTTTTAAAATATATTGTATAGTCTGCATTTAATAATGGAAACCAGAATCAATTTGGCAGAACTCATAAGCTTTAAAGTTGTTTTGTCTGAACTGTTCAGAATTTTAGCAGCATAAGTACATATTTTATAGATGTCTGGGTTTGTGTTTGAAATTTATAGGTTGCAATAAAGATTATAGACAAAACAAGATTAGATCCAAGCAACCTGGAGAAAATTTATAGAGAGGTCCAGATAATGAAGCTTTTGAACCACCCCCACATTATCAAACTGTATCAGGTAAGATCTGTTCTAACGACTGCGTTCATATTAGGTGTATTTACATCCCATGGCTTTGGTTGCTAATGATCTTATCTTGCACATGGTTCTGAATCACACACACAGGGAGAGAACTCACATTGTACTTTTTGAAATATTTAAACAAATACAATAAGCATTGTATTTAAGATATTTTTCATTGTTCTCTTTGAACATATCATATGATTAACCTGAGGGGTGTGGGTGTTTTTTTTGTTTGTTTTTTTAATAATTTTTAGTGGAAAGAATCGAAATTGACTCAAGTTAGTTTTGGATCAGGTGGACTTGATCTTGAAATTGGCTATTTGTATTTCTAAGGAAATTATTTTCCCCCTAATTCTTGTGCTTTTTTCAGTTTTTTAAGAAGTATAGAAATATCCTACTTGCAAATTATACTAGTGAAATTTAATCTCTTGTAAAATAGAACCAAACTTGAAGGTAATTTTTGTTGTAACCTCTCAAATAATGAATCAGTGTTTAAACTGAGCTGTCTTAAAATTTGTGAATTTAAAAAAATGCATTTTTACCTTTATTTAAAGACTTTACAGCTACAGGCCATTATGCATTTGTTTGCTCCTTACACTAATCATGTTTGTTAGTTTTGGAAACTAACAAAAAAAAAAAAAAACCCCAAAAAACTCCTCCTACATCTTCCACTTCTATTTTGTGTTGTGTGTGGGTATTTTAATTTAGTTCAGTTCTTGTTCCAATAAATATTAAGTGTAAGGACAAACTAGCATGCTGTGCAGAAAATGGGATCACTGTTGCCTGATGAGCAAAGGTCTGCTTTGCAAATGCTAAATACTTGATCTAATTGGCATTTGGTGTAAGTTCCCCCCAGTCGTCTTAAACAGTACCACGTGGATTTAAAAAGATGTGCTCTCACCTTTTGTCTGTGAGTGGGGGAAGGGTAAAAGACGGATTAAGAAATCTAGCAGCAGGTCTGAAATTTAGTACTTACTGCTTCACACTATCACCAGTTTGGATCTTTACCTTTTTGTTGGTTTGTTTACGTTGTGGAGGTCAATTAACACAATGTAGAGTAAAAGAGCCGGTAAGGCAGGTGCTTAATTGAAGACATTGGTAATTAAAGTGCTTATCAAGTACTCAATGGGTGTTCTTTATATTATTAATCATGAAAAAAATATTTGGCATTACTGTTTGATTTACCTCACTCTTGGCTGTAGGGCTATATAGGATACATAAAGATATTCTAACAGTTCTGTTGATTGCACTTCAGTGGAATGATGCAGGTGAAAATTGTATTTCAAAGCTCTAAAAAAATAGCTTAAATCCCACCTTGTTGAACCAGATTATTTAATTGAACAAATTACACAGGTAATAGATCATAGTTTAACTTTCCAACTGAATTTTCTCCTCTGTTGTTGTAACTGATACCATACCTATTTGTTGGTGCCTGAGAAGTAGGGGTGGGATTAGATGACATACCACTGTTGATGTTAGGTTTTTTGTGTTTTAGTTTCAACACCCCTGTCTAACTTTCATCCAGCTGGCACCTTTCCCAGAACACTTAAACTCCTTCCCTTCAGTTTTTTAAAATTGGAAACCTCTCTTCCTTTTCTCCCTTCTTTTATTTGTTTATGGCATAGCAGGGAGATGAGTGCTCCCTTCCCTCTTTTTGACATTTGTCCTTTTTCAAAGAAAGTTGAAAATTATGGCCTCTAAAGTAGCATTGATACTTGTTTGGCTGCTAATCTTTTGTAAGCCTGTGCCTAAGGAGCAAAAAATACAGTTCTCCTTGAAGAGCAGTTCTTGGTAAATAGCTCACGTTAACATTTGAAACAAAAAGGAAAAGTGTCCCAGTGACTAAAAATAAATATGTGAAATGCTGTATGGGTTTTTTTTCTTTTTTGAAGAAACTCCCCACCCCACCCAAAACCAAAACAAGAAAAGAAAAAAAGGAAGTATATTGGCTAGTTTATATTCTATTTTATAGAAGTCAGTAACAAATGTTTAAAAGTAAATCAGTACTAGCTCAACGGAAGAACTTTTGGCTAGGATTGATACTTGCTGTTGACGGACATGGAGCAGTACAGTTTGCTCCAACAGCAAGCTTTTGTTGCTTGCCCGGCAGAGCTGTCACCTTGCAGGCTAATGTACCGTATCTGATACCAAGTGGGACTGGGGTATATAGTATCACTTCTTTTCACTGTGTTCTTGCTGTAAAATCTGCTCTAATGATCTCGGTATCGGATAGCCTTTTTAGCAGAAAGTCCTTGAATTCCGGAAACATGTTTTTTAATTTCAAATGTCCTTGACCGATCAAAAGTGACTACTGAACTGTATTTTCATTAAAAAATGTATTGCAATTGAAGTAAAGCTTGCTGTAATACTCCATAAGCCTATTTCATAGACATTTGAGGGCATGGAGGGAAAAGAGTATGGAAAAATCAAGCAATTGTCTGTTAGATATGCAAGCATTAATTCATTATCTTTCTGAATAACTCTGTATGTGAAAGGAATACTGCAGTGCAGAATTGAAGGCCTTTGCTGCCTACAGTTGCTGTAAATAATTGCACTAAGAGGTTCTAGACTTAGGACATTAATTTTTTTATTTATTTATTTTTTTTTTTTGTAAAAACTATTTCAGAGATCTGCATTTGTAACATGTCCTAATTTTTGTCTTGACAGGTTATGGAGACAAAGGATATGCTTTACATTGTTACAGAATTTGCAAAAAATGGAGAAATGTTTGGTAAGTTCTCACTGAAATAGCTAACATCTAGATTTAGAAAACCCTACTTTATTGTTGGTACTCATGTAGGGTAATAAGATACGTTTTTGACATAGTGTTAAAGGTTTCCGAAAAGTCAGTCAGGTGCCACAAATACCAAGTGGTGAATGCAGCTTAGTCAGAATAATGAAAACATACTGCCAGGTATTAATTCTTGTTCATATTTATTTTTGTGCGCTACAGATCATTTGACTTCCAATGGACACTTGAGCGAGAGTGAAGCTCGAAAGAAATTCTGGCAGATCCTTTCTGCAGTGGAATACTGTCACAGCCATCACATAGTGCACAGGGATCTCAAAACTGAGAACCTTCTGTTAGATGCTAGCATGAATATCAAGTTAGCAGGTGACAATATTTGCATGGTTACTTTTGCTAAAATATAAAGCAGGAAATGAAATCCTTTTTCTGTGTTCTTAGAGCTAGGTGCTCCTATAAATGTACAATACAATAAAACATTGTAAAAACTGCTGAATAGATGCACATACTGATAGTACTATTTTTCTGAATATATCCTCTTGTTGAAAAAGCCTAAGGTTAAACAAATAACTGTAGAACTTCTATGCAATAAGGGCTTGTGCACGTGGTGAGATAAGACATACTACAGTGGTGTGATTTCTGAAGTGCACTAACATCTTGCACATAAATTGGTCCATGTAGACCCTGCTGTTGAACAATAAAATTCCCCTAAGTGCACTAGGGAGCTGTACTGTGCATTATCCCTCCATGTAGACAAGCCCTAAGTCTGCTTTTTCCTTCATTTTCTCTGATTTTGAAATGTTAACCTGGTATTTAAAGAAGTCTCACTCCAGAGTCTTTTCTTTACTTCAGACTTTGGATTTGGAAATTTCTACAAATCAGGGGAGCCCCTTTCCACTTGGTGCGGAAGCCCACCTTATGCAGCCCCTGAGGTTTTTGAAGGCAAGGAATATGAAGGACCTCACCTTGATATATGGGTAAGCCTTATGTTCTACAATGTTCACATTTAATGTGTCATCAGCCTCTTTCTGGGCTTTCGTGATTGCTGACTCTACTCCAGTCCCTTACATGCTGTCCTATTCTCTGTTAACAGAGCCTTGGTGTGGTGCTGTATGTCCTCGTTTGTGGCTCTCTGCCTTTTGATGGACCCAATTTACCAACTCTGAGACAAAGAGTGCTGGAGGGACGATTCCGCATCCCCTATTTCATGTCCCAAGGTGTGTTTCCTGGAACCTCAACACCAGAACAGGGGGCTGATTGGAAATCTGGGTCTTCTGTGAGGGAATTATTTTTCTGCCTCTCCATCTGTTAGATTCTGCCTTTGTATCTTTTCAGGGCAATGACAGATGGGAATATTTTGCAATCACACATTGCACTTTCCCTTTCTTATGTTTTCAGCAGAGTTTCTTTAGTGTTGTATTCGCAGTATACACTAGAACATTTCCTTTCCTAGAATCTGTTGCACATCTAAATACATGTAAAGAGTTTACACTTTTTCTTTCTTACATTAGTATAGATTTTTTTTTTTTAAAAAAATGGCCAATTCACACCCTTGCTGGAGAAATAAGCTTTTTTTTTTTTACACATTTTAATGATATTAGGCTGTAATTCTTGGGTGTAGTTCTCTTAAAATATTTTAACTGTACACAAGTGGTATGTTAATTCAGAATATGCTATCAAGAATACTAAACCCTATTTTTACTAATCTAGTTTATTCATGAACAACCTTGTGAAAAGGGGAATTAAAGGATATTACTACTATAATCATTTTGGGTTTAAAAGTAGGTAAACTTGATTTCTCCCTGGTGTTAAGGGCTAGGCCAGCGGTTCTCAAAATGGGGGTCATGTCTCCTCGGGGGGAGGGGGGGTCGCCAGCCACCTCCTGAGGGATTGCGAGCTCCTTGCGCTGCCAAAAAGCCGCGGAATCGATTAGTTCCGCATTCTGCAGCTTTTCGGTAGACATGCCTAGCGCTTTCGGGAGCGCCCGGCATGTCCACCGAAAATAGCCGTAGAATGTGGAACTAATCAGTTTGGCGGTTTTTTGGTGGACATACAAGACCCCGCCACGCTGAAGAAGAAACCTAAAAAGGGTCGTGGTTCTCAATAGTTTGAGAACCGCTGGGCTAGGCCTTAATAGCATCCCTTACCTAATTGATTATTTTGTTAAAATTAAAAGCTGCTCACATAAAAGTAAGTAGTGACAGGAGGGCGTGTATGTAACAAACTATGTGCTAAATTCAGATCCACAGTAAGTGGATGAAACATCTGTAGAATTTCACCCACTTAAAACTGGTCTGAAGAGACTTCCTAGTGCTGTCTAAAAGCAGCAGGAAAATAACAGCCTCTTGTATGTGGCTGGCTTCTATTTTTACCGCTTGTTAAAGGCATTTTCTGTTGTCTCTAGACTGTGAAACACTAATCCGACGGATGCTAGTTGTGGACCCAAGTAAACGAATAACCATTGCCCAGATAAAGCAGCACAAGTGGATGCAAACAGACCCTTCTCTCCAGCAGCAGCAATCTTTGTCCTTCTCCATGCAGAACTACAACTCGAACTTGGGTGACTACAATGAGCAAGTCCTCGGGATTATGCAGACTCTTGGCATTGATAGGCAGAGAACAGTTGAGGTGAGCTCTGGTATGAGTGGTGCTTACTTCTTAGATACTTGCTCAGTGGCTAATAAAGTGCCAGTGGTCAGACAACACTTGCATGCAAATCAGTTACTTAGGAAAGAACGAAGAGGTTCTCCAGTTTTATTTTTATGTGTGTGTGCGTCTGAATCAAAATTAATCTTGTAATGTTCAGTAAAACTTACTTAGAAATTATTGGATGTGGAGCTGTTGAAATCTGATCCCCTGTTGCCGCTTTTTGAGTTCAGATTGATTTATCTGTATTTCAAGAATCCTTTTCATATCTTCTAGTCTCTACAAAACAGCAGCTACAACCATTTTGCTGCAATTTATTACCTTCTACTGGAGCGTCTCAAGGACTACCGAAACAACCAATTGTCCAATCGTCCAGTGACCGGCCATCAGCAAAGACCAAGGAGCTCTGAGCTCAGCAACGTTGAGGTAAGAAGGTGAATTTTATCTAATAGAAAGTCACATCTATTGGTATTCTTAGGCTGTTCTTTGCTATATCATTTACTTTATTTAGCAGAGATTGCTGCTCATAATGTTATGGGAAAGCCACAGAGAGGGCCTCTAAGTCAAACTTAATCTTTGTTCTCAAGCTAGAGGGTACAATATTACCTTCTTCAGCAGTCTGCTGATTGAATTTGATGGTTTATTGAATACTAATGGCCCATTTCCTAATAACTGGCACGAGCTTATAGTCCAAAGAACAGTCTCTCTCCAGTGCTGGTCAGTAATTCACCAAGTGATCAGGCTTCTCATTGAAATATACCCTTTCAGCAGCACAGCAGTTAGACTTCCTCTGATTTCTTGTTACAGCCATCTCGGACAGATTCCATGAGTCAGTTAGATTTTTTTTTTTTTTTTTTTTTAAACAAAAAGAAGGGATGGTCGGGGTGGTGACTAAGACACAAAACTGACATCAGAAGATCTGGGTTATATTCCCTGCTTCTCATAGACTTCCTGTGTCCCCTCAGAGAGTTGTTTTAACCTCTCTGTACTTCAGCTTTTCCTTCTGTGAAAGGGAGCTTCGTGGATTCCTACTTACGTGTGTGTTGGGAGGGTAAATTTGTTAATTCTTGCCAAATGCTTTGAGAAACTTGAATGGGAGGATGCTTTAGAAATTCAGTATGCAAACAACATTTGAAGTTTTGAACTTCAGTTCATAGGATGCCTTCTTTAAATCTTTTTTTACCTTCAGATGCCTCAAGACACCCTTGCAAGTGAATCCCTGCGATCATCTCTGCTTTACCATCAACCTCAGAACTTGATTCAATCATCCTTGCAAGCAGAAATGGATTGTGACATGAACAGTCCATTACAGGTTGGTGATCTCAGCTAAATGTCACCCACAGGTTTTTATTTATTCTATCAATTTGACGTGACAAAAGTTAAAAGTAAATTTAGCACTTACCTGCTTCTGCCTCTCTACCCCTCCCTCCCAAAAATTTAAACATTATAAATACAGTGTCACAATGCCGTCTCATCACAATATGCATAATAAAGGCACCGTGAAGGGCTTTGCAATGCTATAACAAATGAGAATATTTTTGCACAAATAAATAAGTGAAAAACTATTTCCTGTATTCTAATGTCTTTGCAGCCAGTATTCTTTCCTGTGGATCCCAACTTCAATGGTCTCTTCAGGAATCGCTCCATTTCTCCCAACAGTTTGCTAGAAACCACCATTAGCGAGGAGGTGAGGCAGGAGAAAGACCTGGAGGAGGAAATCAAGGCCTACAACCCTCTCCATCTCCCCAGCAACACAAGCAGGAGGCACACGCTGGCTGAAGTCACTACTCATTTCTATCCGTGTACCCCTCCATGTAAGTCCTGCAGGGAGGAAGCTCTCTGAAATACGGGCTGAGGGGTGGACTATGGTGACTGCTCCCATAGAAGGTTGCATACAGCAAATATTAGAGATGAATTGCTATTTTCACTGCCATTCTGACTTATGGTAGAGAACGTCTGTAGTAAATGGTCTGCAGTGTTCACTTATTGGTTATTTAAATTTAAATAACATGGTTTCTGAAAACTCCCCAGCTATCAGTAGTTTGGGAGGTTTTTTTATTAGTTACCTACGTATTTTTTAAAGGGAAATATTCTTTCTTTAGATCATAACCCCGTCTCATTCCTGCACCCCTCCACCCCAGTAAAACCTCATAAAGTGAGTAGGATCCCTCCTCTGTTGGAATCAATAGAAATGTTGTCATTGACTTAGCTGGAACAGGAGAGGGTCTTGTGCAATTTTAAAAAGCCAGAAATCCAAGTTAGGGCTCTAGCGCCGAATAACACCCAGTAAGTGTTGGTCTCAGGGAACCAAATTCTACATTTCAGTGTTCACTTGCAATGTAGTGTGCCCACTCATTCAGATTATTTATGACCTCAGCAACCCTTGATGGAATCATGTTCTAGTATAACAGGAGCTGCGGTTCTATTGCTGTCTGAGACTTCTGATGCTGGCAGGTTATGTATAGTTGCAGTGTAGGTGGACAGACTAATCTGGCAACTTTTTCTTCTTGTACTCCATTTTGGAAATGTTCTCCCTTAACCTTAACCTTCTCCCTTTCATCTGTAGGCATAGTCATTTCCTCTTCGACAAACCCCACAGAAGGAACTAGTTCCGACAGCTGCCTCCCCTCATCTTCAAACAACAGCTCACTTG
The DNA here is from genome assembly GCA_007922305.1 of Dermatemys mawii. NCBI lineage: Eukaryota > Metazoa > Chordata > Testudines > Dermatemydidae > Dermatemys > Dermatemys mawii. The sequence goes on along the minus strand of ML677385.1, from coordinate 2,683,978 downwards.
CTCTGAGCAGCTGTTTGGCAGATCAAGTAATGACTGGTATCCCAGCCACAGCCAGGATGACATCACCATTTCTGATTTCCCAATCTGATACTCCAGGGCTGCAAGCCCAGGATTTCATGGGAGGTGCTTCTCTGCTGCCTGTCAGCTTCCAGGAAGGAAGAAGGGCATCTGATACCTCATTAACTCAAGGTAATTCCTTTCTTGCTGTATAGTTGGTTGTACGTTTTTCTAATTGGAAACACAGGGTAATATTTTGGGAAGCTTACTCTGGCTTATCGATCTTAGAGCTTTGTGTCACGTCCATTATGATAGTGCCATAGAACATGAAAGATAACTTGACTTGATGTAAGTCACTTACACCAGAGGTTCCCAAATGCTGGCTCCATGTACCAATATAGAATTTCCCATTTCTGTCACTGCTATTCTAGGCATTCCACTCTTCTACACTGAGTCCAGTACACCCACTACTGCCCACTTCCAGTTTAGTTGTACATGCCCCAATCTACAGTCGAGCTGCCCCAAACCACAGTCTTGCAAGTGCATAAACTTCATTGCTGACCATCAGGCATGCAGATGAATGTGAAGTGTCTGTTTCACCTGAAGTCTCACTCTGGTAAACTAGTGCAGTTGCCCAGAGAGGTTGGGAATTGCCGCTCAATGAAGAAGTGAAGCACCCAGATGGGCATCCAGGCAAAACACTAATGATGAATAATTTTTTTTTTCTTGCCTCTAGGCTTGAAGGCATTTAGACAACAGTTACGAAAGAATGCCAGAGCCAAAGGTTTCCTTGGACTGAACAAAATCAAGGGCTTTGCTCGCCAGGTGTGCCAGTCTTCATCCGCTCGGGCAGCACGCAGTGGCATGAGCCCTTTCCAGCATTCTCAGCAGAACACGGGCATGTACAGCAATGGAGGAAGCAGCAGAGAGGGCCGAAGCCTGCTAGAGGAGGTGCTGCAACAGCAGAGGTGAGAGAGCGTGCTTAGCATAAAGAGACAAACAAGGCAGGGACATATCATCTGTTTGTAAGGACATTATAATTTGTGTTGAGCTTCCTCTGCAAAGAGATGTTCTTTTTTCATGGTACCTCTTTTTTGGTTAGGGAAGGAGGCTGAGGGATAGGACTACTTTATTCTCTTCCTGGCTCTTGCCAAGTGACAACAGACAAGCCTCTTCACTTCTCTGTAACTCTGCTTATGTATTTGTGAAATGGGTATGATGCCGACCTACGTATTTGACAGGAGCTCTTAAGTTTTAAGAGAGTCACATCAAAAGCTATATGTATTGGAAGGGCAAAACATACTACTTCTGCCTGTCAAAGCTTTATTTTTGTTTAATTTGGGGGAAAGATTCTTTCCCCTTCTTGCAACTTTCCTGTGGCACGGAGATAGGGCCTTGTTATTTGGTAGAGTTACAGCTCACAAGTGAAGCACAGTTCTTAGTCACTCAAATGTCTATTCATAGTGGACCAAACTGTGATCTAATTACGCCATTGTAACTTCCAAAGATTATCGTATTTGTATCTAGTTTTACTAAACGGTTGCTCAAAATGCTTTAAATGCACCAGTAAGGTCAATATTGGTTGGGAGGTGCTACGGGGAAGAACAGGATGATCAAGAAGTATTAATTTTCTTCACTCTTGAATCTTATTCAGAATGCTCCAATTACAGCATCACCAGTTGATCGAGCCAACATGTCACCAGCCCTCTCGGGTGTCCGCAACACACTGCGTCCTCTCTCCTGACAGTACAGGCACTTACAAAACATCCAACTCTCTTCTGCTGTCAGAGCTACGAAGGGAGAATTCACTTGAGCTAGCATTTGGTGGTAATACCCAGCTGCTCCAACCTCACCTCTTTGGAGTCAGTGTCTCACCAGTGTCTTCAGCTGCTCATCTTCTAGACACCCACCTGTACATCAGCAGCAATGTCTCTCCGATCACCACCACCAACTTCTCTCAGCAACAGAATTTCTCTGTGCAGTCTCTGAGCTATGATGCTGTCACTTTGCAGAATGGGGACTGTGAAATGGAGGACCTCACTTCCAGCCAGCTGGGGAAATTTGTCCTGGTGAAATGAGAGTTCCTGCTATTGCAGTTCACACACCTCTTTTATTTTTGGAAAGAACTTCAACCATTGTTCCACAGCATTAGTTCCATGAATGACTGGTGGCGTGTGGATGAGTTACTCTCAGAAGCAATAAATTTTGAAGTATGTGAAGAGGCTGGCTGGTTCAGAAAGCTAACAACTTTATAGAACTGAAACAAGCAATATGTATGTCTTTTGGCTTCTATTATTCTTGCACTGAACAAATATGAATAGAAACCGAAAAAAGTTTTTGAAGAAAAAATAAGGGTGAAAAGAGGGGTGGGTAGAGGGTGGGAGCAGGAATGGATGAGGCCGGGTAGAACACTTTGGTACTGTACTTGAGTCAGACCAATACAGCTCTGCTGTTATGCTAGACTTTAACAGCTGTCAGTAGTGGTGACACAGCAGGGAGAGGCTTTTCAAAGAAGGGACCAGAGCCTCCCTTTTTCACAATATTCATTTATAGGCTTGTGAAGCTGATTACCTCTCTTAAAAACCAGTGGCATGCAACATTATGCATTGATAAAATTAAAAATGGAAGTATTGCCATTTGTTTTTGTTTAGTTGATACTCACTTTAAAGGAACCAACACCTCCTCCTTAAAAACACTTATGCTTTAAATGAAAACTGTGAACTTCTTGCTTGATATATCAGCTAGAACAGCTTAAAAAAAAGTTCTAATTGTTAGCACAGAAGCAATTAATCTCTCTTGGAATTTTATTCCCTGAAACCTTGATCCAAGTTGTGTAATGTCTTTTTTGTTTTGTTCTAAATCTCTAGGAATCTTTTCATAAATGTTGTCTAAGTTATTTTCCCTGTATTCCTGCAGAGGCACTGGGATTGAAATTAGTAAAACTGGGCTGTGGAGTGGAACCATTTCTTTCAAAAAGCCTCCCAGATGTTGCCTTTGAAGTTGCCTGAGGGATATTTCTTAGTGCTGCACATTTTATTTCTGCTGCTACTTACGTTTTTACGCATTTCATTATCAGGGTCCAGCTAGAACTGACTCTTGGGGAAACGTGCAATATCAAGGTTATAATTCTACAAAGACAAAAGGAATAGGCTAGAACAGAATTCTACTCTAAAGGAGTTACAGCTATTTCTGAACAAAACTATTAAAACTGAGTGAAACAGCACAATCTTTGGGTGGGTGTGTGTTGTTTTTTTGGTTTGTTTTGGCATATTATCAATGCTGTTTTTTGATTAGGTGTTTTTACGTATGGTTTTTAATACTGTATATGTGTATACATAGGAAGCAGAAAATGATATATACACTACTTTTTTTTTTTTATACTTTGTAATATGCTTTTATTGTGTTTCTGGTGTAAACTCCCTCTCTGATTGATAGAGCATGACTTATGTTGGTGTCAATGGTGTGTATGAAGGGGAGAATAGACCACAACCTCCTATAAGAACTGGTGGGGTAAGGGTTCAGCTTTGGTAGCAGGTGAGCAAGCAGTGAGCCAGCTTAGCCAAAAGTTACCATCTGAATGTCAGAAAAGTAGTTTCATTCTATCAAAATGCTTAAAGGACCTAGCTCTTTAGTGTGACACCGGATGCCTTCAAGATACCTTGGCTTCTTGCAACCTGCAGTATTACACATTTTTTAAAAAAAAACAACAACAAAAAACACACACACACAAAACCCTACTTTTTTTAAAAAAGCCAAAGATTAACCAGATTAATTGGTTTGACGGGGAAAGGATAAAGGTGTTACGTGACTCAGTGTCTGTGGCTTCTCATAAATTACCTTTTTATCTGTGTACAGTATCTGCGTGTCTGTACTGATACATCTCCAGCTTGCTGCTGCTGCTATGTGGTCTGGAAGCTTCAAGGTGTAGGGAAATTACTTTGAATCTTTGACTGGTGCCTTGCAGCAGAGAAAACACCAAAGTCTCATGCTAATTTGCAAAGTGTTTTGTTTTCTTTTTGTTTTTTTAAAGGGAGAGAGGGAAGAGGGAGAGAAGAAGCCACTCATCACAAAGCAGCAACTTTGTCATCACTGTCACATGAGATAACCCACGTACTTAATACACAGAATTGTTTTCTTTTCAATATTTGTTTTAATGCCATAGATCAAAGGCCACAGAAAGTCTTTTGTTTCCTGTTTTAAGCAATGACAAGCACTTTACTTTCATAGGTTTTTCTGTTTATTTTTTTCCTTCTCCAATTGCTGTAGAACCTCTTTGGAATTATTCCTGGAGCAGGAAGAGGTCACTTTTAATGTTCGGTTTTTGTAGATATCTTGACAGTGCTGTTCTGCAGACTGCAATGCAATAGGCTATTTAAAGACACTATGTGATTGGTTTAATTAAGATGTATAGTTTATTTTTTACCATGACCGAACAGATCATTTTATTTCTTATGTTCAAATGAGAAATGTACACCAAAATGATTGATGTGTTATTTAATATTTAAATAAAAATGTTTTAAGATATTTTTGTCTTGTGTGTATTTGTAACTTGATTCTGCAGGGCTTTTTCTTCTGAGAAGCTGACATATCAACTTCACTTGTTCCTGTATGATTTGTGAATTTTAGACTTCATTTAAAACTGAAGTCCATAGGACATTACTGGCATTTTTATTACATTACTAAATAAGATGAATAGCTGTCTGAGGGCTAGTAATCAAGCCTTTTACCTGTAGGTAATGTCAGAATCCAGCCCATGGCTGTGGTAATCAAGTGATGGTATCTGACAGTACGGGGGTCTATGCACTGCAAATGGTTTAAGCTTGTCTGCTAGGAACAGAATCAAGCATTCCATCTGCGTTCCCTTGAGCCGAGAGAGGCCCGAGGCTGAGTTAGGCTCTGTAGTGAGCACAGAGGCTTCGGGCATTTGTAGAGGTTCCATTTTTTTCCTTCAATATTAGCCTTTTATGTTATAATTTGAGGAATTAATTTAGGAATGTAAATCCAAATCTTCAAAAATCAGGGCTTAACTGGAGCACCATCAGTTGTAAGAGAATTTAACAGCTGCCTCTGAATTGTCGGTCAGTGTTTTAAATACAGTAAGCCATAAATAAGACTAGTTGAGAGTTATTTAAAGATGTTCAGGAGAAAGCTGGATCTTGCTTGTAACTGGTCATTTCTTAGCAAAGGCAACTCCCGTCTTTAGTTCATAGTGGGACAGAAGCCAGGCCCCTCTCCCAACAGCATTCACAGGGGGAAATGAAACTGCCCCTGCTAACTGGTGCTACCATCCACCATTGGTTTCCAGTGGGATGGAAGCTAGTGAAGATGGCTTTCCCTGCTTGCCATGTGCCAGCCAGGCAGGAGACACGGGACATGTGAAGGGGTAGAGAGACTGGATGCAGGAGAATGTAGGGGTGCAGGAACAGACTGGAGACAGGAATGTGGGGGGCAGGGAGTAAGAAGGGCAAGGGAATGTGGGGCTGGGGAAGGGCAAGACAATAATGGTGTTCAGAAGGGAGTCGCTAGGAGGCCAGTTGTGCTACATATCAAGGTGTTCTGTCCATCAGGTCTCTTGAGTTGGGGATCTCTTCAGGAATGCAAGGTCTCAGCATTGAATCTTGTTTTTGTGACCCACAAACCCTACCTTGGATTGGCAAAAGATTACTCTCCTGCCCTGGGAACTGAGGTGGAAGAGCTGTGTAGCTTGCAAAGGGCTCCCAGATTGACCAGAAGATGGAGATCGGCTGGAGGAAAAGTTTGGTTTGTCTCCTGCTTTCAGACAGCAAGAGATACTAGCAGTCTTGATCTGTCACTTATTTGCACATGCATTTGGACTTAATAGGAGGCCGCAGGTTTCTATATGCATTTGCCTCTTCCAGTGCACATGCAGAAGTTAACTGGCAAAAATGTTGTACATGTGTACACCTGGCTGCAATTTTGATGTGGCTGCGTACAAATGAAGGCCCTGTGCCCCATATAACCTTTTTAAAAATACATTTGAAGGCCCAGTTTTAATGTAAATTGATCAAAAAAAAATCCCGTATCATTGTCCAGCAACTGAATGCAATGTGAAAAGCTATATTATCCAAATGCAAACCTCACATGCAGCAAAGCATGAGAACTAGATCCTCCGCTGGTGTAAATCAGGGTAGCTCCACTGACTTCAATTTACACCACCTGAGGATCTGATCCATAAGTGTGAAGGGACCAAAGCACTATGACTTGGTATATATGTGAAATAACAGTACAAAAAAATTCTTAGATCCTTGGACATAGTTTCTGTGTATATAAAATTTCACACTCAGGTCTGGCCTACATTTTAAATCTATACCAGCAGCTCTGGCAGTCAGGGGTGTGAGGATGATGCCCCTAAAGACACAACTATGCTGACGCAGCCCCTAGCGTAGGCGTAGCTGTGCTGCAGAAGAGGGTTTCTGTTGGCACAGCTTCATATACAAGTCCTGCCTTATCTCTAACCACATTTGTTGCACTAACTAGCATCACTCACTGTGCTAAGGCTGCCAGCGAAGAAGAACTGAATTGGTTTGGGGACCAAACTACCCTTCATCCATGTGGGGAATACATCCAAAACGTGGCTAACACCATGTTGACAGTGAAGGGTGGAGCTTAGCTTAAGCTGCTCACTCTGCTGAATCAACTCAATGCGAAGAGAAATCCACTGCTTCTCATTGCCATCAATCTAGCATTGATTTAAGCTAGTAACTCCAATTTACACCAACTGAGGATCCGGTTCAATGGTCCGAAGCTTGGTATCCATCTAATGCTAGTGAAGGGGAAAAGCCTATTTCATCACTTGAACTGGTCCTGAGAATTTATAATCAATGGAATCACACGGCTTTATGACACTTGAGGATCTGGCAATTTATGTGCAGTATTTGCAGTGCATTGAGACCCTGCTTTGGAATGATTCCCAAAAGTGGATTGTTTCGTCTTGCGTTTCTTCAGTCGTCGAGGCAATGAATTTTGATACATTTTGTCCAATGGATCTTTTCTATTACATGCACTAGGCTCTTTATTTTGTATCATTTATCTTATGTCCTTTTCCATGGATCTCTTGCGATTGTTTTTGCCACTTCTGTGTTTATTTTGTGTCCAAGAGAATGTTTTTTCCCAGTCAGGAGCTGGCAAGGATTTTACAAATTCCAGCCAAGTGCTTATTGTCTATCCTGCTGATGACTTCTTTCAAATTCCCCTTTATGATAGCATAAACATAGCCTAGATTATTGTATAAGATCATTCTCTTACTCCAGAGGAGGGAGGAAGCTTAGATCTATGTCTCTGTTATTGCAAAACACCTGCAATATTTGCAAAAAAGCCCCCCACTTTTAAGCAACATCTTGCAAAAATTAGAATATTAAGTACCTGTATAGAGCTAAAAGTATAAATTTCAATAAACAGTTTGATCTTAACTTCCCTTTTCTATATGCAGAATGCCTACAAACAACATTATTCTTGTATTTTTTTGGAATTTATTTGACCTTTTTGAACTTTTTACTATGGATTGAGTGGTAATATTTCAAATTTGAATCACGTTGCCTAGTTGTGATTGATCAGTTAGGTCTCTGGGTATTTTTCCTATTCTTCCATTGCGTGAACGTGCAAGCACTTCTATTGAAAATTTATAATTTGATTTCCAGCAATACTTACACATATGACTTTAAAATTCATTTTTCCATTAACATTTTTGGCCTCAGCTGTTCATGAAAAAACACCACAGGAACATGGGTGAGCCAAATTAATTAAAGTCTGAATGACCATTCAGACAATTATTTGCATAATCCACCTTACTCTACCTTTTGTGAAAATGTCTATGATGCAGTAGGGTACTTTCCTACAACTCTTTCTTTAGTTTTAAAAATGGTTTTAATGGGAACTAAATAATGAATTCAATTAAATCTGGAAGTGAAGGGGTGGATCTTTAACTGTGCCAGAAAAGAAAAACTTGCCAACTGACTTGTTTGGGCTTGATGCTCAAGTGGTTTTAAAGGGTTTCAGCAACACCTTCCTAATGGCTTTGACTCAGGAAGGTGTGGTTTGTAGTTGTAGTTCTTAAATTACTCAATCTTCATTGTGAACATTTGGGATATGTTTTTGATGTTTACAATGCATACAAGGTATGTGGACTAATGAGCAACACTCACATGACAGCAGAGAGTGAGAAACAACCTACTGGATGGGATTGGATGACATTTTCTCAAGACATTGGGCTCGCTCATGTAAACTGGCATCTACTAAAAATGTGTATTTTAGATGTGTCTGACATGTGGAGAGGGGTGCAGGCACTATTTCTCTCATTTCTCCAAAAGAAGAAAGAGAAGTGAGGAAGAATTCAAGCATGAGATGAAAATTAAGAATAGAGAGAGATATTTAGTTCCATTTGGTGTGTTTTATACTAGTGCAGGAGACAGGTGCCAGGCCACGATTTTTCTAGGAATGAATTAATCATTTGCAGTCCTCTCTGCAATCATGAACTGCATGAGATTAATTGTATGAGTGATGTCAATGACAGATGCATTCTGGGATTTCTTTAGTAACCAGCAAATTCCATGGGATTTTACAATGGAGGAGAGTATTTTTGGTAAAGTACGTTACAATTACCTAGACACCGAGGGGACTCCCTCAGCTTGGCTAGTATTTCTGGACTTTAACTCTGTTTTGATTTCAGCTTTGCAGTTCATCTTTAAAAGGAAGATACTTATTTTGCTCAGCAGAGGAACTGTTACCACATCTGACTAGGACTGCTGTGGGACCAATCCTACCTCCATTAGGCTATCCCCAATTTATGTATTGCAGCATCAGGTCCATTCTATGTGACAGAATGTCCTAAAGCTTTTAATTAAAATTAATATTTCCAAACTTAAGTTGCCCTTTTGGTGAAATGGTAGATCCATTTGTGATACCAGAAGTACAGAGATCCAGCAGCCTGAATTCTCTGTTCTGATTCAATGCCAGTTCAACACTAGAATGATAAAGTAATTGGCCAACTTCAGCCAATTTGGAGCAAGCAAGTGCAATAGAAATGGCAACTGATTACACAGCTTAGAATGTGGCACTAAATCTGGGTAATCCTAGTATCATAGCAACCAGGTAATAAGAGCCAGGTAATCAGAGTATATTGCTGTCTTAGAGCTGCTTTATTTAAATAGTGAATTGAGTTTTTCAGGAGCTGGGGCTAGGTCACGTGAGTATGGTAATAGCTAGAGGGATGAGTCTTCTGAGCAGGTGATATGGGCATCATAGTTAACTTGCTTCCCTTTATCAAAAGGCAGTCCTGGCTTCTCTTATGTTTTCCTGTATGCCCCATTGTGAACTTTTCCAGTAGAGGAATTTCTGAAGCTTGTAGCACTTATGAGGCAAAACAGCTGTCACCAAATAGTAAACACAAACAAAAAGTCTTTTCACTAGTTTTTCTGGCTCACACCTTTCAGGCTCTGCTTGAATTGACCTGTTTCATGTGACTAAATCCTAGATATGACCATGTGATCACCATGCGGGAGTAACATTATTTTCAATTAGTGATCGTGCTTTCAAAACTTTTTACCATGTTCAGAGTTCTTGCCCAAGACAAATTTTACCTGTAAATTGCACTTAGTTACTTACTCCACAGCTCTCTGCTAACAAGTCTATGAACAAATGAATCTCTTAACTTAAACATTGCCCCAAATCTTCTCATGCAAGCAAAGCTTGCTATGAAAGGAAGCAACTTTCCTCTGTGTGTGATCTGTGATCTTGGACACTACAGAATCTTTCAGCTTTCTTAGTTGAATACAAATTTCAGTTCTTTAAGAAAAACATTTTTTCACCTGGTTTTCCCTCTCTCATATAGACCTTTAGATGAACAAATGAGAGGAATACATTTTTTTATAGCATTCTGCAGTATTGTTTGTATGTAAAAACTCTTAGTCATTCCCAATATACTAAAACTCTTTATAGCATCATCAAAATGTAATCCTGTTTAATTTCTAAAGTAGGGAGTTTTATTTTTCTTCAGACACTTACTGTGTTCTCTTGTCCTTTCTAAAGTGTCATCAACCCTATCCTTATCACCAAGTGGTTGAGTGTTTGGACTAATAGTTATTAAGAGTTCATTGCCAAATTTTTGTTTCTCTAGCTTGCCTCTGGAATCTTAATCCATGAGAGGAGGGGCCACAGTTGAGATGACTGGGCAAATTAATCTGAGTGTCTTGGTGACCAGAGCTGAACATTGCAGCAGCCAGAGAAGAGATGTCTTATCAGGTTATTCTCAATGTCATGAGTCCATATCCTCAGAGGTATTTAGGCACCATTGCTTTCAGTTGACCATTGTCTGAGCCAATGGTGACCAGTGTTGCCTTCCCTGTCTGCTTCTGGCAGTGAGAACGAGATCATATATTATAGCACCAGTAGCTAAAGAGTGGAGGCTAGACTGAGCAAAATAGAATAATACAAGTTAAGTCAAATCTCCATTGGCTGTTTCTCCATGTTAAGGAGGGCAGCAAGCACTGAACCCCACCTACTGCATTTAGAGCCTAAATTAGTGAGATTTCGCAGTATTAAGTGTAATTATTTCCCCAGAAATAATAATGACAAAACCCATAAACTTTCCTTGTCTTAAGCACTCAGTGATTTTTGCCTCGTCAGTGGTAGCTGGTAATGATGGGGTTTGTGGGGGCTATGTCCGACAAATGAAATTTCTTCTTTCTTTAAAGAAACAACCAATCCTGGTGGCAAATGCATAATTTATTTTCCTCCAGCAGCGCAATGGAGAAGGCATTGAGGTGCAGAGAAATGGGAGGGGGAAGGGGCAGGGGAACTTCCTGATTCTAGTCACTGCAGTACAGAACCACAGAGGGCAGTCAGGACAAGGTGGGTTTATCCCCTTTGAGACTCCTCGCTCCCTTGAACAGAGAGACCGATGCTGAGATCAGAACCTGCTCAAAGCCTTTCTTCCCAGTCCTCTTTGAGGCTGAAGATTTGCTCCAAAGTGTTTGAGTTCAGGTGCCACCCCATCTCAGGACTGACACCAGGGCCTCAAATAGGAACAAGCTGAGGGAAAAGAAGCAAGGAGCTAATCAGCCTATGTTTGCAAGGAAGTGGCAGGTAAGAATCTGTGACTGCGGAATAGAGGGGCCTATGACCTGGTGGGGAGCAGAGAAAGAATGGGAGGGGCTAGCTGCTCATTTTCAGGAGGGAACAGAGGAGCACTGGTGGCAATTTCAGCAGAGAAGTGATGGCAGTGGAGATAGGGATAGAGCCTCCAATTGGTTAGGTCATTTTTTTTTTCACTTGGACAATTAAAAATGCTATGTGTGGGAGAGACTATTTTAGGGGGAGGAAAGGTGAGGAGAAGCATCCAGTCTCTAGTCTCAGATACGTTTATTATTTTGGCCACGAGCAACTGCTTCCTCTTGCTGGCATCATATGTAGGGAGGAGCAGGAGCTGTGTCATTGGGTTAGGCCAACTGCCGCTGAGAATTTCAGATGGAGATCAATTCTACTCTGAGGGGAAGAAGGGCATAAGTTTAGCTTCCTTTTAAAAGCAGAGTGAGACCAGGGGGGTGAGGTAATATCTTTTAGGGGACCAACTTTTGCTGGTGAAAGAGATGAGCTTTTGAGCTATGCTGAGCTTTTCTTCAGGTCTGGGAGAGTCAATCGGAGTGTCCCAGCTACATACAAATAATGCAAATGATTTTAGGATTAAAGTTAAAAAGATATGGTGCTGATTCTAAGGGGGCTGCAGTTTATGTGACTGTCTGGTTAGGACGGCCCAGTGGAAGGTATCTGGTCTGTTGGTAGTTTTGTTTGGCTGTTTTTTTGAAGGCAAGACTATCTCTGCCTTTTGGCAGCTGTGAGTGTTGTCAGCTGGTGAAGAGAGAGAGGTTTAGATTACATAGTTTCTAAAGGTTTAAATTTATATAGTTTCTAATTCCTCTATTTAATCACAACCACCTTGGAGGCACTTTACCTCAGTAACACTCGCAGCTGGAGTCCAGGTGAATCCAATTATTCAGACAAACAAGCAGAACCAGAAAAGCTCCAAAGCTGGTGCCCTGGCTCTAGATAGATTATTAACTTTAAAAATTAGCCAACAAGCACAAATATTCCAGCCCTGCTCCCTTGCCCTGTAAATACAGGGGTGGGGTGTGTGTGTGGGGGTGACGTGTGTGTGTGTATAAATCAAAGCCAAAGTCTATGAGCTGTGGGAGATATAGTGTGCACTCAGATGTTCCAAAATAGGAGTTGTCATTAACATAGATCCCCATGATCCCCAAAAGTTCCAATTTATTGTATGCAACATAGAAGTGGACACACCCTGAATTTCCCACAACACTCTGCTGGCTGAAAGTCATATCAAAGAAATTATGGATGGAAACTGCCTAGTCATCCATTAAGTCATCAGGACAGTTCCTTATTCCCTCCAGTCGAGTCCATTTTCCAGTACTTCTTGCAGTCCATTGTTCAAATGACTCAAACTTATGCTGCTTTCCTTGGGGAGTATTTCACAGTTGAATAGACCTCGCTGTTAGATTTTGTCCCTTTAATATACATTCTAAAGATTCTTTTGCTTAACATGTTAGTTAATCTTTGTACGGCACAATGAAGTTGAACTGCAGAAGTGTGACATTTATACATTCAACTGCTTCTTGCTATACCCTTTGCATTACCCTATCCATCTCCTTTCTCTTTGTTTATCATATCATATATATATCCTCTCCCAAGGCCCGATCGAGTTCCCACTGAGATCTATTGATGGACTCCCATGGACTTCAGTGGTGATTGTATCATGGCCCTTAGCTACAAGAATATATTTCCATCTGAGATTCTGGTCAGTTGAATAAACCACTTGAGCTTTGATATTATTACAATGCATGTATGAGACTACTAAATAAAAAGTGATAGTAATAAACCAGTGTGGAGCTGGGTAGTAGGAAAAATCCAGTAGTTAACTGCCCAAGATGAATATGTGTGGATGAGGATTTTAAAATCTTTGTTGAAATTTTCTTTTTAAATGATCTTTCCCCTTCTCCTCCCCACCCTTAAAACACTCCGATATTAAACAAACAAAAAGTAGCATTAATGAAAAATTCAGATTGCAAATTTGTCACTAATGAGACAGGAAATTTTTTTAAAAAACCATTATATTTCCTCTGGAAACATTAAGTTGGCCCTATAGTTATAACAAATGTTTCTGATTCTTATTTACAGTTGTGGCATTGATATAAATGTAACTCATGTGCACTTTGGGGACTCTTTACTATGGTCAGATCACTAATGTGCTGAAGTTTACATTTAATAAGTAAAAGGGGAAACAGAAAATACTGTAGCTGAACAAGGTGTCTGAGTTCACATTGTCAGAGCTATCTTAATTTTGGAGAATTTTGAGACTTAATAGTAGTTGATCTTGAATCTTAACAGTATATTAGGACGACGTAAATTTAAAAACTAAAAAAGAAATATTTTTGCATCTGCTAATGATGTTTTCTAAGTTGTAACACCAACGTTTGAAGGCTGCTTTTGCAGAGACTTGAGGCGATTTGGCTGAAAGTGGTGATGAGATTATAATGAGCTGGGTCTGGCATGACTGACTGAACAGGCATAATGATGTGTTCTTGATTACATTAATGGCACTGTATACATTAATTTAGGATTACGCTCATGTGAAGAACATTAGTTACTGGCTTAATTATGAAATTTTCAATCATTTTTAAAAATGCATTGCAGAGTTCTCATGTTTCCATCAAATGATGTCTGCTGCTCCTGCACCTATACCTGTTATTTTAGGAGAGGCTTCAATGCCTCTTCAAAGTCCTAATCAACTGAAGTGGTCCTAGCACATCCAGATTCTTACCCACAGACTTTCCCCTCACAAGCCCAGAGAAATGGATGAACTGTAGTAGAGCCTTTGTTGCCAGTTTGAATTAGTTTTATCAGTCCCACAGCTTTGTAGTGTGGCCTCCTACATGTGACAGTTGGGGGCTTCCACAGCAGTGCTATATTGTAATAATGCAGGGCTGCATGCACAAACTTCAGAACTGGTCAAAAATTCATGATTATTTTTTACTAAAAATATCCTGCAAAATATTTTTTCAGCAGATTTTCAAAAAGAATGATTTTGTTTTATATGAACACATATATTTATATATATGTGTGTGTGTGTGTATATATATTTGGTTTGTTTGGTTTTCTTTATCACACCTTTTTTCTTTTTTTTTCTGCTCATGTATCCCTCCCCCCACTAACCCCTGAAAAAGATGCTATGTGGAAGAGAGAAGAAAAAACTGAAAAATCAAGATTTGATTTTTAGTTTTGTTTTGGGGTTTCGTATTAAATGTTTAAAATAAATGGATGGGGTTTTTGTGTGTTAAATTTTTCATTCAAGAAGGCCTTTTTATCACAAAAGAATGACCACCTCAAACAAAGTTACAGTACCAAAATTATCAGCAAGCACTCATCAGTACAGTGTGGGAACAGAACTTACCCCTGTTAGCTTCTGACACACACTTGAGCAAAAGGAAACTAGCCATTAATTCTGTTATATTGGACTTGTACCATCTTTGCTACAGTCCAATCGGATCTGATTCAACCTACCAATGAACAGAAGTGTACACTCACCAGTTCTGTTCTTTGCGCTAGTCACCGTTTTGAGCTCTCCTCTTTTGTTGTTGGAAACCACTGAAAGATTAAACACACTAAGTTCCCATTAAGCTCCATGGAATAAAATACAAATGCTACTAGCTTCCTTATCCACTTTTCAAGGTCACCTGCACAATCTCCCTACAGCTTTTGCCTTGCCTTCTCTTTAGATCTGCTCCAGCATTACAATTTATTGCTATAAACTTTGTTACAGAACAAAATGACAAACTCACTGACAGAGGTACAACTCTGGCAGTCACAATTGGCTCAGCTCCAGTGAAGTCACTATGCCTATCCTGACTGACACCAGCTAAGGATCTAGCCCAGAAGTTTTAACATAAGATTGTGAACTATAAGGGAAATGGCTACATCTCCTCATCATTAGACAGAGGCTGAGGTTGTGACCTTTCACTGTCAACAGAGCTATCTATCTAAGGTTTTATGCTGCTGTCTGTTACCATAGTGTCTGCGTCCCTTCGATGTAAAATCAATTAGCAGCCATGAAATCTAGCATACTTCATGGAGCCTCTGGCATCGTTCCATCCTACCACACTACATACAAAAGTCTCCAGAATGTCTAACTTCAGCCATTCTTTCCTTCCTGAGCACTAAATTCACTAACAAAGTAGATTTTTGATACTTTTCCAGTAAAAAATGAGCCTGAGTCTGTTATCAGCCAAATCGACGCGCAAGGAAGCAAAGAGGACTTTATTGTGACAACTAGCAGATGAGAGAAGTAACTTTTAGCTGATGGATATTGTGAACATTAGATCTACAAACCAGCCTAGATTATGTTTTCTACCAGAATGTCTTGGCAAAGTTATAGTATCATTCATTTTAAATGGATTTCAATGGCAAGAAGCTCCTAAAGCTGCCAGTAATAATTAATGAGCAAACAGTGGGCCAGGTCCTGGCAGTTTAATGTTGCTGGAGGTGTCAAGCACACAAAATACCCAGTGCTGCTATTCCTGTGCAGACAGCGGGCTATATCATTGGCCTCCTTCCATCTGGTTTGTATTGCTCCAGCTGTGCAACACAGCAGGAAATCTGGCTGATCTGGCCAGTGTGGACTTCGCCAATGTGGGAGAAACCCTGAGTGCCCCTCCCGCCGCAGGCCTGTTCCCGGGTGCTCCCAGGGAAAAGGAGGCATAGCTAGAATGCCTTGGCATTTTGGCAGGCCCCATCTACAGAAAGAGCCCTTTGAGGCTGTGGGCAGCCAAATGTAATTCAGAGCAACTGTGGGGCACGGCTAACTTGTTGGAGAGGCACTTTGGGCAGCTTTCCTCTCCTCTTCTTATGCCAGTGTACATTTGACCTCCTCTAAGGGGAGGAGTCTGGAGACAGGGTTAACCAGTCCCCAGCAGTCCTGCACAATGGGTTGGGGCAGGAAGTAAAAAAGAATACCTTATCCTGCTGGATCTGCAGGGATGTATGCATGGGACATTTCCTGATAAAAAAGTTCCCTCTGAAGAAACAATCCTCAGGAAGAGGAGAGAATCTATTCAGATTTTTTAAAAAACAAACCTCATTCGATTAGAGTCCTCTTTGAGTATGGTATCTTTTGGTCCTTTTTGAAAAGCATCTTCTGGTCAGGAGCATTTGCCCTGGAGAAATATACTGGGTCTGGAAAAGGTGAACCGGCTGAAGCCAGTTCCCTTTAAAAACAACGATAAGTTTAAACACCAAGCAGTAAGCATATTACAATTGAAATGAAAAGTACATTATTATCATTAAGAGGACAGCCATACAAAGGTTGCTCACATTTATATAGCGCTTTTCATCTGTAGGATAAAAGTCCTGCTACTCAGAACTCAGCACTCCTTTCTCAAGCAGACCTCCTCCTGTGATGGCAAAGATGATTACTACAGCTCGGTATTAACAATCTGTTAAAAGAATAGAATTGTTTTCTGTATGTCACGTACATGAATAAATCAGGAGTTAAATAAATAACCTAGCCATAAACAGCCAACATTTCAAATATGTTTTTAAAATGGTATAGTGACCTGCTCAAATAATGGCTCTGTTAAAAGACACTGGCAACCCACGGGAAATTATAAAACATTCATTTTATTAAGAGATATTTCTGGAACATAGGAAGTCACACTGGATCATCTATCCAACATCCTGTTTCTGATAGTGGCCATTAGCAAATGTTCAGTGAAAGGTGTGAGAACCCAAGAAAAGACAGATGTAATCTGCCCTGCATAAAATCTAATCCTAATCCCTAATAATTGGAGATTTTCTTAAACCAGGAAACATGAGGTTTTATCTCTTTTCAAATACTGTCTTTGTCAGCATTAACAATAACAACTATGGATATTCTGGATATGCATTTAAATGTCTAATCCCTCTTGGAATTTTGCTGAATTTTTGGCCTCAATGTCATCATGAGACAATACATTCTACACTCTAAGTACACACTGTGTGAAAAACTATTTCCTTCTATCTGTTTTGAATTTGCCACCTTTCAATTTAATTGAATATCCCGAACAGAATCTCATGATCTACCTTCTCGCTGCCATTCATTATATTTTATACTTGTATCATGTTCCCTCTTATTCATTTCCTTTCTCATGTAAACAGTCAGTCTTTTCATCAGAGAGTTTTTGTATACCCTTAATGATTTTCATCACCTTTCTCTGAGCCCCCTCTACCTAACTGAAATATGTTTCTGAGATGGGGTGACCAATGCTGCACATTGTATTTTGGCCAAGGCCATGCTATTGATTTATATAATGGCATTATAATATTTTCTATTTTATTCTCTGTCCTGTTTCTTATGCATCCTAACATCTTGCTTGTTTTTTTGACTGCAGCTGCACGTTGAGCAGAAATGGTCGTTGAGCTGTTGACAGTGGTGCCCTGACTCCTTTCCTGAGCTGGTATAGTTAATATAGAACCCTGTTCTGCTTGTAGGGCCTGATCAAAGCTCTTTCAAATGAGTTGGAGTCTTTCCATTGGCTTCAGTGGGATTTGAATCAGGCCCACGGGGGCTGTATTGTCTATATTTCTTTTCTCTTGTTTTCTTATTCTTAGGGAAGTTTGCTTGAAAATTAATTACTTGAATCTCAGTTTATTCTGGAGGTCATATGTGCCAGAAATGCTTGTTTCTCTGACCAAGGGCCCTTATCAACCACTCAGAGGCAGATTAGCTACTGGGCCAATGGGGGCCGTGCCCAGGGGCCCTGGCCAATTGGGGAACCCTTGGAAAAATGGGTGCTCCCATACCCCCACCTACTCCCCCTGCTAGGCCTGTGCTCCTGGCGGGGTATGGGGGGAGCCCATGTGCCCTGACCCAGCTCCCCAGTAGGAATGATTGACAGGGGGAGGGGTGCCCCTGGTCCCCAGCAGGAGCACTGGGGGAGGGGGACAGGACTGCATGCAGAAGGATGGGAAGGGCCCTCATTTGCTCTGGCCCAGGACCCCATAGACCCCCAATCCGCCCCTCCAGCTGCTGCTGACTGGGACCAGTTGAACCTGAGGCTCGCTTGCGCAGGGAGAACTGTGCCCTGAACTAGAGCAGTTTACTCTGCTACTACCTGCTATTTTTCACATGCTGCTTGGTAGGATATTGGGCAGTCGAAAAATCCTGCGCATAAGGTGGTTTGACTTGGTGCAAAATGTCACAGTCTCACAGAGATCTGATCCTCCTTCAGTCATTCATTACTGTCAAAAGTGCCATCGTCTGCTTTGTGGTCATGTTGCCAGGATGAACAAAAATACACCAATAACCCATACTGAAATACATTGATATGTGAAGAGGTGCGTACCTTGATTCTACCTGGTGCTACTCATGGAGCCATCCCGGAAACGTGGGAATTTGAAGGACTGAGCCAGATCTGCGAATTTCACTGTACAATGCCTGATCTTCATGCCACACAGTCACTCTGCTGCAATGATCTTCAGTAGACTATGCATGTTTGATGATGATGGGGTCTGGCTTGAGGTTTGGGTGAAGGCTGAAGATGTTCTTTATTTTATCTGAACTTGTTCATCCATCCCTAGTGAAAACAGAATCAGAGTGTTTAGAACGAGTCACTTTTCTTCCGTTGCTATTTATCCCCTACCAGAAGCTATAATCCTCAGAGTCACCACAATTGGTTGCTATAGTAGTGACTGAAAACACAATTGGAGGATTATGGTTTCAGGTGAGAAAAAGGTAGCAGGAGCAGGCTAGATCCTAAAATCCAGTTCTACTCTGAAGAGCAACACTACAAAGATGGCATCGTAGGGCTCAGTGTTCATTGTCTTTAGATCAGAGCTTTTAAGTTTACAAGTGGTTTTTTCTTTCTTTCCAGCTTACAAATGCAATCTGGAAATCTAGCTGTATTCTCTCCCTCCCATATCATAAACACTTGGAATAGTTACAAATTTTGTTGAGAAGAGAATCTATCTGATCCTCCAAAAGCCCTATTGGACCAGAGCTAAAATGCGTGGGAATTGTGTACTGGAAGCATGTTTAGTTTTGGCACTAAAGCAAGAAAACAGGCTGTAAAAACTTACTTCAGCAAAATCAAAATGAGACATTTTGATCCTATATAAGAATTTTCCCCCACACACCTACATTGATATAACAAAAAGTGGTGTTATTTTGGCTGTACTTTCTCTATAGACCAGCCCTTACTCACAATTAGAAATTACCTCATTCTGGTAATACTCCCTTCATTACAATGACACTACTCAGGGAGTAAAGTACTACCTACAGTGAGTAAGGGTGGCAGAATCTGTGCCAAAATATCTTAAGCCCTGTGTACCCTATAATGCCCAATAGCGGCATGTGGATGAGTACAGGTCTGGTGGTAGTCTCTCCAATGAGATGGTGATGGATGCATTATAAAAACCTAGATAGTTACGATAAGTCATGCTTACTTAGGCAATGGTCTTGCAAAATGTTATACTAAAAAGCACGTGGAGAATATAGCACAGTTTGGTCAGCTAGGGTCTGAAAAAAACCTTTCTGCCCACACTGCTCAGGGAAAATATGCTAGAAATATTTATTCTTATACACAGTTGTTCAAAACCGGCTGTTACTTTCACAGTTTTAACTGTAGTACAGCCAGGACTTTCTTGCCCAGTGGGAGGAATGGGTCATGTAGGAGGTTTGCTTTTGTCTCTTGACTGATGATATTTTGATCAAAGTTTTGCAGGCGGATTTGCTCTGGGTGGTGGAATTTCCCTGCTCTGTGTACCAGGTGCATCACTTTATCATTTGCTTTCTTCTCCCTCCATACACTATACAAAGTTAGTCATCAACACTCTTGCTTTCTTTAATTGCCACAAAATCTGTAACCCCTGGTGTGCTGTGTTTGGAGCATGTGGATGCTAAACAGCAACAACAACAAAGAAGAAGAAAAGGAAAGGGAGGGAACAGAGCTGACACCGCATTGTAAACATTTCTAACCCTGAAGTGGGTTCTTAATATCAGACAAACTGCTCTGGGTGAGGTTGTTTAGTTTTAAGAACTCTTGAAGTTTAGCTTTTGGAGGCGGATAGAGAAACACCCAAGAAGAAATAAGCAGTCACTTTCTAAAAAAGCAGGTGATGTGTGTTCTGTTTTTTAAAAAAGTCGATCCTGTACGTAATTACTCAGGGTACCTCTGCACAGCAAGTGAAACTGTGACTGCCCCACAGGTAGGCGTGTGTACTTTGGTTTCCTAACTCTCATTGGGAGTTTGTTATGTTTGGGACAGTATCTCAAAAATATATTAGGGTTCTGTAGCGCAGTTCTTCTCTGAAAAGTGACTTATTTATTGACTCATGATCTCCCCATCAACAGTGTTCATTTTACAAGTAAAAAAATGCGTTTTTTTCAAAAAGCCACCAATGCTGCTCTGGGCTCTGAGTCACACTAAGAGCTTGGCTACACTTGCAGCTGTAGAGTGCTTTGAGTTAAACCAACCTTCCGAGAGTGCAGTAGGGAAAGCACTGCAGCATAAGTGCCGACTTGTGCTGGTGGGTGCTCATGCCTCCTGGCCCCACCTCAACTCTGCCTCTTCCCAGCCCCCATTCCAACCCCTTCCCCAAATCCTTTTTCCCCAGGTGTGCCACATTTCCCCTACACTCCTCTCCTCCCAGGCTTTTGTGCAGCAAGCCTGGGAGGGAGGGGGGAGAAGCGGAGTGGCAGCACGCTCAGGAGCGGAGGTGAGGTGGGGTCGGGGGGGTACTGGGAGGGCTGCCTGCAGCAGGTAATGGGGGGGACATGCAGAGGAACAGCTCCCGCCACAGCTCACCTCTGTTCCGCCTCCGCCTCT
The DNA here is from genome assembly GCA_007922305.1 of Dermatemys mawii. Taxonomy (NCBI): domain Eukaryota; kingdom Metazoa; phylum Chordata; order Testudines; family Dermatemydidae; genus Dermatemys; species Dermatemys mawii. Next base: position 2,663,096 of record ML677385.1, on the reverse strand, counting down.
TCCCCCGAGCGCTGCTGCTCTGTTTCTTCCCCCTCCATCCCAGCCTTGCCGCACCAAACAGCTGATTTGCGGCAAGCCTGGGAGGGAGGGGGAGAAGTGGAGCAGCGGTGGCGTGCTCAGGGGAGGAGGAGGAGAGGAGCAGAGGTGAGCCAGGGCAGAGGTGGCGGGGTGGGGAGCTGCCGGTGCTTGCTGTGCACCCACCAATTTTTCTCCGTGGGTGCTCCAGCCCCAGAGCACCTACAGAGTTGGCGCCTTTGTGCTGTAGTCTGTCCACACTGACAGCTGCAAGTGCACTAGCGTGGCCACATTTGGAACACTTGCAGCTGCATTGGGAGTGGTGCATTATGGGCAGCTATCCCAGAGTTCAAGTGATTGCAATGTGCTTTTCAAATGCGGAGGGTGGAGTGAAATGTGACAGGGAGTGTGGTGTGTGTATGTGGGGGCAGAGAGAGTGGGTTTTTGGGGTGCTGACAGTGTCAGCATGCTATTTTGTAAGTTCAGACCCCTTTTCCCCCTCTCTCCCGCCTCTCACTCACTCCCTTAAAGCAAGCAACATTCCTCAGTAATGGTTGCTTTGTCTTGGAGCAGATAAGCAGCCAGCTGTCAGAAACAGAGCTTTGAAAGGGGATATCCGCATTCCTACAGTTGATTCCCAAACAATGACAAGAGTGGCCACTTGACTTAAGGGGATTATGGGACATTTCCAGAGGTCTATCAGAATGTAGTAACACAACACCTTGTTCACACTGATGCTGGAGCTTCTCAGCCAAGACGCATCAGACGTTATCCCTCTCGCCAAGGTGGATTACCAGAAGCATTCTAGCCACGGAGTCAGAGAGCTTTACGTGCCATGCCAGCGTGGATGGGTAATGAATTAGAGTGCACTGGGCAGCTTTAGTGCTCTCTAAGGATATGGCTACAGTATGAAATTATACTGAGTTTATAGAAGTTGATTTTTCTGAACAGATTGTATACATTTAATTGTGTGTGTCCCCATTAAATGCACTAAGTCGGTGGAGTGCGCTCACAGGACCGAGGCTACCATCGACTTTCAGAGTGGTGCACTGTGGGTAGCTATCCCACAGTGCCCACAGTCTCTGCTGCTAATTGGAATTCTGGGTTTAGCTTTCAGTGCATGATGGGGCAAAAACATTCTCATTGGTTTTCCTGGGCACATCTTATCAGTCACCCCTTCCTCTGTGCAAAGTATGGCAGACAATCATTTTGCACCATATCATGGCAAGCCTGGAGTCCACTCAGCTTACTGCTGCAGTTGTGACCATTGTAAATAACTCTCGCATTATCCAGCAGTATTTGCAAAACCTACAAAACGGGCTGAGGAAGCGACAACAGCGCAATCGTGATAGTGAGGAGGACATGGACACAGATGTTCTTATAAGAGATCCATGTGGCGATTGGGACATCATGGTGATGTTGAGCTAGGTTCATGCCATGGAACGCCGATTCTGGCCCCGGGAAACAAGCACAGACTGGTGGGACCGCGTAGTGTTGCAGGTCTGGAATGATTCCCAGTGGCTGCGAAACTTTCGCATGCGTAGGACCACTTTCCTGGAACTTTGTGACTTGCTGTCCCCTGCCCTAAAATGCAAAGACACCAAGATGACAGCAGCCCTCACAGTTGAGAAGTGAGTGGCCATAGCCCTGTGGAAGCTTGCAACGCCACACAGCTACCGGTCAGTCAGGAATCAGTTTGGAGTGGGCAAATCTACTGTGGGGGCTGCTGTGCTGCAAGTAGTCAACGCAATCGTTGACTAGTTGCTATCAGGGGTAGTGACTTTGGGAAATGTGCAGACCATTGTGGATGGCTTTCATGCGCTTGGGTACCCTAACTGTGGTGAGGTGATAGATGGAACACATATCCCTATCTTGGCACCGGAACTCCGGGGCAGCCAGTACGTAAACTGCAAGGGGTACTTTTCCATGGTGCTCCAAGCACTGGTGGATCACAAGGGACATTTCCCTGACATCAACGTGAGATGGCTGGGAAAAGTGCATGACGCTCGCATCTTGAGGAACTCTGGTCTGTTTGAACAGCTTCCAGAAGGAACTTACTTCCCAGACCAGAAAATTAGTGTTGTAGGGGTTGAAATGCCTATAGTTATCCTCGGCAACCCAGCCTATCCATTAATGCCATGGCTCATGAAGCTGAACAAAAGCACCCTGGACAGGAGTAAGGAGCAGTTCAGTTATAGGCTGAGCAAGTGCAGAATGGTGGTAGAATGTGCGTTTGGACATTTGAAAGTTCACTGGCGCAGTTTGCTGACAAGGTTAGATCTCAGCAAAACCAATACTCCAATTGTAATTGCTACTTGTGTGCTCCGCAATATCTGTGAGAGTAAAGGGAAGACTTTTGTGGTGGGGTGGGAGGTTGAGGCAAATCGCCTGGTGGCCAGTTTTGCACAGCCAGACACCAGTGCGATTAGAAGAGTGCATCAGAGCGCACTGCGCATCAGAGAAGCTTTGAAAGCCAGTTTCATGACTGGTCAGGGTACGGTGTGACAGTTGTGTTTGTTTTTCCTTGATGTTACCTGCCCCGTATATATACTGAAGGAAATAAAATCACAATTGTTTAAAAAACGTTCTTTATTATTAGTAGGTTAGGAAGGGTTGGGGAGTGGGGAGTGAAGGAGGAGGGAAGGACAAGTCCAGAAACCAAATCAAAATTTTGAATAGGCCAGCCTTCTGCTGCTTGGACAATCCTCTGGGGTTGAGTGTGTGGGTCCCTGGAGCCTCTCCCATCCCCCGCGTGCTCTTGGTTGTCTGGGTGAGGAGGATATGGAACTTGGAGAGGAGGGTGGCTGGTTATTCAGAGAATGCAGCGGTGGTCTGTGCTCTTGCTGCCTTTCCCACATTGGATCCACCAGACAGCAGAGCATGTCAGTTTGCTCCCCATCAGCTTGAGCATGGCATCCTGCCTGCTCTCATCGCACTCCTGCCTCCTTTCATCGTGTGCGTCCCTCCTCTCATAACGTTCATTGAATGCTTTACAGGACTCTGCCATTGTTTGCCTCCACACATTCAGCTGGACCCTATCAGAACAGGAGGACTGCATAAGCTCAGCGAACATCTCGTCCCGAGTGTGTTTTTTCTGCCTTCTAATCCGGGCCAGCCTCTGGGACGGAGTTGACAGGGGGCGCATTGAAACATTTGCACCTGTGGGAGGAGAAAAAGGGGGGGTAAAATTTTGAGAGAGACATTTTAGAGAACGAAGGGGAGATTCTTTCTCAGTGAAACAGGCAATTCATAGTACTCGCACATGTTCTTTCTGTACAAGGTCACATTTTGCCTTTGATACTGAGTGTTTTCCAGTTTGGTGTGAGCAAGGCATCACATGTGGCTAGGCAACAGAATTCAGCTTGCAGGCAGCCATGGTAAGGGTTGAGGCACATGGGGTTCTGCTTCTTTCACATTCATTTCAATGTTTTTGGACTGTGGCACCCACCCTTTCCCATACCAAGCAATGCCTGGGGGGGTTGGCGATTTAAAAGGAGGGCCTGGCCTGCGGTGATTCCTGACGACTTGCTGCTGGCCTGGTGGGGTAAAGTGTCCTACCATGGAGGATGGAATAAGGCAGCCCTACCCAGAAACCTACAGCAAAGGCTTTCAGGGAACCTTCAGGAGAGCTTCATGGATGTGTCCTTGGAGGATTCCCACTCCATCCCCAGACACATTAACAGACTTTTCCAGTAGCTGTACTGGAGGCGAATGCCTCACAAGTCTTCAGGGCAAATGAATCATTAAACACCCTTGCTTTTAAACCCTGTATCGTACTTAAAAGGTAAACTCACCAGAAGTGCCTTCTTTGGCGTCCTGGTCTGGGAGCCTGCCTTGGTAGTCAGGGGAGGGTATTGACTTCAGTGTTAAGAACTATTCCTGGCTACCGGGGAGAATGGATTCCCTACTTGCCCCCTGTGCACTGTCCCCCTCCTTCTCCTCCTCTGCTTCCTCCTCCAAAAACTCATCCTCCTCACTCCGTGAGATTCCCCCGCTGCAGGTGTCCATGGACAGTGGTGGGGTAGGGGTGGCATCACCCTCCATGATTGCATACAGCTCACTGTAGAAGCGGCATGTCTGGGGCTGTGACTCAGAGCGCCCATTCATCTCCCTGGCTTTTTAGTAGGCTTGCCTGAGCTCCTTGATTTTCACACGACACCGCTCTGTGTCCCTGAAGTAGCCTCTTTCTGTCATGGCCCTGGAGACTTTAGCGTACATATTTGCACTTTTTTGTAACGTAGTTCTACTGTAACAGATTTGTCTCCCCAACATGCGATGAGATCCAGTACCTCCCGTTCGGACTATGCTGGAGTTTGTCTGCGAATCTGGGACTGCATGGTCTCTTGTGATAGTGGACTCTGCATGGTTGCCTGTGATGGTGGGCTCTGCACTGACACCTGTGCTGATGAGCTCGCCACGGTGGCCAAACAGGAAATGAAATCCAAAAGTTCCCGGGGCTTTTACTGCCTGCCTGGCTAGCACATCAGAGTTGAAAGTGTTGTCCAGAGCGATCACAAAGAAGCATTCTGGGATAGCTCCCAGAGGCCAATAATGTCCAATTTCATACACCGTACCTCTAATCTGGAACTGCCATGTCGATTTTAGCGCTACTCCATTTGCCAAGGTGGAGTACAGAAACAGGATTTAAGAGCCCTTTAAATCGACAAAATCGATTTGATCGTGTGGACGGAATCAGTTTTAATTCAAATTAACTCGGATAATTTTGAAATAATTGCATATTGTAGACCAGCCCTAATTTGCAAGTGTAGCCAAGCCCTAAGTTCTTTCCACCAGGGCTTTTACAAGTGCCGTCAATTAGAAATTGGGAAACAATCCAGTTGACGCACAAGATGAAAGAGAATACACACTCTGTCTTAGTGGTGTTGGCTCTGCAGGGCTAACTGAAGTGAAAAGGCAAAACATACCTCCCACCTCATTTTGATCATTAAAGTCAGCTGATATGATTATATACTTGGAGAGCAGATCCTACAAATGCCATTTTTATATAGTCAATCTTCAGAGTAAAATCGAGCTTTAGTGACTGGACTGGAATAAAATCATCAGAACTGGGATAGCTGGCAATTCTACGAGACGAGGGTCATTTCTACTATGTGGTGTTTCTTTCACAGGGTCAGTATGGGTATATAGGGTGTGTGGTGTAGCTAGGTAGAATTTTTGTGAATATTCTAAACTTTTTGTTAACCCCTCAGTATTTTCAATGGAAACTTCAAATTTCCTCTGGAGAGCAGACACTTTTCACAAATGTTTTTAATTTAAAACCCAATTTTCTGTTGAAAAACAGTTTTAGATGGAACATCTTCAATTAGTCCTACCCATGAACTTGATTTGTCAAAGGAACAATGGGGAGAAATTTTAAAAAATGAACATTTTCATTAATAGGCAACATTCCTATTTGTTAAGTCCCAAACTCTAGAATAAAGCACTTCATTGGGATCATGTGAATTTTTGTGCCTCTAGAAAAATAGCATTTCTTCAGTAGGGAATTCTGTTGTAGTTGGGTGGATACTAGGAAAGCTTGGGATGAGCTGGCAGGTTGCTGGAACATTATTTCATGGAAAATGTGCTTTATTTTTACAGCTATAAAATAAATAGAAACCAAAACCAAATTAAGTGTTTTAACACCAGAAAACCAACAAAGCCCTGTAAACACTGGTGCAAACTTGCCACATCGATGTCACCACAGCTCACTGCAAGGTTTTCCCTCTCCATAAGATTCAGAGTAGGGCTCACTGGACCCCCACACACCAAGAAGGCAATGGAAAACTCTAAAATGTGCTCTTGACAAGAGAAGCAGACTACTGGAGGTAACTCCTTGTATACAGGATGTGGAAATTGCCATCCTGTCCCTAGGGAAGGCCTTACCCTACATTTGCAGGCTGACTCTGAAGTCTTCTCTGGCCCTGTTTTGGAATATTTGTTTTAATCGCCAAAACAAGCCGCTGTATTCAGTCCTAGGGCTAATAGAACTTCTTATTTCCTCATTTCTGTTCCCAAAGACAGGCAGGCTATCTGAGTCTTATTTTTTTGTTTCAGATAGGACTGTGCTGAAATTCTGTTCTTCCTTGCCAAATTTCTAGCAGTTTATTTGTTCACCGAAAAGCAAATGATTCATTAACATGAAAAATCCCCTGGCAAGGAAATAGAAGAATGAAGGATTACTAGTTAGCAGAAAGAGAAGATAAAGTAGAGTTTACACAAAGGCCCTCACACAATTCTGCTCTCATTTGCCAACCCTATAAATTCACCTCCCAGGGCTCTTCAGATAGGTATTTTCTTTAATTTCCTTTTTAGATTTGTTAGAAATGTGGTGGGTTTTAATCTTTTACCTGTATCTCTATGAAGGACCTTAGCTACTACAGTCCCCAGTTAGCATGTAGGAAGCCAGGGAACCCAATACTCTTGGTATCTACTCTTATCTAAAAAAAAATCCTGCATTTACACCACATACCCATTACTCTGCTGGAAGCATCACAAGATGGAACAGAATCTGAGCTCACTGTCTCAACTGTGTGGGTCTGCAGTGAGAACAAGAGTAAAAAATAGGTGAGGGAGTATTTTTGCTATAAAAATAAGTAGTTATGATTCTGAATACACACAGGGAGCAGATCAAGACTGCAAGTTATTTGCACAGTCATTTTTCAGAGTACAGTTTTTATGAAATGTAACATGAAATCTGGTGAGGTCTCTTTTCTGTCCATTGAGTAAAATAAAGTTGCTGTTAGATATTACATTGCAGTGGTGCTGGAACAATTTTGATAATGGGGGGTGCTGAAGGCAGAAACCAAGTATTTGGGTTGTTATTACTACTTCAAGCCAAGGGGTGCGGCACCACCCCCAGTTCTAGCACCTATGCTACACTGTGAGATTTTACTGAATATTTCACCATAATTCCTATAATTGTGTAGCTACTGCATGTCACCACCGTAGCCCACATTCAGGCCTATTTTTATCACATGGATTTACTTTTGTAGATTTTTTTTAGTCTCTTCTATTTTAAGTACCTCCCCCCCAACCATCATAACCATCTTAAACATAACCTACATGGCTCATCCAGTAATCAGTGGGGCTGCCTGTGCAATATGGTTCAAATCGAGTCAGGGTGGCAGAATCTGGTGGAAAGTAAATTAGTTACATCACCCTTTATAATCGGCAACGAAGGGGAATACAGAAACCATAGCTGTTGTCAGTCTTTTCTCTTGGTTTATTCACACCCGACTCCTGACATAACTACAAACATCAGCAAAAAAAATCTGCATAGCAGCTGGAATATACAGTAGTCACCAAAATTTGTTTAGGGCGTGTCATGGAATGAGGCAATGGGAACAGCGGAAAAAGTACTAAGGAAACTCTGAGTGTTTCACAGATACAAAGTGAATCAGATAGTTTTATGTACATTTCTATAGCTACTAAGATATCCAGCTCATTAAACAAATACCAAGTGATTATTAAAAAAACATTTATTGAGGAACAGCCAAGGAATATTTATTTTTTAGGTAGTTGATAATCCCTTATAAAGTCTTCTAATAATCCATAGGTATTGAATTATCTGCCTTTTATTAAATCTTAATTAAATGCATATATAAGATGGTTAATTTATTGTTCCATGTAATTGCTGGATATTTTCAACTTTGTGGCATGTGGAGAGAATTTGATCAGCATCTGCTGCTTCTCTAAGACTCTTCCTCCAATTAATTTAATGTCTGGAAGCAGTGGGAAGCTTTTTATTGTAGAAATTAAAGCTGTGGTGCCCCCACAAACATTTGTTCATGTTGCCTATACTTTGGGCCCTTGTGTTCATTGTAAATGTAATGCTATTTAGTGCTTTTCATCTTCACAATGCTTTAAATACATTAGCCAGTTAAAGAAGAGGTGTGATATAGTGGTTACAGAGCAGGACTAGGCATCAGGATTTCTGGGTTCTAGTCCCTGCCTCTGACTCATTACATTCTACTTTCTTGGGCTACTTACAGAGTAACACAACATGCTATTTGACCTGTGCAAAGGTGGTAGAATCTCACTTTATGTGACCTTAGGCAAGTAATTTAATGTCGCTGGGCTGAATCCATCAGAGCATTTGTGGCCCCATGTGGAATTTCCCCAATGTAAGGGGACATGAAATGATTTTTTTCCCATTAAAATTTTTGATTAAAGCAAAACTGTTTTTGTCAAAACATATCTTTGAAAGCGTCCAGGTTTTATTAAAAAAAAAAATTACTGAGCACCAAAAGAAAATTCAGATTTTATGCACACACATGCACAATTGATGACTGTGGACATTTGCCACAAAAATGACCATTTTGTCAAAAGAATGGTGTGATGTTGCACTCCATATGTTTTATGCAAATATGCTCTTGAATGTGAATATAGTGTAACTGGAATATGCTTTATGCAAAAGATCTCTTGTAAAGTATCATTACAAAGCTTATGATCTACTGAGTATGTTCATCCTATTTGTTTGCATGTATTATTTCTATGTCTGGAGTTAGGAGATTAAGATATAAACTTGTATTACTGGTGTAAACATGTTAAGTGGAAGCCATTAAGGGTGCTTCATAATCAATGAACTGTGAATGGGTTTGTTTACCTGCAAGCCTTCCTGTGTACCTGTCTTCCAGCTACTAGGTAATGAAGAAGAAGGTCTTACAGTGACATGTGATCATGTCACCTGAACTGAAATCAATTTTAAAGCCAGTGCTTTTCCATTTAGAAGGATCCAGGGGTGGGGATCCAGAGAGACAAAAGATTCCCACCTTGTTTCAAAGCTACAAAAGAGGGTGGACCAGAACAAAGAGGGCTGCCAGCCATGAGAAATCCCCAAGTTACCACCTGAGCTGGAGCTGACAAGGACTGTACCAGGGGAAAGGATTGGGCCCAGACTAAGGAGTCTAGTCTGTGAGAGAAGCTTATTGGAACATCTCTGAGGGTCAGATTTACCTGTAATCAGTTTCATAAATGTATTGGGCTTAGACTCACGTGTTTTGTTTTATTTTGCTTGGTAACTTACTTTGTTTTGTCTGTTATTACTTGAAACCACTTAAATCCTACTTTTTATACTTAATAAAATCACTTCTGTTTATTAACAAACCCAGAGTAAGTGATTAATACCTGGAGGAGCAAACAGCTGTGCATATCTCTCTATCAGTGTCATGGAGGGCAGAAAGTTTATGAGTATACCCTGTATAAGCTTTATACAGAATAAAACGGATTTATTTGGGGTTTGGATCCCATTGGGAACTGGATGTTTGGGTGCTGGAAACAGGAATACATGCTTAGCTGTTTGAGTTAAGTCTGCAGCTTTGGGGGCATGGGTCAGACCTTGGGTCTGTGTTGCAGCAGGCTAGCATGTCTGGCTCTACAAGACAGGGTTCTGGAGTCCCAAGCCATCAAGGAAACCAGGCTCAGAGATAGTCCCAAGAGGGTCTCTGTGACAGAACCCATCACAAATGGTTTTCCATCAAAAACCTTTTGACTACTTATTAGTAATGTTTATTGTGTTAGGTAGCGACAATATGGCCAATTCTCTACATGTCACAAAATCAGTCACTGCCTTGATAACCTTTCCCTAAATACAAAAGACACAGATAAATCGGGACGCACTGGGAGACTCTGAGGAAGATGTCATCTTTGGTGGGGGAGGGACAGGTCAATATTTGGGTTCAGAGAAAAATTGACTGGCATGGACTAGTTCTCATCAGCCTCCTGGGAGAAGTGATTCTTTAGTGGTGATTTGAAGGATGGATTAGTGCAGAGGGATTGGAAGGTCATTTGGGGTGAAATTCTTGGGTCAGCACAAGACCTATGCTCCACTTAATTCCCACTTATGTTTGAGTTCTATATAGGCCTTGGGCTGGCCCTCTGCACAGAGTGAATTTCATCTTGCATGTGTGGAGGCAGCGTGGAAGAAAGTATAAAGATGAGAATGGGAGGAGGAAACAATTGGATGGTGAAGCTAGCAATGTTCCCTGTAATTTTTGACAGGCTGTGTGTGCAAAAAATTTCTTCTGTGCAAATTTTTGTGCGTGTGGTGTTTCGCCATGTGTGCGGGGTTTAGGTTCTGTGTGTGCGCACACACACACACAGCTTAGAGGGAACAGTAGAAGCTAGCATTGTTGATGGAGTAAGGTGTGATGCACGTGCTAAGAAACAAGTAGGAGCAATACACGTTCACAGTGCGTATGTCTAACTGGAAATATATCTTGATACAGTGAGAGTATAAAATGTTTCTTAGGTGAGAGCTAACAGTTTCCTTTCATATATTGAGTAGGTTCATGTTACAAGCCTTTCTAGTGAGACAGTGATATTAGATAACAGTAAGACCACACAAAAAATGTCCTAACATTTCTGAACATATAACCACTGCAGTTTCAGTATGATCTATTACACTTCAGTGAACAAACCACGACCTGTCCACAAACATGAGTGCACACAGTAAAGTAAAACTCCCTGTAAGATTTTCTTTTTTAAATAACAAAAAATTGTGACTAGAAAAAGAGTGTCCTTATAAACATTGTCTCTCTTTTCTGAGAAAACTCTGTTACGGGTGATTTGAAAACTGTCCTTAGGCTTTCCATGTTTAATTGGAAAAACTTATCCGCATAGGACTTTCTAGCTGCCACCAGTGAAAACCAGAAGCTCACTCCTGGAAGTAAAAGCATTTACTCTGGCCTCAGAGACACTAGCATACCCCCCTTCATGGAAACTACCAACAGAATGCCAGCACAATATGCCACAAGTGAGTTTAAAAGTGCTGTCATACATACCCTCACAGAAATACTCCGTGTTACACTATCACTGGCTTCTTTCTTTATCTGTCACCCGGGACTGTGTTTTCTGTAGTTGTAGTTGTACACAAAGTGTGTAGTGCAACTGCATTTACTAACATGAATCTATGACAATATTATATAGTACAGTGTGGTCTTTGGCACAGCATGTTACTCAGAATAGCTGGTAGGTGGGTCTAAAGTAGTTTATTGGAAGAGTAAGACAATTAACCCTTACCACAGGGAAGATGTTATAGATTATACTATTCTGACTGTGTACTTTTGATTTTGTGGGTAGTTTTCCCCCCCATATCTATTCAGACTGCTTTTCTGGTAATGAATCTTTCATCCATGGATTTTTATTTTTATTTTTTGTTATGTCAGGTGACAATTTCAAGTCACATTCCATATGGGTGCAGGTAGGTATTTGGCTTTGTTCCAGTTGCTTTCATCTAGTTTCTTAAGATCTTTTGCTTATCATGGTAGGTAAGAGATGGCAATTTTCCAGTCATGTGTGTGCCTAAATCTGATAATTTGGTAGCTTGTTAGCAACAGGCAGACTAGCTTGGCTTCAAAATATACAGCTTCTGCCTCTTTAACTCCATGAAGGTGTGTAACATGTAGAGAACATTTCCAATAAACTTTGATAACCCTCTGCTGTCTCTCAAAGTATATACTGAAAATGAAAAAATAATTTAAAAGCAGTTAAACAAACTTGATTGATACTCAAACATTTTTGAACATCAAAGTTTGGTCTAACCCCCTGCCAAGATGCAGGATTCGGGCCAGGTCAAGATAAGAGGGGGCCACAGGCAGGAGACAAACTGGAGATCAGAACCGCAAGTCAGATGTGAGGAGCCAAGCCAGGTCGGGAGGCCAGAAAATCAAGGGGAGTGCAAATGGGTGGCACATGGTACACAGTCCAGAGCAGCATGGATGCCGATTGTTCAGCTTCCTGTTCCTATTGCTGTCTTAAGTAGGGCCAGTGGACCAATCAGATGCTTTGGGACTCCACCAATAAGACATCAGGGGCTGGCCTTCAGGGGTCTTAGGTCAGCAGTTGTCAGTAGGGTACCAAATGGAGGATTAAAGCATGGTTGCTCCTGTGGACCCAGGCTCAGGTTGAGGCTTATGGATCATGGCAGAAAATTGGGCAAGTTCTTATTTGTTCAGATGGGCCGATGCTGGGAAACCAGATCTGAACCTCCCTTTCTCAGTCTTGGGAAGTTCTGATATGGATCCAAATGTCTTGATTCCCACTTGTCTCCATAATGGGCAGAACTGGAACCTCGAACCCAAACACCCATGAATTTTGTGGAACTTTGGATTCAGATTCAAATTCAGGTTTCTTTGAGTTCTATATGCACATTCAAATTTTATTTTCAGGATACGTAATTTGAATATTGTATGCCCAGTGCCTCAGAATTTATGCCTGTAATCCATATTTAGTGTCATTAGCATAGTTGGTCTATTCACAGCTGCACAATACAGGCTTACACTAAAGTAATATCAGAGAGATAAGGTGGGTGAGGTAATATCTGTTATTGGATTAACTTCTGCTGATGAGAGCAACAAGCCTGCAAGCTTACACGGAGCTCTTCTGAGCTCAAAAGCTTGTCTCTCTCACAAACAGAAGTTGGTCCAATACAAGGTATTACCTCACCCACCTTGTCTCTTTAATATCCTGGGACTGACATGGCTACAACAACAGTGCATACAACTAAAGCAATACAACAGATTAAAAGTTTTTAAGTTATCTAGAGGTGCTACTGAAATGATAGATGTCGTCTCTTTTTAAATTCTAATATAGAACTTGCAAACATCCCTTACATTAAAGGGTAGGCATGAGAACACTAGAGAGACGTCAGAGTCACAAACAGCTAATTACGGTATGCTCCTCACTACTAAAAATAAAATGCAGGAAGAGTTCTCAGTGACTCACAGTGCACAGGAGTATTCTGACAAAAGTGTCATAACAGCAGAATGATATACAGGAAACCAAGAACACTTTTAGTTCTGGTAAAAAAAAATCAATAAAACCCTGTCTAAACTCAAAAAGTTATTATTCTTTAAAAACGATGCTTATAGCATAACCCCCCCCCCAATGCCTTTAGAATACACACACACAAAGATATTTATGTTGTGCATACAAAACTGATAGCTAAGCATATTTGTGAATTAAAATGGCAGTTATCCATATACCTGACATATATAAAGTAATTGTGTACATTCACTAAAGAATCAGAAAGGTAGCCATGTTAGTCTGGAATTGCAGAAGTGACAAAGAGTCCTGTGACACCTTAAAAACTAACTAAAGTATTGAAGCATAAGCTTTTCTGGGCTAATACCCACTTCATCGGATGCATGCAGTGGAAGTATCCAGAGGCAGGAATAAATAAGAGGCAAGGACCAGGTTAGAGATAACAAGGTTAGTCCAATCAGGCTGAACCAGCTTGTTATCTCTAATCAGAGAGGATGAGGTCCTGTTCTAGCAGCTGTTCTGGAGGTGTGAACACCGAGAGAGGAGAAACTGCTTTTGTAGTTAGCTAGCCACTCATAGTCTTTGTTCAATCCTGAGTTGATGGTATCAAATTTGCAAATGAATTGCAGCTCTGCAGTTTTTTTTTGCAGTCTGGTCTTGAAGTTTTTTGCTGCAAGATGGTAACCTTTAAATCTGTTATGGTGCATCCGGGGAGGTTGAAGTGTTCTCCTACAGGTTTTTGTATATTGCCATTCCTGATATCTGATTTGTGTCCATTTATTCTTTTTCATAGGGACTGTCCAGTTTGGCCAATGTACATAGCAGAGGGACATTGCTGGTACATAATGGCATATATTACGTTGGTAGATGTTCAGGTGAATGAACCAATGATGGTATGGCTGATCTGGTTAGGACCTGTGATGGTACTGCTGGTGTAGATATGTGGGCAGAGTTGGCATCGAGATTTGTTGCATGGATTGGTTCCCAAGTTAGAGTTATTATGGCGCAATATGGTGTTGCTGGTGAGAATATACTTGAGGTTGGCGGATTGTCTGTGGGAGAGGACTCGCCTGCCTCCCAAAGCCTGTGAAAGTGAGGGATTGTTGTCCAGGATGGGTTGTAGATCACTGATGATATGTTGGAGAGGTTTTAACTGAGGACTGTACGTGATCACCGGTGGTGTTCTATTTTCTTTCTTGGGCTTGTCTTGCAGCAGGAGGCTTCTGGGTACACGTCTGGCTCTGCTGATCTGTTTCCTTGTTTCCTTATTTCCTTATTTCCTCATGCAGGTATTATAATTTTGAGAATGTTTGTTGAGGATCTTGTAGGTGTTGGTCTCTGTCTGAGGGGTTGGAGCAAATACAATTGTAACTCAGTGCTTGGCTGTAGACAATGGATTGTGTGGTATGTCCGGGATGGAAGCTGGAGGCATGGAGGTAGGCATAGCTGTCGGTAGGTTTTTGGTATAGGGTGATGTTGATGTGGCTGTCATTAATTTGCACCGTGGTGTCTAGGAAGTGAACCTCCCATGTAGATTGGTCCAGGCTGAGGTGGATGGTGGGGTGGAAGCTGTTGAAATCATGGTGGAATTCTTTCAAAGTTTCCTTCCCATGGGTCTGATTCTGGTTAGGCTGTGTCCACAAAGCAGCCGGGAGTGAGCCTGCCAGCCTGGCCCACTAAAAATAGCAGTGTTGATGTTG
>ML677385.1:2583597-2648609 GCA_007922305.1 Dermatemys mawii | reverse complement strand
ACTTCAGCATGGCTAGCAAGGCTGTAGCCTATGCTATTTTTAGCCACTCTAGCTACCTTAGACTAGCTCAGATCTCCTAAACTGAGTGGCAATCACACCTCCAGTTGCAGTGTATACATACCCTTAGCGTAATGGTCACCTGCTATCTTCCTCTCAAAAACAAAATCATGGAAACAGTGACTTGGCAAAGCAGACTGAAAATTGATAAGGCCAAATTGTATTGTGGTTGTATAACCAATAAATTGTGTCTTGACAGCAGTGTTAAAAATGGATTTATTGGTTTGCTGGCAATTCCAAAATTTTTTTAAAAATATTCACTTTGGGTCAAACCAAAAATGAAATTTTCAACTAATTGGAAAGTTTTTAAAAAAGTATGTTGAATGAAACATTTTATTTAGACATTTTCAAAACAAAATGTTTAAATCTTGAGCATTCTGAAAACATTTCTGATGCTTTAAAATAAAACTAAAGAAAATTTAGAAACATAAAAGTTGCCTCAAACAAAAGATTGAAAATGTCAAAATACAACATTTGGGAGGTTTTAGAATTTTTGTTGATTTTTTTTTAACCAGAACAATTTGATGAAACAGACACAAATTCCTGAAAAATTTTGGTGATGCCAAATTGCATTTTTTTGCTGTAAAAATTAAAAGAGCTTTAGCTGAAAAATTTCATCCAGCTCTAATTGTACTTCTCTGTCTTGCAAACATGGGCCAGGTTATTTACCTGGATAGCCCCACTGCAGTTAAAGAGCCATGGACCTACCTGTGTATCATCTACGTGAATATAAATCATTAAAAAGAAAGTGATACTGACTGCAATACAATTCAACCCGAGCTGTACTTTTCTCCTACTAGGTTTAACAGTTTTAATTAATTTCCTTTTCTTCACAAGACAGCTTTCTTGGTAACGTTTTGCAATTTAACTTAACTGATGATTCCTGCATATGAGAAAGAAGGCAAGGAGCCAACAGCTCCTCCTCGTTCCACAGCAAGATATTTTATTTTCTACCCTCTTTCAAACTGTCATGTTTTCAGAAGACATATGTTTCCACAATTCATTTCTTAAGAAGGGAATTAGCAGTAGTCCATTCCTTCCCCGTTCCTGGGCTCCACGTTGCTTGTTGGCTTCTGCTGTTTTGGAAAAGCTTTGGACTCTTCCTTATTCACGTCTCTTTGCACAAGGATGCAGTGAAAGGAGTTACCAGAAGAAAATTGCCCTTAGCCTGTACTTCTTTGAATTGATGACCGAACCTACTGTCTCACTGTAGAGGAGTGTCCCGCTCACATCTCAGAACATTCAGTTAGTTGCAAGGTTGCACAGTGTGTGTCAGGGTAGTTTTTAAATTATTCAAAAATTATTTGAAACCGAAGAGGCATCACAGCTACCGACTATTTAACAAAGACAATTTTTAAATGAAGGGATTTTTGTTATTATTGGAGTGGGTCTCCACTGCGAATTTTCAGTTCTGCAGATATACCATTTTAGGTTGTGATCCTGTCAAGCCTCCTAGGTTAAGAGAGTTACGTTTCTCTAGTGATTGGTCAGAAGACCTCCAAGGAAAACATGCATGCTGCAGGCAGTGATATGGGAGATTGAGTAGGTAGCCCTTTTCCTCGTAAGTCAATTCTGTATAAAAGTCCCTCAAAGTTAGGGTGACCAAACACCAAGTGCAAAAAATCGGGACGGGGGTGGGAGTAATGGAAGCCTATATAAGAAAAAGACCCCAACATTGGGATTGTCCCTTTAAAATCGGGACATTTGGTCACCCTACTCAACATGTGTGGGGACACTGTTACTAGAGGTATTATTTTTCAAATAGGATGTAAAAAGCAAAGTCCTGGCAATTGGTGGTCATTGAAATTCATGATACTCTTTGAAGGAATGGAAGACCACTCTGGTGTTCTGGATAGATTTCAGTTAAGAAAATATGCTTTCTAAAATGTCCTTATTTTTTTAGTTGCATAATTCCCTTTCTGATATGTATTACTGCTGTGTATTCTTTAAGTCTACCTACTTCCTATGCCAGGGGAGGCCAAACTTTTTGGCCGGAGGGCCACATCGGGGTTGCAGAACTGTATGGAGGGCCGGGTAGGGAAGGCTGTGCCTCCCCAGAGAGCCTGGCCTTCCTCCCCCTATTTTTTCCTCACACTTCCTACCCTTTGACTTCCCCGTTCAAAACGCCCCACCCATCCACACTCCCGCTCCTTGTCCCCTAACTGCCCCCCTGGGAACCCACCCCCATCCAAAACCCTCCCCCCCAGCTCCTTACCCCTTTACCATGGTGCTCAGACTAGCAGGACTGACCGGACCCAGCCGTACTGCCCTTGTGGCAGGGTGGCTGCAGGGGAGGGGGAACAGCATGGGAGGAGCCAGGGGCTAGTCTCCCTGGGCAAGATCTAAACGGCCAGTCAGGGCGGTCCCACGGGCCGAATATGGCCCGCAGGCCATAGTTTGCCCACCTCTGTCCTACGCTATGAGTGACTGAATTTTAGTAACAAGTGAAGTGATCCTTGTGTTGTTGAGTTTGGGGATCTTTGGATGACTGGTGCTATATTCACATTTGTTATTATTAGGGCCTGATTCAGGAAGGAACACTTGTGCCTCACTCTAAGCACATGAGTTAGTCCCATTGAAGTCCATGGGATTACTTGTGGTTTTAGAATTAGGCACACACTTAAATATTTTGTTGAATCTGGGCCTGTATGTAGTGTCTCCCTCTCCCTCTTCTACTCCTCATTTATTATCAATGTTTCCAGTTCCACATAGGTGCCATGAAAAAACCATGTTCTTGCTTTCAATGAGAAATGATATTATCACATGCCCTTAGCACTGTTATTCTTTTTGCCATAAAGTTTATGCAACAACATAACATGCCTCAACAGCGTATTCCGGGCAAGGAGTGGCATATTCTTGTTTTCAAAATAAAGCTGTGTGGGTGGAATTAGGTTGTGTTGAATGATGATGAAGATATTCTGGATAATGATGAGAAACTTTTGGAATGATCAGTGGAGATATTTCCTCAGTTATGCAGTCCTTCCTCTTATGTTACTACGAATCTAGGAAACACATCAATATTTGTCCCAGTGTCTTCAGATATCATCATTGGATGAGATGAGTCAGTATTTCCTTTCAAATATTCATTCATTCAGGATTGTTCAAAAGAGCAATTAGTGACAGGCCTGCAATGGTTACTTGACCAAAGCTACCTGCGTTTTTGCTATTCTGTGCAAATCAGCAGGTGGTGAACTGGACTCGTTTTCATTCAGCTCAGTGACGGTAAGGGAGAGCATGCTCAGTTAGTGGAGCAGAGTAAGACTGAGCCTTGTTGTCTTCATTAACTCATTCATGCTCTAAATTTTAAGAAATGTTTAAATAGTTTTAGTAAAATTTCAGGGCCAACACATTATTGGTTTCATGAAACTAAAGAGACACTTACACCAGGCTCTGAACTCTTGAAATGGGAGCTTCTTCCATCTTCCCAAAATAGAGCTGACTCTTGAGTGTAATTCATTAGGTCAAAGCTGCATTTCCAACACTAGTTATGAGTTTTTCTCTACGTAACCTTTTCTCCCTCTCTCCCATTTCTTCTCCACTGACAAATTATTATAGGCAGGGCTGGTAGTACCCCCTATTCAGAGATTCTAAGGCCAGAAGAGTCCACTGTGATCATCTAGTCTGATCTCCTGCCTAACACAGGCCATGGAACTTCCCTCATATAATTCCTAGAGCAGAGCTTTTAGAAAAACATCCAATCTTGATTTAAAAATTGTCCATGATGGAGAACCCACCACAACCCTTGTTAAATTGTTCCAGTGGTTAATTATTCTCACCATTAAAAATGTACATCTTATTTCCAGTCTGAATTTGTCTAGCTTCAACTTCCAGCCATTGGATTGAGTGATACCATTCTCTGCTAGATTTGTTCCCCAGGTAGGTACTTATAGACTGTAATCAAATCGCCCCTTAACCTTCTCTTTGCTAAGCTAAATAGATTGAGCTGTTTGAGTCTGTCACTATAAAGCGTATTTTCAATCCTTCAGTCATCTCATGGCTCTTCTCTGAACCCTCTCCAATTGAGCAACATTCTTCTTGAGTTGTGGACACCAGAACTGGACACAATATTCCAGCTACAGTTATACCAGCCTTCTTTATTACTTACAACTCTCCCATTTTTTGTGTCATCTGCATGATTTATTAGTCATGATTTTATGTTTTCTTCCAGATCATTGATATGTATGTTAAAGGGCCCAGGACCAAGAAATGATCCCTGCAGGACAGCTACTGGAAACATACCTGCTTAATGACAATTCCTCATTTACAGCTACATTTTGAGACCTATCAGTCAGCCAGTGTTTAATCCACTTAATGTGTGCAATGGTATTTTATATAGTTTTGTTTTTTTAATAAAAATGTGTGGTACAAAGTCAAATGCTTTATAGAAGTCTAGGTATATCAGGCTAGCACTATGATTTTTATCAACCAAACTTGTAATTTTTTTAAAAGAAGATATTACGTTAGTTTGACAGGATATATTTACCAACTCCCTATTATTCAGGCTGCTTGACACTCCCATTACAGATCCTGTTTTAAGTTGCTTATAACTTTGCTATAACTGAGCTGAATTTTTCTAATGGGGTGTCTGCCTTAGGCTGAATTCTTTTGGAAAATTTCATGCAAAATAGTTCAGCCATTTGTGAGAACAAGGCTAGGGGAAAATACCTTGTTTTGTCCATGTTAAAGCCTTCTGCCAACCTTTTCTTTGAACAGTTTGAGCATCCATTGCTTCGGAGCAGGGGCTTGAAATTTGGCAGGGAGAGTGGCCTTTGTGCCCTGGATGTGCCTTTTGCCATCCCCATGAAAATCCACCTTGATTTGGCCAAGTTATAACCCTTTGAAAAATCTCAGGTCATACATGCTCAGTATAAATTTCCTCAAACCAAACATCAGTCATGTTCCATTGGCCATTTTAGAGGGTTTTTTCCCCCCAGGGCCTTTAGTAGGGCACTAAGGACTTTTTTTATGTATTGGAATGCAAAGTAATCCCTTGCATTCAGTTCATTTGCTGGGCGTATTCTCTGTGTTGGCAGTGGCAGGGAGCTGGTCTGATTTAGAGGGCTATGAAGTATTTGTTTTATTTAGAAAGGAATAAAATAGAGATACCTGCTCTTCCTGGTAGCCTGAAGTATTGAGTGTTTTCATATGTAACTCAGGGGAGAGCTGTTTATCTCCTGTATCGTGATAGGAAGGGAAGGGGGAATGACACCTGAACACACTCAAATTAACTAGCTGGAGAAGGACATCACTCTAACCATTGCTCACCTCTCTTTCTTTCCAGCTTGTTGCTTTGATGCCTTCCCTGGAGGCTCTCTTGACAGGATGCTGTGGGAAGGCAGCCTTGCAAAATAACCCCAAGACAGTGCATGGGACGTGGTGACTAAACTGAAAAAGAACATCAGACTCACTATGTAGAGTATGTAACTGTTTGTCAGTTTTCCTGCTCACTGGGCATAACACTGCAGGTCAATATGTAACTCAGTGTAATGATCCCAGATGACACTGGGAAAGGGAAAGAAAAATCCCACATATAATTCAAACTGTACAAAGCAGGAACAAAGAGGCTGGGTGGGTGACATGTTTGGGCTGAAATCCAAATTGCCCAAAGCAGTAATTTTGATTCTGATAAATCAGACCTGGAGGTTCAGATATATTGGTTAGCTTTCCACTCCTCTGTCCACATTTCTGGTTTCATCCAAATTTGGTAGCAGAGAGACCATGAAGGAAGCTATTTGTTGTGACATTCCCAAATCAGCTTGAATGATGGAAGCACTAGAAATCTCATGAGAAAGCCTGTCCTCCTGTGATGTCAGGCCCCAATTGTAGACTAAAAAGGTTTTGGTTATATTCCAAAAGAGACTTCACTTTTAGATACTTAGTTGTAACAGAACTTCTGAACCCATTTCCAACAGCTGTGTAAATCCTAGTGCACAGCTCTTCTGTTGGTCCAGTTTCACTCTCTCTCTCCTTCCTTCACACTTCCACCTGTCCCACATCTGTACATGCTTAATAATCAATTACCATTCTCTCATATCTAATCTAAACCTTAATGATTGCTGTGGGCCAAATGGTGTAAACTGGCATAGTTCCACTGAAATCACTGAGTGTGTCAGTTTACTCCACGTGAGCTTCTTGCCCTATTTATTTAACATGCCATTACATCACGGTTACCCGCATCCACTCCTCTGAAACTCTAATTCAGACCTTCGTCTTCTCCCATCTTAACTACTGCAACCCCCTCCTCTCTTCCCCGCCTCCCATACATTGTCCTGGTTCAATCCATCTTTTCAGATTATGTTCTTGGCTCATCTCTCTGACCATGTTACTCTCCCACCAATGAACCTCCCATTTTACACAGCGCATTTCAGATTAAATTGTAAACTTTTCAGGGTAGGGGCTGTGTTTGCCTGTGTCTTTATAAGGCACCTGGAAGAATGGGCCTCTGTCCTGACTGGGGCCTTCGGGTGCTGACACATTATAAATAAATATAACAATAGTAAGAAATTACTGTAAAAGTCATGGAAGCTAATTCTTAGTGCATACCTCTAAGTGTCATTTGAGGCACGGCAATGTAGTTTTGCTTTGGATTAGTGGAAAAATAAACTTTTGTAATGGTTTAAAGCTATTATATTTTTTTTATCATGCTCATGGTTTTACCTCAAGCCTCACACCATTTGTACTTTTTCTTAACGCCCAAGCTCCTGGATGTGTGTGGTGATTTTTTTAAAAAAATAAGTTTCTAGGACTCATGGTTGCTGGGAGAAGCTAGAACATGTGAACCCTAAAGGCCAAGACATAGAGGACAAATAAAAAAAGCCCCAGAAGTTATTTTTAAATAAACTGTATTATTTTTAAACCAGTGTCATGATTTTTTAACACTGGGGTCTGACAATATTGGACAAACTCTGGGGTGTATTGCTCTTCCTGGCTTGTTTTCCTTCCTCTAGGTTCCTACTCAGCCTCAGAGCACACATTGGTTATGTTTTTTAAGGAAAGGGTAGCAGAGAAGTTAGAAGGGAAAAGAAAGACAGAACATTCATGGTCTTCTAAGCAGTAAATATTTTCTAGGGAAAGCTATACACCACACACCTTTTTTGGTAACCTTAGAAAGAAGATGGCTGAGTTTATGATAAAACTGTAGTCATATAAATGAGAATTTGATTCTTTCCCTCCACAAATGGGGTAACCGGGAAACAGAGGAAAAAATGAAGAAACCTGCCCTTTTAAAAGTAATTTTTGTAATGTCACTGTGTTTCCCTTTTCACACCCCCTGATAGTGTTTATCATGTTTACAGGAAATGCCTTGAGTAATCTGTAAAGCGAAAGCAGCTTTCTGCCCGGTTGGGGCTGCCTAACTGGAAAACACTGTGCTTTACTACTGGCCTCCACTGTTTGTGTTAGCAATAGTTACAGCCACAGCAGTATTCCACTGTGGCTGGTTAGACTCAAAGAGCATGGGGGGCAGAGGCAGAGGCAGTGAGAAAAGGCTGAGAAGATGGTTATGTAACTGTTTCATTTCCAGTAACAAAACAAACATAAAAAGGAGAGGACATGTGTAGTGTTCAGGAAATAGGAAAACTGAGAATTACTGTAAAGCCAGGGTGAAATCTGGGCTCCTTTAAAGTCAATTGCAAAACTCCTTCTGATTTCAGTGGAAGTGGAATTACAGCCATAGTGATTAATATTATTTTTGAGGGTCACAGATGATTAAGCTAGGTCATTTCTAGTTTCTAATGAATTACCTTTAATGTAAAGCAAATTCATGTCACAAAGGGCATTTTGATGCTATTAGAAAGCATAGTTTGTGTCCTTTGAACTCCGCCCTGCTGTCTTATGGAGGCTTCAAGGCAGAGAAAATGCTATCACAAGGGAGGACGGTGTAGCTATATAGGCTCATCGATTTAAGCAGATATCTTTATGGAGTTTAATGATCTCCATCAAACTGGCACTGTTCACAGAAAGGCTGATATTATTATTATGTGCAGAATTATTGTACTGCCCAAGATGAGTTAAAGTCAATAACATAGAGAAGCCATTACCAAAAAATTAAACCACACCATCCGCATTTAGGAAATCACAGTAAAGTCAAAAAATTCACACCTGGGTATGTAAAATTAGACTTATAATTCCATATCCAGGAACATCTGTAAAAGTTACGTGACCTGCTTTTCAGGGGTGCTGAGCACCCATCCACAAATCTGATTAAGTTGATGGGGACCTGGAGACACCTTTGAAAACCAGGCTATTTTTATTATCATGCCTAGACATGGATTGAAGAGCCCAAATCTGGCACTCTGGTTTGGAAATTTTTGGCTTAAGACTATTTATTGCCCTATTTAATAATTTATTTATTATTAAGACTATTTATTGGTTAAGGTAAGTATATTCAAAATGCTTGTTCTTTTGTCATGTTACCATCACACAAAATACTGGTCCTAAGTAACAGCTCAAGTTTTAGAACTCTGAGGATTTGTTTTCTAAAAATGCGTATCTTGACAGACTGTAAATGCTGGGAAAAACAAGAGTTGTTGCACAGCAAGAACAAACTACATTGGCAGACTTCTAAACTTTGTAGACTTTGTGGAATGGGAATCCTTCTGACAAGCCTGCAAAGGGTTATTGTAACACCAACAGACCCCAATTGTCCACAGTCAAGATTAAACCAGGGGACCTCTGAAGCTAAATGCATGAGCCTTCACTGCATGAGCTAAAAACCATCTACTTCTTAGCTAAGGCTGCAGGAGACTCATTAACCTCTAGATGGTCTAGGTGCCACTAACGGGAGACAGAGCACCACACCCAGGTATGGGATACATTATCAGATAGTGGATGCACTTAACCAGGATTAGCTATACCATACTCTGCTCTTAAGGTCCATAGGGGCACCTCTCCTACAGGCTTCAGGAAGGCAGGGTGAACAGCAGAATTCCCCTTTGTCCCCTAAAAGCCACTTTCATTCTTCAATCCTATGTTAACAAGATTTAAATTGTATATACAGAAAATATATACCTAAAGAAAAATAACATTGATGAAAACCCCCTCTGTAACCATTCCTTCTACCAGAGCTAACACAGAGTGCATTTGTTTAGAGCCACAGCTGTATATTTAGGGCCATGACCACGCACTCACTCCACTCCACCCTAACCTCACTACACCTGTGGGAAGATGTTCATTCCACAAATGGTCAGTCCTCCATTTTGGATTCTTTCTCCAATCTGACTCAGCTTTTGGTTCAGAAAGCAGCTAGAAGAAGGTAAACTTTAAACAAGGAGAATTAAAGAACAGATAGAGGGAAGAGATATGGTGCTGTAAAAGCTGGGATAGAATGTGTGTCTTCTGCTCACTCTCAAATTAGAAAGTAAAGCCTTGTTCACATATGAAAGCTTACTACTTTAACTATACCAGTGTTGTCAAAGCAATACAGTTATACGGGTGCAAAAATGTTCATATTGATATAATTTATTATAATACAGGAAGGGGGTAGTCTTATATAAGACCTCATTATACTGGCATTACACACACACACACAAAAATTAAAGGAACATTATTTAAGTTGCAAAGTCAAGCATTCAAAAAATAGGAAATACCACAATTAAGGTTGCCTCTGTATTCTTAATTCAGCTGCCTTAGGTGTCTGTATTACAATTTTTAATTACATGATTACATATTATTAGAAGCCCTGCCTATAACTTTGTCCACACTTGAGGTTGTACTGGTATAACTTTCAGTAAAAAAATCACACCCCTAACCTAGACAATACAGAAACTATGCGCAGACCAGGCCTTAGTTATTGAGGAGAAAAGGACTAGAAACAAAACTTTTATTCCTTGGAATTATTGGGGATGGGACATTTTGGTTTCCCTGTTCTAGAAGATTATAAATAATCTAGAAATTCCCTGTCCTGGATGGTAAATACTACTAAAATAATACAGAACAGATTAGAGGATGTCAGTATGATTTACTTGTGCCAAAACACAGATGGAAATTTGTGTATTCTGCTGTAGCTAATGATGAGTTTTCACATCTTAAATTAATTTGGTATAGCATTCCTGAGTGATCGCATGTAGACATGCCCTAATACAGTCCTCTGACAGTGGGGTTAGAGAAAAGTGGTTGCTTTATAGGCATGAGAGTTGAAATTCTTAGTCATAAGGCAGTGATATATAGAAGGCAAATGACCCTTGTACTGCTAAGTGTGAATTTCTGAGGGAAGAGGGTGTGTGACATGAGCATTTCAGAAACAAATCATGCCCCAGCAATTTACTGGACTCTAATTCCTGGATGAGGTTGCAATGAATCTGAGAGGAAACCTTCCCCTCCACCCCACTCTAAGCCTAAGTAAATGGTCTTGGTGTAAAAGGTTTGAATGAGTGTGGGGTATAGAATCCTACCACTCATGCTGCAGGGCAGCAGCATATCTGATTGGGCAGTCTGACCTGAGCAGTGTCCTCAGATCTTGTTCTTTCTTATGCTGGGTGGAGTGACCAATGGACCTAGATCTGCAAATCTATTATCCCTACCCCTTCAGATTAAGGAGCTAGGCTCTAGGAATCCTGTCCCCCTTCCTCATACAGCAGAACTCTGCCAGCTGCCTTAGTTTAGGCAGAGATTGACCCTTAGAGAATAAAGGAAATGGTTTGGACAGAAATGTATGTTAAATGCTTTAAGTTACAGTAGAAACAAATCATGTCAAACCAATTTTTTTTCTTTCTTTGACAGGATAACAGATGGTAACAAGCTTGGGCTCTAATTCGCCCCCATACAGAAGGCCTGCACAAAGCCTTAGGTATGACTGAAGTCCTCAATGCTGGGTATAACTGGGGCATGAGGAGCCCATAGGATCTTAAAGTGGCCTGTCTTCGCAAAGATGAGTTTAGCATTCAGTCAGGCCTGCAAAGCATAGTCTCGTGTTTGGGTTGCTGTATAGCCACTCTGCCCCCAAGGGAACTATGAGGAGACGTTCTGCCTCAGGGAAGAAGAATCCCGCTCAGAACTCCCAGGCCCACAGAGCCTGTTACTTCCCTTCATGGTATATAGCGCATTTCACCCTCCCATCACACAGCTGGCCAGTTTTGACAGGTCAAGTGTGTGGGGGTATGTCCTTTCCACCCTTCCCTGCTCCCTCTGAATCTCTCCATCAAAGGGAATAATCTCTGTGCTCTTCATGGACTGCAGTTGTGGCTGGTTATTTTGCAAGTTATGCAAAGTGTAGCTCATTGTGGCCTCTCCCCAGCAGGCCCCTGCATGAAGGCTGGCTGTAATCCGTTCCTTTGTGACTAAAACTGAAGCTGTGAGTGGAGTGCACTGTGTTATATGCTTTGTCCACCAGAATTCTTTTATTCACTGATCCTGCTGTCACTGAGGAAATAAAATTAAGTGGCTTTGTCATGATTTGTTTCTGATGAGTCCAGGGCTATGTTGTACAGTATTTCCAATCTACAGAACTCAGGACATTTAAATGTCAAGAAGGATCCCACCGGGTGCAGATCTGGGCAGTGATATCTTAGGGCATGTGCTGTAACTTCCCTTAGCTGCACATGTGGGGCAGTGGAGCAGCTGCTGCCAACCTGGATCCTTCTTTGGGAAGAACTCTGATGTTAAATGAACTGCTTTGATTGACAAACACAGGAGGGGGATAGAAGGTACATCTGTCTGAGGTTGTTTTTATTATCTTCTGGTTGTGAGTGGAGGACTGCTCCAGCATGCTAAAGACAGAACTGCTACCGACCCCAAGTTCTGTACAGTTCAAACATTTCCTCATTTGCTCTGATTAGTTGCTACGTCCCCTTTTTGTGTCTGTTCTTAAATTAAACTGGAAGCATTTGGGGGCAGGTACTGTCTCTTAGTATATGTCTGTACAGCACCTAGTACAATAGAGAGCCAATACTGATTTGGGCCTCTAGATGCTACTGTAATGAAACTAATGATTGACTTGGACAGTGGAGGGGAGAATATAGTAATCTAATATGAGGAGGATACAAAACGGAGAGATTGTCAATACACCAAGGGTTGAATTAAAATACACTATGAGCTTGATAGATAAGAGAAATGGACTGAAATCTATCAAAGGAGATGCAATCTAATGTAAAGTAGCTGATGTAGGAAGAAATAATCAAATTCACAAAAGGAAAATGAGACATGATTGGCTAGGCAGCAGTGCTGCAGGAATGGATTTGGAGATTATAGGAGATGATAAACTGGACATGAAGTAAAATGTTGTTGCCAACAGGAAAATGCCATCTAAGGTTGTCTTAACAGGAATCTCTCATGTGAAATAAATGAGGTAATTATTTGGTGCTGGTTGGGTTTCCAGTTAGACTTCATGTGATCACATTTGTAAAGGGGTACATCAACTGGAGAGACTCAGAGAAGGAACATATAAAAGTAAATGACAAAAGATGTAGAAAATAAAATCACTGACGTAAAGGTTAAGAGAACTGGAGATGTTCAATATGGAGAAGAGATGGTGGGGGGTGGTGGTGGAGGGGAGAGGTTTAACTACTACCTACAAAGACAGTATTTACCCACGTGCTATAAAGAGGGTAGGGATCAATTATTCTCAGGAGCTATCAAGGACAGAACATGAGATGTAACAGGCATAAGATGCAGCAGGGAAAATGCAGGGCAAATATTAACGCATTAAGACAAACCCTACTGTGACAAAGTAAAGGTGTTGCAATCTGTAACAGGGTTAACTGCTCCCACTGGGACTCATGTGGCTGCTCAGGGGCAGAGTGTAAAAGAAGGGGAAGCAAGGATCAAAGGGAAAAACAAGGAGAAGAGAGTGCCTTCTCCCCTCTTGGTTGGGTGAAGTGAAGAAATCCTGCGGGGTTATTGTCCAGTGTTGCCAGTTGATTTGCTTTTGTTTTGTGGACAAATAAACCCTGAGGAAAGGGCCTTGAAAATATGGATGCCTGGAGGTTTATTTGCCTTTCTAGCTGATAAATCCACCCAACAGGTTACACCTGCCTTCAGTTACACCCTGTGCAGTTCCATTGACTCCATCAGAGATGCATAGGGCATAAGTAAAGACAGGGCTGGGCCCTAAAACTACAGTCAGTCAATGCAGAAATAAAGCACAGTCATCAAGGGAGACTTTGACCTTTCTAGAGTTGCATATATGCCTGGTAGTCTTATGGGAATGGTTCAGGCGTAAATTTAAAAATTTGGTTTGGGAGTGATATATTGGAGATCTCGCTCCCTCTGAATGCCTGTATTAATGTCCTTGCTTTATGCGTGTAAGGGTATGTCTACGCTGCAGTCCTGGGGCTGACTGCAGCTTGTGTAGCCAGACGTGAGCAAGCTTTGAGCTAGCTAGCTCAAGTACCAGAGCAGAGATGTTGCAGCAGTGTGCAAGTAGTTCCCCTGGGTTCCTGGAGGGTTTGGACAGCCGGGGCTGAACTGTGTGCTGCTGTGACATGCCGCTCTGGTATGCACGCTAGCTAGATTAAAGCTAACACAGCCAGGACTACAAGAGCTGCAATCTCACTTTGTGATTACAGTGTAGACCTACCTTAACTCAGAATCTCAATGCTGTTTTGTGTAACTTGGTGTACTTATTTTGCTGTGCCATGCTTTCTTCTGTGCCAGTGATGCCTAGATGACCTTTCTGTGAATGTGTGTGGTATCTTTTGATTAGAATGCGGCTTGACTGGAAAAACCCTCTGTTATTTCACTGATGACAATTGGAAAATGCCCAATTTTGTTGTGGTGTGGGTTCGTTTGGTTCTCCCCCCCCCCCCCACCAGCGCTTGTACTAATCTCCATCCTTCTTCCTGTTAAGCAATATATCGTAAAACTTTGTACCTTTAAAGTGGTTACAAATGAAAAACTCCACTATCAGATACGGTAAGAGAGCGAGGGGAGCTCCTGCAATGCACATGGGTAGGAAAGTGCCAGGAACTACCTGTGGGGAATATACCAACAGTCATTGGTTGCATCTTGTTGTTCCCTTGTGTAATGGTATGCGGGGGGGTGGGGCAGGCCTGTGGAAAGGAGGAGTGGTTGATGAGTGTGTCTTGATTGTTCTGGGTTGTGGCTGGATAGTCCTTTGGGGATCTCTACAGCCCAGACATATGTTAGAGTAGCCATTAGGTCACCTCTAGTTTATCCTGAGGGCTGCCAAACTGGGCTCTCACTAACCCGAAAATCCTGGACGTTGGGAAAAAAAAGTGCTTTAAATCTACCTTTGCTTACCTCGCTAGTGCTGTGCCTCCTGAGAGGTGCCGCTCAGAACTGGGATCTTAAAGCTTATTCATTTATGCCAGACATGAGGGATTTTGTGTCGAGCAGCAGGTGGGGCTGGGGTCAAGATCATGATGGCAAATAAACACTGGAAGCTGTGAGGCTATTGTCTCCCTTCCTTTCTAGGGCTGGTCTAAGTTCTAGATGTATATTCTTTGCATTCCAGCAGTGGTTAAAAGGAGGCCTTTGTACAGTTGTGTACATCCGTGCAAAGTGTGAGTAAATGCAGCCATTGTGCTGTTTACATCAACTTTGCCCAGATGTAGGTGACTACAAAAGGGGCAAGGCAATGAAGAGAACCAGACCTGTGTTAAAACTATGTCTCAGACCAGATTTGTCATCCCACTGCTACAATCATTTTGTGTTTTGAGAAGGCCAGAGTGTTCATTGTATCCTGAAAACCTAGTTTATCTCAGGGGAAGCACTGAGGCAAGGCCTGCTTTGTCAGGCTTGAGAGGCTTCTATATGGTAAAATCAGGGAACCAGTACATCGCATACTCTGAATATAAAAACTACTTCCCTGCATATAAAGAGGCAGAAATGCATCTCTCCTCTCTCTCTGTCCTGGAGTTCACGAGAACTAAAGGGAATTTGGATGTCTGTGAAGAAAAGAACTTAATTCTTCCCCATGACCAGCTTAAAGCAAAGTTACAGCAGCTAAATGGACCATGCGGAATGAAATGCAAAGCAAAGTTACAGCAGCTAAATGGACCATGCGGTATGAAATGCAAAGTCACGCTAGTCTGCGTCAAACATTCCCCCCTGACAGCAGAGAGCACAGTAAAAGAGCAAAACAAAGGCAGATGCATCAACAACTGAAAGTGTTTTTATTGCTTTCTTATGCATGGCAGCTGCCCAGGAGACCTCAGTTGAATTTAAGTAATGGGATGTCACCCGGAGGTCACAGAGAAATGGGGAAATCTCCCTCCACAGTCACAAATGAGTTAAAGGCTTCAGTGGTTTTCTTTCCTTTAGTTCATTTGTAGCAGATGTCATGAAAACTCCTAAAAACTCTCAAAAGCTGATAACGAAGAAACATTAGGAGTATCTCATGCTTTCTGAGCCAATTAAAACTGACCTTAAATAATACAAAGAGGGAAACAAAGGAAAATTCAAGGGATGGGGAAGGGGAAATATACCTTACTGAGAAACCGGATAGCTTAGCCTTAGAGGACTAGTAATGGAAATTATGTAACCTTGACATAGGGCAGAACTGGCGCTAGGCATAAGCAGACTAAGCAATTGCTTAGGTCCTGAGTAGCTGAATGCCCCCCACCCCATTAATTATTTGTATGTGGTGTGGGAGAGGGCAAAATATTCCTGCTTAGGGCCTTTAATGGGCTAGTACTGGCACTGCCTCATGATACATCTACACTGCCACTAGAATCCCAGCGCAAGTAAATAGAGACAAAACTCTGCTCAAGCTAGAGCACGAAAAATAGCAGCATGGCTGGGGATATTATGGGCAGGCACCTGAAGTTGGTGCCTCATTTGTATGCAGTGGAGCAGATCACAACCATTCTTACCTTGGATACACAGGTAGGACTCGTAGAGACTCTAGGTTCCAGCATATAGTGCTCCATCCTAATCTGCGTGGTTTCTCTGATGCCGTGCCTTACAGCCTGTGCAAACTATACTTCAGTTTTAAACAAAGGTGTCTGCAGGACATGTTGTACTCTATGGGCTAAACTTTGGCTCCCACTGATAGAGGAGACTTTGTTTAAACTGTTACCAAAAAGTCTGCATGTTGATAACTTTTTCATGTATTTATTTTAGTCACCATGATGTCGAAAAGTAAAATATAAAGATAGCATCAGCACCAAGAGAAGGATATACCAATCTTCAAAAGTAATCTACCTACCATCTCATTTCTGTGAAGCAGAGTGGGAGGATAGAGGAATAAAACTGTCCAAGTCCACGGTGCTTCTCTGTCTTGTTCCTTCTTAACATGCATTCACCAAATCCCTGGCAGGTGGTAGTGAAGGAAGACTCACCAAAACTTTAGAGGACCCTCTAGATTCCTCTGTGACTAACAGATCTCTAAATAGCAAATAGATACTTCTTATATATGTATTCCATAGAGTTTGCTGGTAATATTAAAATAAAACATCATTTCAAGTTTTTGTTCCCTTTCTCTGGGACTCTGTCCAGCTGTCCAGGTCATGCACCTAAATTACATGTAGAAAAGTGGCTGCAGTCCAAAGTCAGTGCTGTGTAAA
Source organism: Dermatemys mawii (assembly GCA_007922305.1). NCBI lineage: Eukaryota > Metazoa > Chordata > Testudines > Dermatemydidae > Dermatemys > Dermatemys mawii. Next base: position 2,632,089 of record ML677385.1, on the reverse strand, counting down.
AGATAATATATCAGTATGGGGCAGAGTGAGAGTTTACTGAATCCCTTAGAATGCTATGGTAGTATGGTAACCGAAAACTGTGTTTTATTTGTTGCCTATGATGGTATAAGTAGCTACGAGTTTTAAAATGGGGATTCTCAACTGTTTTTGTAGTAAGGTCCACATCTGAAAAGAGAGATTTTCTCATGGACCACTACCTACCCTCGCATGTGTGATCAGAGAACATCTCTTTGGTAGTGTCATCAGCTGCTTACATGGAAAAATATTAGAAATGCATTTAATGTATTTGAATTGCCTCTCAGTGTGATTTAGTAATTGGTAATAAAGGAGGGATGGGCAAATGTTATAATGGTATGCAATAAAAAAGTTAGAGACTTGAAGAAAATTAGGAGCATGTTTCACAAGTGGGAAGAGACATTTAATAAAAAATGGAAATGTAAGATCATGAGCTGTTATTTCTATACAAATTCAAAGAGCACCCATTTTAAATAAGATTGTTATACTGTATGCTTCTCTGTAATCCCTTTTGGAGCACCAATTAATTTCTGGTATTCATTGCCACTAGGTAGAACTGATCCTGGAGCTTACTAGGACTCAGAAAGAGGTTAAATATTTACATGGATAATGAGGATATCCACAATTACATTATATCCCTTCTCTAGAAGTAATGTAATTGTGAATGCTCAAGTTTCAGGTCATATCATAAGTCAACCTCTAGCTGACTGGGTTTAGAAAAAGCTTCTCCTATGGTCAGGTTATTTCATAATTGTTCAATATGAGGTTTTTTCTACCTTCCTCTGAAGCAATGTCAGAAGCAGTATCCTGGGCTGCTGAATGGACCAGAGATCTGATCTAATATGTCAATCCCTATGCTCATATGAGCATGCAGCTTATTTGGAAGTAAATGATGTCCGACTGACCCTTTTGTGTGTGCACTATGCCTGCTCCTATTATGTGAATAAGTTAATAAACAACATGCACATCACCTCAAAACAGCCTGAAACAGGATCAGGAACCATTTTCATTTAGGGTTGTGTTCGTAAAATGAAGGCTTACACTCAGTACCACGTGCAGCACATTTGCTGTCATGGCTTCCAAGACACTTTGCAATACAGAGACATAGCAGACTAAATATTAAGCCAAAGTACGCAAATGAAACATGAAATTCAAAGGCTGCAATAATGCTACATAGGGATGCTGCCTAAAAGGAGGTTCATGATTTCCTTTGGCATCTCCTAATTCTTTTAGAAACTTGGACTGTTATTAGGGCTGGCACTCTGGGTGTATAGAACTAAGATGATTATGTTGAAGACTATACAATACTGCCAACTCCAAGTGCCAAAAAAGTCATAAGGTTGGCTTAAAAATCATGAGATTTTTAAAAATAACAACTTTGGGGCCTTTTTGTCTTCTGATGTTTTATTTTTTTATAAGCTTTTCTCTGCAACTATGAGGCTAGATTCCTTTTTTTAAAAAAAAATGAAAGCTGAGATTTTCATGCATCTAGGAGCTGGGCTTTAAGCAAAACACCAAGTATTACAAGATTCTTGACAAAATCATGCGTGTTGGCAACACCTGTGATGTTAGTACGAGTGTTGTACCAACTCAAAGAGTTGATGAGTGGCTCTCGCGAATGAGTGTGGCTGTTCTGATGAGCTTCTTAGACCAAGCTAGGAATAGGGGACGTTTCACTGTTGAATTTTCAGTGTACACAGCCCCTCCAAATATGCTCAGAAGGTTAAACTTTTACTAAGATGATTTCAAATATTGCATTTTTACTGAGACAAAACTGGGACTCATAACTCCCACATGCCAGGATGCACAGTGGCCAGAGCTGAGCCCTGCATCACCCTATTGCTCCGTTGGTACCTGGCTGGGGTGACCTTTCTGTAGCTGTGTTTCCTAGATCAAATGCAACTGAAAACACAGAATGTTCTTCTCCTTCCATTAAGATAAATTCCTACAGCCTCTATACCGTTCCTTTCACAGTGTTCATCTGCCAGCTATGCAAAATGTCCTAATGAAACATGCATAATTCATTAATTTCAATTAAAATGTAAATTTATTATCAGTCTCTTGGATAATGAGAACGCCATTATGGAAATAGTTTTAAGTTCTATAGCTGAAGTTCCTTTCACTAAAACAAACAAATGACACTTTAAGCTCTGCCTGAAGTGGTACAGTAGATGCCCACGTGGGAAGCAATTTGAACTTCCCAAAGAGGATAGTCAGTCTGCGTCTCTGTGTATGCTCTGCTATAAATTGAATATGGTTGCTCTCTGAGGTGTTAGGTGTCTGTATTTCTGATTTGGCATGGACAGAGAGACTATTAATAGCTACATTTCTTACAGTAGAATACTTTATTGACTTCAAGCTGCCCTTCAGAAACCTTCAAATGGGTATGATGTAATGATGCATTATGATGCTTAATGTAAACATTCAACCTACTTAAAGATCTCAGAGGTTAGATGTTGGTAAAGTGATTCTCAAACTGTGGGACAGGTCCCCAAAATGGGTCACAACCCCATTTAATGGGGTCGCCAGGACTGGGTTAGACGTTTATTTCTGAGGCTATATTTTGAAAGATACTCAGGAGCCCTGTTCAGATCAGGTTTTCCTTCCCAATTCTTTGCTATTCAGGTCACAGGTGGTGGCAGTGAGGGTCCCTTTACAAAAACAAAAGCCTACAGCAACTCAGGCTAACCTCTTCTCCTCATCTCCCACAGATTCGAGGATTGGGATAGTCTAAGATATACAATCTGCGTAATTTCTTGGCATCTCTGTATATATGGTGGTTTGGGGATACAGGAGGAATGTTAATACCATAAAGGCAGCTGGGCAGTCAGAGGCAGAGGGTCTTTTTCAGTGTCAGAGGTTCATTTGAAAGACAGCAGTTGAACCATTCTGGCCTCAGCTCTGTTGCTGTGGGGAGTATCACATTACACTGATAATTATCTGCAGCACATGTACAAATTATGAACCTGCTGATGTTCAGGTTCATAAGTTTAGAGTTAACGGACACATTTTAGTCTATTTTTTAATAAAAACTCTTAGCAGTGGCCCTCTCATGCGCCCACTGCAGTTTTAATAACTCAATAAAATCTTCAGGAAACGCCTCCCTTCCCATCCCCTTCCCAGCCCCTACCAGTTCTCATCCAGAAGCATGGGCTCAGACTGCTAAAATGGCTGGCCCTGTTTGTTTTGGATGAAACACATTTGATGTCTCAGAACAGAAAGGGAGCATTTATTTGTAACTGGTTGTCCTCTAGCTAAGCCTAAAATCCACTCTATGGATGAGACCGTTCAGGGGAAACCTTCAAAACTCAACTGAGGCCTTTTAAAGTTAACTAAAGCGGGCTGATTCTAGCCCTTTTGATGTAGCAGAGACATTGGTGCAGGCAGCCTCCGGGAGCAAACCTTGCAACTCTTCAGCTTTGCTTGTAAAATACAGTGTATAGTCCTAACCACAAACACTTCATAGTCACCCCACCCTCTACACCAGACATGATAATACCACAGCACCTTCCATCTGAGCTTCTCCAAACACTTGGTAAAGATATTAGTTAATTATTTTTTTAATTTATAATTGTTTTTGCCCATTTCTATTTGTTTTCTGTTATTAACTCTTAGCTATTTATAACCATATCCATTTTAATATATATCTCTATATATTTGCTTTATTCTGTTAATTTTAAAAATGTATTTGTACAGGTTTCTTAAATAGTTTCTAACATTTATTTTAATAGTTTCTTAGTTTCTTGCATGCACACACTTCCCCTCGAAAGCATCTGGTGCTGGCCACTGTTGGAAACAGTATATTTGACTAAATGGACTGACCATTGATCTGATTCAGTATAGCAAGGCCCGTGATACCAGATTAGATGGACCAATGCCTGTGTTCTTATGCTGCTTCAAGTACACCCTATGTCATCTTATAATATGGCCACATGGGAAATGAAAGCTTAGACACAGCTTCTTGAGATGGGACAGAGGATGGATTAAGAAATTGTATGTGTGAGGAAGGCACACGCATCATATGTATTATCTTTGCAGCAAGTTTCCTCTTCTGTGTATTGTGCTGGAACTCCTGCCCTTGGTTTCTCCCCCTCATCCCCAAATTGCTGTACTCATTGAGTTATACATTACTGTGACTAAATGAAGATTTGATCAGATCTGGTGCCATGCCAGAGGGTCCCTACATCCTTATGAATTATTCACGTGGCATGGAAGAGCCCCGGGGAGAGCTTAGGTGTTTTGAAGACAGGGACTGAACACATGTAATGGTTTACAAAATTACCTCAGCGTGGTTGTGAGATAATCTCTTAGGTGGATTATGTCAAAAGCCACAACGCTAACATCCAGCTTCAAGAATCTCAGATGAAATGTTGATTGAGCTTTAATTTTTATTTTTTAAAATTTCTACTGGCCACAGAGAGGTTAATGAAAGGGCATATGTTTCTCAGCTTGTTTAAGAGTCTTGATCCTTTCCTTAGTTTCTTAGGGGCTAATTCTTGACAGTGAGGAACATTTTAGTAGCGTGTGGTACTGTTTGTACTGTTAAAGCCTCGAGAATGCGGCTGGCAAGGGTGGAGGCAGTGAGCTGACTACTTCTGGGGCATTCTTCAAACTTCTAGGGGGTTGCGGGGGTGGAACTTCTCCTCCCAGAGGACTCTTCAGATCTACCATCCTCCTTGTTTGCTCAGCAATTTCACACTTGCTTAGTGAATCTCCCTTTTGGCAATCAGCCAGGGTGGGGACGGGGCGGGGTAAGGAAAGGGGTATTAGAAATGACTTGGAAGGGAAGCCTATAAAATCTTGTTACTGCTTCACCTCAAGCACGGTCAAGTCTTTTGCTTCACCTCCACCGTCACACTGGGACTTTTCCACTAAAAACAAGAGCAGCTATTCTAGATAAGACAGAAGCACTCTGAAAGAGTTGTGAGGAGAATAGGCAGATAAAGATGGAGGAGAGACAGACAAGATCTTGCCTACCTCAAGCCTTTTGATTTCCATTTCTCTTATGGTTGTTGCTCACCCCCCCAGTAACAGGACTAGTGTAATCTAGACACAACAGACTTCTGAGACCGCTTGGCACAAAATTCTACTCTCTGTAAACTGATGGATTACATACAGAACCAAAGCTCTTTTGAGAGTCGGAAACATACTGCAGTGTGTGTGTAGGAGTGATTACGATGCTGGTGCTGTGTGAACTGCATCTATACCAATAATTTTAGGACTGAAAATAAGTTTTTGAAACAAACAAACAACAAAAGTGAACACTTCAGAGGCGGTCCATGTGGATATATATTTGAATCCTTCATTTGTATTCTGTTTCTCCTACTTGAAAGAATGCAGCACTTTACCTGAGGCTACAAGCTAGCACAGGCTTCCCTCGTGACTAGGCAACACTCTGCAATTGCAATGCTATGCCTTCCTGTGTGGTGCACAGACGAATACATGGGGGAACTGGAAGAATAACGTAGTTCTGGTTTGTTTATTCAAAGTGCCCTGGGATTGCAATCTGGGATTGCCTTACTTACTGTCTTGGAGAACGACGTGTAGGGTAGGGTATAGCAGTGTGTAGAAAGTGATCATGAATATAGAGACAAATTCTAAAGAATTAAATAAAATTGTATCACATTTGAACTTGTTACAACTTCAAATAGCTTCTATAGACATTATCCTGGAGTTTCTGAAGGAGTGAGGTGAGGCTTAATTTGAGAAAGATTTGGGAGAAAACTTAGTTTCCCTGACTGAAAACAAGATTCCTTTGACTATACAGGAGATGGGAAGAGATGGCAAGGAAAGTGTTTTCTCCCTTACTAAATTACCTTTGGAGCTCTAGAGGAAGCTATAGTATATAGTATGCATGTGATCATACACAATAAGAAGGATCGCTGAACGGGTGACGCAGGGAAAGAAGGATTACACTGCATGTGCTGGCAGAAAGAGGGTGGAGAAGAATTCTTCACAGTCTGATGGGGATGTGAGGAAAAGGATTATTAGAGGATTTTCTTGGGATTCTGTGCATAATGAAGAAATTCTCAAATCCACACTTTGGACCTCCGAGGGGACATATGAGGGGTTAGGAGAAACCTCATCATAAAATTTACAATCTGTTGGTTTCCTATCATCCTCCAAAAGCTTTTTCTCTGCCTTTTTTTCATGGTTACATTGGCAGCTTTCTAATCAACCACATCATTTAGTCCAAAATTGCCTGTCTAGGCAGGGTTAGCAAAATCCTCAAGTTACTATCGAAAAAAATAAATTCTTTCTTATGCTACTGTAGAAAATAAGTCAACACAGAGTGTGAATTAATAGATACCTTAGCTGGAATTACTTACATTCTTTGACCTCTGCCTAACATACAGTCAGTAGGAAACTTCCTGGCTAAATATAATTTTAAACATTATTCAAGTAATTAATTCATAGATCCAAATATACCTCTGTGCAAGTTGCCCCAAATCACATTGGACCAAATTCTGCCCTTAGAAGACAATCCCACTGATTTCAGTGGGAATTCATATGGATGTATCCAAAGGCAGAATTCAGTCCTATGACACTCTTTTTGTTGGCATGTCAGATTGACTGTGAGCTCATATCCCTAATGAGCTATCCACTATCCCCTCCTGGTAACAATCATCAGAAGCCTACCAGAGGTGTGATAACAGTCAGAAACTTGGATATAAGCTTGTAACATGACAATGGCAGCAAAAAAATAAAGGTGATTTTTTTCAGCTACTTACACAAAGAGGTCACAGCAAGCGCCAAAAAAGTTGACAGTTCCTTATCATAAGGTGACAGTATACCTATAATATGACTTTCCACTCTGGCCCATGAGTACCAGAAAGGCATCAAGAAATTAGAGGGGATTCAAAGAAATGAAAATAAATAAAGATCTGGAAGGACTAATTCTTTTAGGTCCTGTGACGGAGTCAGACCAGAAGGATATAAGAGAGTGCTGGAAGGCAGGTATATCAGCCTCAGGATGTACAGGTCCTTGTTCCCTGGATAGCCAAACAAAGGCTACTCCAGACCAATCAAGACACCTGGGGCCAATTAAGAACCTTCTAGAAAGGAGCAGAAACAGCTAGCCTAATTGGGACACCTGAAGCCAATCAGGGACTGGCTGAAACCAGATAAAAGCCTCCCAGTTAGTCAGGTGGGCTGTGGGTGTCAGGAGCTGTGGAAGGAAGTTATGCTGTTGGTGAGACTGAGTGGTGGACAACATATCATCCAGAAGGAAGGAGGCCCTGAGGTAAGGGTGAAGTGGAGTTTGAAGAAACGGAGACTGCTGTGGGGAAGTAGCCCAGGGAATTGTATTGTGTTTTGTGGATAAAAGGTCAGCCGTCTTAGCTGATGCTATTAGGGTCCCTGGGCTGGAGTCCGGAGAAGAGGGTGGGCCCGGGCTCCCCCCTTTTCCATCTTCCATACTGGCCTGTGATGAAGGTAACTCACTAGGTGGTGACTCTTGCCAATTATACTGAGAAAGGGAGGTCACTCTGGGGCCTAGATGAGTTTCTGAGGCCCCTAAATCTGCCAGGAAGTGCAGGACCCACAAGTACAGACTTGGAGCTTTGTCACAGTCCATAGACCAAGGAAAATATTATGTACATTATAAATATTTAATCTGTGACAAATCTCATGCCTATATTTGTCATGTCATTTAAAAGAAAACTATACTCATTTTTCTCTCCTCAATAGTCTAAAAGTTCAAAGAAAAATCAGCAGTCAGTCCATTGTGTAAAAAAACAGCCTGCAAAATTTATTTATTTGAAAATACAAGTTATATTGACAAGGGTTTACCGTTACCGGCATTTGTTCAGTGACCATTGCTTTTTGTAACAGTTCTCCATCTATAATTCAGGTTAATGAAGAATTTATAACACCTTATTTTCTGAGTATGAAGTGAATAAGGGAGAGAGACACTATACCCATTATTGTGAGTTTTGAAAAAGCTGTACGGCTGAAATCCATGGGGCAGGAAAGTTGTAATTTGACCAGAAGAGGACCTTTATCAAGAAGAAATGCCTCTGAATGTTCTAATGAAAATGGTTCAGATCTGGCCAAGTTATGAAGCTTTGAGGTCAAATTATTGTAGTGTCCACAGTACAGACACCATAGATGCTAGGCTTCCTCAGCAACAGGCACACAGATCTGTGATGCTTCCCCTTTGTCTCCACCTAGATGAAACTACATTGCTTTCTCCCAGCAGTTTCAACGGTGGTGGTCTGCAGCAGTGGTTCTCAAACTTATTTGATTGCCCCATCCCCCCACGCTCTTTGCATCTGTAGTCATTTACGCCTCTCCTCCCCTGCTTCTTCCACACAAGCATATATTGCTGCCCCGCTCTGAAGGCAGGGTGGAGAGCAGCAGCTGATGGTGGGTGCCCAATTCTGAAGGCAGCACTGCTGCCAGCACAGCACAGAAGTAAGGGTGGCATGGTATGGTGTATTGTCACCCTTACTGCTGCTGGTGGCAGTGCTGCTTTTAGAGCTGGGGTCATGGCCAGCAGCCGTCACTCTCCTAAAGCTTCTCACTCCCCACACTAGAATATGGAGGCACACCCCCTGACTTTGAGATCCTCCAGTTTAGAAGGGGAGGTGTGGACAGCAATGGCACCAGCATCAGGAATACACCTAGGCTTTCGGGGGGAGAATTCTGGGCTAAGGAAATGAAAAGTAGGGAGAGCCTGGGGTGAAGGACTGAATAAAGGATAGACGAGAGAGAATCTGGGAGCTCTTTAATTACTTGAAAATCCAAAAGGAATCTTAGAAAAAGTGGAAACAGGGATGAATTGCTAGGGAGGAGTACAAAAGACTAGCACTAGCATGTAGGGACAAAAGGGTAAGGCACAAAATTAGTTACACTTAGCAGGGGATATAAAAACAATAAGAGGAGGTTCTTTACATATATTAGAACAAAAGAAAGATGAAGGAAAATGCAAGTCCTTTAGTTAGCAGGGAAGGAGAGCTAATATCTGATGACATCAAGAAGGTTGATGTGTTTAGTGCCTATTTTGCTTCAGTCTTCACTAAAAAGGATAAAGACCAGGTATTCAACACAATTAATATCAACATAAAGCAGGGGGAACACAAACCAAAACAGGGAAAGAACAAGTTAAAGAATATTTAGATAAGTGAGATGTATTCAGTGCAACAGGGCTAGTGAAAATCATCTTAGGGTACTTAAGGAACTGGCTGAAGTGATCTCCGAGCCCTTAACAATTATCTTTGAGAACTCATGGAAGACTGGTGAGGTCCCAGAGTACTGTAGAAGGACAAACAAAGGATTTGTCTTTTAAAAGGGGAACAAACAGGATCCAGGGAACTACAGACCAGTCAACCTATCTTTGATAGCTGGAAAGATACTGGAACCAGTTGTTAAACAATCAGTTTGTAAGCACTTGGAGGATAATAGGGTTATAAGGAACAGCCGGCATGGATTTGTCAAGAACAAATCACACCAAACCACTCTAATTTACTACTTTAACAGGGTTACTTGGCTAGCGAATAAGGGGGAGGCAGCAGATGTGATATATCTTAATTTTAGTAAGGCTTTTCACACAGTTCTACATGACATCCTCAGACGCAAACTAAGGAAATGCAGTTTAGATGAAATTACTCTATGATGGGCACAAAACTGCTTGAAAGACAATACTCAAAAAGTAGAGATCAATGACTAGCTGTTAAACGAGGAGGGCTTATCTAGTGGGGTTCCATGGGGGTCAGTCCTGGGTCTGGTACTAGTCCATATTTTAATTAACGATTTGGATAATGAAGTGGAGAGCATGCTTATGAAATTTGCAGATGATGCCAAGCTGGAGAGGTTGCAACAACTTTAAATGACAGGATTAGAATTCAAAATGACCGTGACAATTTAGAGGATTGGCCTGAAATCAACAATTCAGTAAAGATAAGGGCAAAATATTTCACTTTGGAAGGAAAAATCAAATGCACAGCTACAAAATGGGGACTAATTGGCTTGGTGGTAATATTGTTGAAAAGGATCTTGGGGTTATAGGGATCATAAATTTAATAGGAATTAACAATATGATGGAGCTGTGACAATATCATTCTGGGGTGTATTAACAGGAGAGTCATATGTAAGATATGGGAGATAATTGACAAGGGTGAGGCCTCAGCTGGAGTACTGTATTCTGGGCACAGAACGTTAAGAAAGATATGGACAAATTAGAGACAGTCCAGAGCAGAGCAACAAAAATGACAAAAGGTTTAGAAAACCTGACCTATGAAGAAAGGTTAAAAACTGGGCATGTCTAGTCCTGAGAAAAGACTGAGGGTAGGGGGGGATTTGATAACGTATATATATATTTTTGAATATATATATATATATATATATATATATATATAAAAGAGGACAGTGATCAATTGTTCTCTATGCCCACTGGATGTAGGGCAAGAAGTATTGGTCTTAATTTGCAACAAGGGAGATTTAGGTGTTATTAAGAAAAACGATCTATAAGGGTAGTTAAGCTCTGGAATAGGTTTCCAAGGGAGAATGCTGAATTCCCATCATTAGAACTTTTACGAACAGGTTGGACAAACACTTGTCAGGGATGGTCTAGGTTTACTTGGTCCTTCCTCAGCACTGGGAGCTGGGTTGGATGATTTCTTGAGATTCCTTCCTGCCCTCCATTTCTCTTAGGGTGACCAGACAGCAAGTATGAAAAAAATCAGGATGTGTGGGGCGGGGGGTAATAGGAGTCTATATAAGAAAAAGACCCAAAAAAATCAAGGCTGTCACTATAAAATCAGGACATCTGGTCACCCTAATTTCTCTGATTCGATGAAAAGCGGAACAAGATGGGTGAGAGGTCAGTGCGATGACAGCACAAACAGGAAGTTGTTTTCCAGAGCAGAGGGAAGAAAAGTCTTTGTTTTTTTCCAATAGTACATTTATTATATGTGCATCTTTCATACAGGGCTAGCACAATGGAACCCCCTTCCCTTTAGGTGACTGCAGTCATTTTAGTAAAATAATAGAAAGAAAATTAGCAAGTGTTAGGAGAAAATTAAGGACTAAGGTGAAATACTGAAAGAGAGCAAAACAAAGTGAGAAAAAACAGACAAAGAAAAATTAGGAGGAAAGAGAGACTCACGAGCAAAACATCTATAGTGTAAACATTTAGAGTTTTTATTGTGGATCAGACACTGTCTCCTCCACGCCTTCCCATGTCCCTTCTGTGCTCCTTCTGTGTCTCTCTGCCCCATGTCTACTAGTTCTCTACGTTCTCTCTTTCTCCTTCTCATGCTTCGGGAGTTAAATGTACACCAGTCGTTCTCAAACTTTTGTACTGGTGACCCCTTTCACACAGTGAGCCTCCGAGTGCGACCCCTCTTATAAATTTATAAAAAAAAATTTAAATCTAACACTATTATAAATGCTGGAAGCAAAGCAGGGTTTGGGGTGGAGGCTGACAGCTCATGACTCCCCCACCCCGAGGGGTCCCGAACCCCAGTTTGAGAACCCCTGCTTTACACCCTTCCATCTCTCCCCATGTCCCTGGCACCACACTTCCATATTCTGTCCTCTGTACTCATCCATCCCAGCCTCCGTCCCATCATTCTTGGGATGCTCTGACCACCACAGATCTCCCCAATTATGAGACCAAGAGACTTGCAACATGCTCCTATGCTTCCTCCCACAATTCCCAACACAAACACCGAGTCCATATCAAGTCTGGTCTCCTGTCTCTTTCTGGTCAACCCTTCCCAGGCTTCTACCCCTCTGTTTTTCCTCCCAGTCTCCTGGCACTTCAGTTTTCAATCTCAATCCATAGGCACCGACTCCAGGGGTGTTCCAGGACTGGAGCACCCATGGAAAAAATTAGCAGGTGCTTAGCACCCACAGGCAGCCAACTCCTTCCTCTCCCTCCAGCACTTCCCACCTGCTGGGATCAGCTGTTCTGTGGTGTGCAGAAGGTGTTGTGGGGGGGCAGGGGAGAGGTGGAATTGGGTGGGAAGAGGAGGCGTGGGGTTTTGGTGGAAGCGATGGGAATGGGAGCAATGCCTGGGGCAGAGCACCCCCAGGGCAAGGAGGAAGCTGGTGCCTGTCTCAACCTCCAGTGAATCTGAAGGGGTTAGTTTACCGCTTCTCACCCTGAATGGCAGGGTTAATTTCCCAAACAGCATCACAAACCCAGCTGTGCCTGGGTTATAGCGCTGTAGTCAGGGATTCAGCTTTCTGTCTCCTGTACCCCCTAATGTGACACTGTGACGTTGGTTCATAACTGATTCAGAGGGAAGAATGCCACTTACTGAACCGCCAACACCACTTCCTACTGCAGCAGCACCTGAGTTTCTTTTGGAGGTCTCCTGTCCCTGAATTGACCCAGCCTGACCCTGTGTAAAACTTCTTTCCAAAGCCCAAGAATGCTGCCTATCCAGCTCTCTGGCCTGTTGTTGGGCACAAGACAAGAGATTTAGGAATCAAGCTACTTGAGAAATGAAGTGATCACAGCCCAAAGAGATCGTATAGCACAGTGAGAACTTCAGATCTGGTTTTCTGCCAAGAAAACAGGTCTCATCATTCTTTTGTGGGTAAAGTTAGAGTGAGCTGGATTCTCTGGTTCATTTAGGCTACTGCACACTGCGTAAACTGCACAAAATGGCCTTGAACTTGCCAGAGGATTCTCCCCACCCCAGTGGGAATTTTTGGGGAATTCTCAGTTGATATAGAGCTGATAGAAGTGGCATAGCTCCCCACTTCACCCCCTTCTTTGTAACGGCTCCGTGACTATATTCAAGAAATGTTCATGGGGGTGAGGAATACCAGCATAAATATTCATGAAAAGTCAGTTTTAGTCTCAAATGTCCTGCTCTTAACTGAACATTAATCTCAAATTGTATATCTGAATACAAAATGTATAGTCACAGGGGTCATCCAATCAGAGAACACAAGACTGCGTGACTTCAGTAACTCACTAACCCATGAAGACTACAAGAATTAGCAATGAATTGTTTGCAACTGATCTGCAGACCAAAAATTATTCAGTGAAGAAATGTGTGAACAATTTTGACTAGTTAGTAAGTCTGATCTTCTCCCAAAGAGCTTGTGAAAAGAGAAATGTTCTAAAATTAATTGAATAAATTATTAATTGCCAATTATTCACTCAGCTCTAGTTAAGTCACTCATCACAGGTGTCACCACAATTCAGTGGCTGAATCAGGACCGGAACCCCCAAGTTCTGAGTGTCAGTCTTCAATAAACCATATTGTTTCCCCCTTAGTATATTCTAGGCCCAAGTAGTCTTTTTTCCTGTGTCTCTTCCAAGTCCCTATTTTGAAACACTCTATACCTAATCCTCCTATATTATTCCACTGTGCACTTGGCCTGAAAGTGCCATTTACGCAAGCTGCTTCTGCATCTCTCCCAGCTTATGCCTGCTGGGAGGAAAGGGGAAGAGAATTGTGAATCTAGAAAATTTGTCTTTCCTTGTCTGAGAACCTTGTTCATGACTGAGCTCCACTTCTAGGTTCCAGTTCTGAGCATTTTATTTTTAACCATCCAACCTCCATAGCTACCATATAGAGTAATGTCATCCTGCAAAAGTTTTGCTTTTAGCAGTAACTTCAAAGCTATTATAAAAAAGTCAGTACACAACTGTATGACCCAACACAAGGTTAAATTCCTCTGGCTACCAACCCTATAAAAGCAACCGAGTAATGAGAACCAGAAATTGGAACAGGCTACAAAAACTCCCCAAACCTCAAATGAACAAAGTGTTTCGACATTCCACCATGACCTCATTGCCCATTTGATATGGAACTATTTCAGATATTCAAACAAAGAACAATAGTTGTCATAAGAGGAAGCATAATGTCTTTCTAAGGCATATAAATACCTTACTGGCAATGGCATGCCAAAAATGCCCAGAATCCAGCTCCATTGAGAGGCTTTTCTGTTCAGGGGCTTTAATGGGCTCTCTCATTCTGCAGGTGTAAGGATGACAATACTTTAGATTTACAAATACAAAGGGGCCAGCAAGTATCCAGACAGACATTTGCCAAAAGTTGACTGAAAAATGAAAAGGTTTAATCCAAATAACTGTCCTTTGGAGAACTGTGCTAGCTACCACCCAGACAGGCTGGATTATGCCTAGCAACTGCTATTGTTATGATTAAATATTTATTTACTTCAAGCACTCCAAAGTGAAATAGGTGCCTTTAAAGCAAGCAAAGATGCATCCTCTGCCCATAAAGGGTTTTGCCGTCTAACTATGATATGATAAAAGTGAGGAGTGAAGAGGAGGAAATAAGGACAAAAGTGACTAATATGGTCACAGTTATTCAATAAGGCATGCCCACATCTTGAATAGCATAATACTTTCTTGTTTTGTTTTTTGAATTGTTCCTTTGTGACCCTGCACCTCATATCCTTCGCAGTGATATTATGATTGACATAATTATAAGGTATTTTATGCAAGAGAAGTCATGTGTGGTGTCATTGGAAAAGTTATGACTTCCTGAATATGATTATCCTATTTGTATGCGTGCATCATGTTTGTATCTGAAGTTATGAATACTGACTATGTATCTGAATTTCAAATGTAATTACACCTGAATAACACTCACTAGACCAGATGCGTTCAGTCTAGATTGTGGATGGGGAAGAGCCTGTTCAGGACAATGGACCATTAGGGAAAAAAAACAACAGGCCTTAGGAGTAGCTGCTGGGAAGTCTTCCTGAACATGCTACAGACAGCCTCCAAGTAATGATTGCTATGACCCTACCAGGACTTGTGATGAAACCACATGTTTCTAAACTCCATCTTGGAATGTTTGTATCTTTCCAAAGACTGGTCTGGGAACCAGGCTTTGGAACAAAGTATTCCTGCCATATGCAAAACCTATATAAGGCAGGGAGTGACATAATCTGGGGTTCTTCACTCCCCCCACACAAAGACTCCTGAAAACACCTGAGGAACAAAGACTGAACTGAGGGAAGTGCTGGACCCAGGCTTAAAGGATTAAAACCTGTGTGTGAAAGACCTGGGGATTCCAAGCTGTAAAGCAAGTACAGCTTGCCCCTTAAGAATCTTCAGCCTGCTTGTATCATCTCTTAGGGTGAGAATCTGCTATTCATATCCAATCTATTTAGTATATTAAACTTAGTTTGACTTTTTGTTTATTTACAAAATAATCTGCTTTGATCTGTTTTCTATCACTCATAATAACTTAAAATCTATTGTTTGTAGTTAATTAACTTGTTTTTTGCTTTATCTAAACCAGTGAGTTGGATTGAAGTGTATGGGAATCCTAGTTCAGGGACAACAGGCTGTTGCATATTCCTCTCCACATTGCGGGGTGTGTGTATGTGTGAATTTTATGAGCTTATGCTGTACCATTCCCTCTGAAGCACAAGACGGTATAATGTTGGGTTTGTACTTCAGAGGTGGGGTGGGTGCCTGAAGAGCTGGGAGTTCCTTTAGCTGTAACCTTCCTATGCAGGGGCTAGTCAGAGAACCTGCATGTAACTGAAGCTGGGTGTGTCCCTAACTGTATGCATGCTGGTAAAAGTGCAGGCTGGAGGGCTTTGCAGCTTGTCACAGTAGCACAGTGTGAGAGGGAGTCCAGGCTGGTGCTCAATGGTACCTCAGTTCCATGTGGCACTCCAGGGGGGAACCTGTCACACCTCCCTCCTCACTTCTCATAAACTTCTTGCTTAGTTTTGGGAGGGAAATGAATGAGTCAAAGGAAGACTGTTTTCAGTGCTTGTCAGTAAAGAAACTACTGTTGGTGGTGGTTTCAGGTTTCCAAACAAAAATGAGGAAAAAATGTGTTTAAAAATTTTGAAAATTGTTTTGAGTAGATACATTTGTATAATTCTTTTAAATCATTTGAGAGGTAAAAATTTTGGCTGGTCATCCTTGGCACTGTCCCTGTAAAATTTCCCATCTTTTTCTTATTTGCTTAATGGCAGCAGAAATATTGGAGAAATAAAAAAAGAAAGAGTCAGTCTGTTAGATCTCTTCTGACAGTACAAAAACCAGAAACGACATCCTTACCAGTCTGCACCTTTGGAACTACAATATGTTTTGCATTTTCCTGCATATAACTACAAAGACCGACTACCCTCATTTATACAGTAATAGAGAATTAGCTCCTGATTTACTTGTCATTTGCAGTTTATTGTTCCTTTCCAACTTTGATTCACATACAAATCACTGTTCCTTCCTGTGATGAGTTAGACAGATGCAGCAGGCAGGAATAATTTAAAAGGATGTGGTCCTACTGTTAAGAGATTTTAAACTCTGTGCCAGTCACTGGAATGGTTCATGGTACCTGGTGGAGAGCCTTCTTTTGTTTTTTCTGATGGTGGTCCCTGTACTATTCCAGCAGATGGCACTATACTATGTTGGGGGATGCGGGGGGGGGGGGGCGGGGAGGAAAGACCCTAACAGATACTCACACATCACAAAACCACCACACAATTTGACAGGACTAACACTCTGTTCAAATGAGGCCTGGGACTGAAAGAGCAGGGCCGTTGCAGGTCAGTGCTATGCATGAGGAAGCCCGACTGCTATAGACAAATTGAATATTTGTTACATTGAAGAGTATTAAATTCACCCATGAAATTAACAAGTGTAAGAACAGGATTTTTAAAAATAGTTTAAAAGGTTACCTAGATAGAGGAGTCCCTCTGAAATGCTTTTATTTTAGGTGTTTGGTATAGTTAGAATTAGGGTTGCCAACTTTCTAATCACACAAAACTGAACACACTTGCCCTGGCCCCCTCCCTTGAAGCTCCACCCCTGCTCTTCCCCTTCTCTGAGGCCTCACCCCTGCTCACTCCATCTCCCCTCCCTCTGAGGCTTACTCACTTCCTCCATCCCTCACTTTCACCAGGCTGGGGCAGTGGGTTGGGTAGGGGTGTGGGAGCGGGTGAGGGCTCCGGCTGGGGGTGTGAACTCTGAGGTGCATCCAGAAATGAGGGGTTAAGGGTGACGGAGGGGGCTCTGGGCAGAAATAGGAGGTTGGGGTGCAGGCTGCAGCTGGGAGTGTGGGCTCTGGGCTGGGAATGAGAGGTTTGGGGTACAGGAGGGGGATCTGGGCTGCGGTGGAGGTGTTTGGAGTATGGGAGGGGCTCAGGGCTGAGGCAGGGGGTTGGGGTGTGGGCTCTGGGAGGAAGTTAGGGTGTGGGAGGAGGTTCTGACCTGGAGTAGGGAGTTGAGGTGTGGGAGGGAGTGGGGGGTGCGGGATCCAGCCAGGTGGCACTTGCCAGCGGCTTCCAGGAGCCACCTAAGGTATGTCCGGCACCTAGGCAGAGGGGCCAGTGAGCTCTGCACTCTGCCTGTGCCCACAAGTGCCAGCTCTGCAGCTCCCATTGGCTGCGGTTCACAGCCACTGTGAGCTGCAGAGCCATGCAGATCCAGGACAATCAGGGAGCCTGCCTTAGCACCTCTACGCTGCTCAGTGGACTTTTAGCAGCCTAGTCAGCGGTGCTGACCGGAGCCACCAGGGTCCCTTTTCAACAGGGCATTCCGGTCAAAAACTGGACGTCTGGCAACCCTAGTTAAACCAACAGTGCTTAAAAGGCCAGAGAGGATAGAGGGGCATGGCCTTAACCATGATGGGCGTGGGCCTTAACCTAAATCACTAGATCATTGGGTCCTGTTATTAATTATTTGTATTATTATACCATCAACAGACCCCAGGCCAAGATCCACACTCCAAGGTGCTAGGCACTGCACAGACAGATAGTGAGGAACTCTCTACTCTGCAGAATTTACAATCTAAATAAACAAGACAAAGGGAGCATTATTATTTGCATTTTACATCTGGTGAACTGAGGCACTGGAGAGCTAAAGTGACTTGTTCAATGTCATAGCGCAGTGTTTTTTTCAACTTTTTTTCTGGTGACCCTGTTGAAGAAGATTGTTGATGCCAGCGATGCAATGGAGCTGAGGATGAGGGGTTCAGGGTGTGGTAGAAGCTTGTGATAGAACTTGGAACTGAACCCAGAACTCCTGAGTCTTGGTTTAGTGCCTTAAGCACAAAGCCATCCTTCCATTATTGCTATAAAGCAACATATAACCATTCTGAAGTACAACTCAGCACATCTCTCCCACTAAATAGAGAATAGGCTCTAGGTTGAAGAGTGTTTCTGGGATGTTCTTTACAAGCTTAACGATTTTTATAACATCTCAGAGAATTAAAAACAAATCTCTGCTACAAGACACATTAGTCTGATGGTATTAGCTACCCATTAATTTTGGCCCTGGGAATTATAGACCAGTCAGTCTAATTTCAATACTGAAATATACTGTAAGAAATTATTACACTAACAATTTGAAAGCACCTAGAAGATAATAGGATTATAAGGAATAGCCAGCATGGGTTTGTCAAGAACAAATCATGCAAAACCATCCTATTTCCTTTTTTGTCAGGGTTACTGGCCTAACATATAGGGAGAAAACAGTTGATGTGATATATCTTGATTTTAGTAAGTCTTTAGAAACTGTCCCCTCTGACATTCTCATAAGCAAACTAGGGAAATAGGGTCTACATGAAATTAATGGAATTGGGTGCACAGTTGGTTGAAAGACCGTACTCAGAGAATAGTTATCAATGGTTCACTCTCAGACTGGGAGGGCTTATCTGCAGGAGGAAGTCCTGGGTTTCATTTCAACTCAACTATTCAGTATTTTCATTGATGACTTGGATAATAGCATGGAGAGTGTGCTTATGAAATTCATGGACAGCAAGCTAGAAGGATTTCAACAACTTTGGAGGACAGGATTGGAATTCAAAATGATCTGGACAAACTGGAGAATTAGTCTGAATTCAATAAGAGGAAATTCAGTAACGACACGTGCAAAGTACTTCACTTAAGAAGGAAAAATCAAACACAGCTAAAAAATGGGGACTAACTGTCTTGGTAAAGCTGCTGAAAAGGATCTGAGGACTAAAGTGGATCATAAATAGAATAAGACTAGGCTGCTAGTCTTAAGCCCATAAATAGAATATGAGTCAACAATGTGATGGAGTTGTGAAAAAGGCTAATGTCATTCTGGGGTATATGAATAGGAGTGTCATAGGGCAAGACATGGGAAGTAATTTTTCTGCTCTACTTTGCACCGGTGAGGCCTCAACTGGACTATTGTTTCCAATTCTGGGCACCATACCTTAGGAAAGAAGTGAGCAAATTAGCAAGAGCCCAAAAGAGAGCCACAAAAATGATTTAGAAAAGCTGACCTATGAGGAAAGTTTAAAAAGTGGGGGGCATGTTTAATCTTTGTTTAATCTTGAGGAAAGAAGATTAAGGGGGACCTGATAACAATCTTCAGATATGTTAAGGGCTGTTATAAAGACTATGGTCAATTGTTCTCTATTTCCACTGAAGGATAGAACAAGAAGCAATGGTCTTAATCTGCAGCCAGAGAGATTTAAGTTAGACATTAGGAAAATCCTCCTAACTACAAGGGTAGTTTAGGCCTTGGTTACACTGGCACTTTATAGTGCTATAAAGCCCCCAGGAGCGCTATAACCTCCTACCCGTCCACACTGGCAAGGCACATAGAGCGCTATAACCGTGGAGTTATAGCGCTCCTGGTAATCCACCTCCGCACGGGGAATAAGGGCTGTAGCTCAGCTGCTGTAGCGCTATAGCAAGAATGTGGACATCCACTGCGCATTAATTGGCCTCCAGCCCGTCCTATAATTCCCATTCGAGCCACTCTGATCATCACTTGTAAACTCTTTTGTCCTGTCGTCTGGTGACCACACGTCAGACCCGCCCTTTAAATTTCCAGGGAAATTTGAAAATCCCCTTCCTGTTTGCTCCAGCCAAGCATGGCGTGCTCTCAGGGAATCCTTGCAGGTGATCGTTCTGCTTGATCATGACTCCACGTGCCATGCCTCCTCGCAATAGGCTATCCCCAGCATGGAGCAATAGCGAGGTGCTGGACCTCATCAGCTGTTGGGGGGAAGAGGCTGTTCGGTCTCAGCTGTGGTCTAGCCGTAGAATTATGATACCTATGGGCAGATATCACGGGCCTTGGTGGAAAGAGGCCATGAGGGGGACACTCTGCAGTGCCAGGTAAAAGTCAAGGAGCTTAGGAATGCGTATCGCAAAGCCCGCGAGGCAAACGGCCGCTCCGGGGTAGCCCCAGTGACTTGCAGATTTTATAAGGAGCTGCACGCGATACTTGGTGGTGATCCTACGGTCACTCCATCGACCACCATGGACACTTCCCAGCCCACCAGTGAAGGGGGCAGTGAGGAGGAGGATGAAGAGGAGGAGGAGGCAGCGGCAGCGACCCAGGGCGCGGAGGAGTCCCTGGACGCATGCAGCCAGGAGCTCTTCTCAAGCCAGGAGGAGGGCAGCCAGCCGCAGCGTCCGGCGGTTGCAGGGGGCAGCGCAGCAGCGGATTGCGGAGGTAAAGCTGCTTTTCTATGGGGAAGGCAGGCAGCTTGGGGTGGAAAGGGATGCTTGCATGCTTGCCTACATGTGGAATAGTGCACTGATGTAGTCTATCACCTCTCGGTAATCATCATCAGTAATCTCTTCAAGGGTCTCAGTAAGAGCTCTTGCAATGCGCCTGCGCAGGTTTCCCGGGAGAGCC
Source organism: Dermatemys mawii (assembly GCA_007922305.1). Lineage (NCBI taxonomy): Eukaryota > Metazoa > Chordata > Testudines > Dermatemydidae > Dermatemys > Dermatemys mawii. The sequence continues at coordinate 2,611,496 of ML677385.1, read as the reverse complement.
AGCATGGCCCCCATCCCGGTCACGGTTACTAGTCCCCGCCACTGTGCTATGATGGGTGCGGGGAGCATTGCTGCACAGAGGCAAGCTGCCTATGGCCCTGGGCAGAAGCCGCATCTCATTAGAATCCCCTCCCTTTCTTCCTCGGTCACCCGCAGCAGCGAGATATCTTCCAGGACAAACACCCACAGAGAATGTTAGGACAATGTTCAGAGTAGGGCTCCCGCCACTTCCCAGCACTCCCCTACCCCAGACACAGCATAGCACGGCAGGGAAACAATCATTCCCCCTGCATCTGGAGAGGACTCACCATGGCAGGGGCTCCCTTGTTGCATGTGCGCTCTCTGCAGGACAGGCAAACGGGGAATGCGGGGGAATCATCGGCCTGTCTGCTGTTTACAAGGGAGCCACTGTTACGTGTATCTTTTTGTTTGTGAAGGATCGACCTTGAGCCCTATGCCATTGCTGTTATCATCAGCTGACAGGCTGAGGCAACGGAGGAAGAGGCCAAGAAAGAGCAAAGAGGATCTAGTACAGCAAGTAATGCAACAGGCATGGAGAATCGAATGGAGAATCGAATTGCACAGAGGTGGAGGGAGGACGAGAGCAAGTTGAGGGAGAAGGCACGGCAGGAGAACGCGATTCACCGACAGGAAACCACCGATAAGCTGCTCTCATTACTGCAGCTTCAATTGCAGACTATGCAGCGGATTGCCACCCTTCAGGAGGAAAATCACCGTGCTCTCTGCCCCCTTTATCATTTGCCCCAAAACCCTTCCCCTTCTGGCCCTCTGTACCCTCCAGGCCACTATCATCAGCTATCTGGTTATCACCACCCACAGGTGCCTCCAACCCCTCTGTCTTCACCGAACAACCCCCAAACCCAGGACCCTTATCCACTGCACTCAACCCCTAATAACATGCCTTATTGCCCTCCGCAAATGGAGTTCGGGGGACACGGCAACTCTGAGGGCACTGGAGACTCAGAGATTCGGACATAGTCCAATATCTGACTGACCCCATCCCACCCCAATTGCACCTCCCCCCGCTTCCCTCTCACATGCATCAAAATCTTTTATTTCAGAAACCGAATTAGCTGTTAAATAAATGAATTGTCTTTTTAATAAATGTTTTTTTATTCATTGTACGTAGATTATTAGTGGCTACAGAAAAGCAAATACTTGTTCCTATTAAAAGAATGCACTCTCCCTCCCTCCCTCCCTCTGCACTTCTCATTAGAACTGGCTTTCAGCCTCAAAATGCTCCCTCGAGGCATCCCTGATCCTAACAGCCTCACATTGGGCCCCTCTAAGAGCCCTGCTCTCTGGCTGTGCATACGTGGCCTCCAGGTGTTGAACCTCCAAGGACCATGCCTGAGTGAAGCGTTCGCCCTTCCGTTCACAAAGATTATGTAGGGCACAGCATGTGGAAATAACCGCGGAGATACTTCCCTCAGCCAAGTCTAGCTTCCCATACAGACAGCGCCAGCATGCTTTGAGATGCCCAAAAGCACACTCCACAGTCATTCGACACCGGCTAAGTCTGTAGTTGAACCTTTCCTGGCTGCTGTCCAGGCTCCCTGTGTAGGATTTCATGAGCCAGGGCATTAAAGGGTAAGTGGGGTCGCCAAGAATCACGATGGGCATTTCAACCTTCCCCACGGGGATCTGCTGGTCTGGGAAAAAAGTCCCAGCTTGCAGCTTCTTGAACAGGCCGGTGTCGCAGAAGATGCGTGCGTCATGCACCTTTCCGGACCAGCCTGCGTTAATGTCAGTAAAACGCCCACGGTGATCCACAGGCGCCTGGAGAACCATGGAGAAGTCTCTCTTTCAGTTAATGTACTCGTCTGCTAGGTGGTTGGGTGCCAGAATAGGTATATCGGTCTCATCTATCACCCCTCCACAGTTAGGGAAACCCATTTCTTCAAAGCCAGCAATGATGTCGTGCACGTTACCCAGAGTCACGATTTTTTGTAGCAGGATGCGATTAATGGTCCTGCACACTTGCATCAGCACAACTCCAACGGTCGACTTTCCCACCCCAAAGTGGTTGGCCACCGATCGGTAGCTGTCTGGGGTGGCCAGCTTCCAGATCGCGATAGCCACCCGCTTCTCCACCGAGAGGGCAGCTCTCAATCTGGTGTCCTTGCGCCTCAGGGCAGGGGCGAGTTCAGCACACAGTCCCATGAAAGTGGCTTTTCTCATGTGAAAGTTTTGCAGACACTGCTCGTCGTCCCAGACTTGCATGACGATGCGATCCCACCAGTCAGTGCTTGTTTCCCGTGCCCAGAAGCGGCGTTCCACAGCGGTGAGCATGTCCATTAATGAGACAAGAAGCTTCGTGTCAAACGCGTTCACTGCTTCTAGCTCGTCTTCAGACCCATCACTGTCACCTTCCATGTCAAGGATTAACTCCACTGCACACAGAGATGTGCTGGCGACAGTCGTCAGCATGTCCCTCAGCAGTTGTGGATTCATTGCAGCACACAAAAATGGAAGACGGAGCGCGCCTTGCTGAAACCCTTGAAAGATGGCGCCTGAGGTGTATGGAAACACAGGGATTGCTGGGATATGACACGAAGCATCATGGGTAGTTGGAACAGGATGCAGAATGCCCCGCAAGTGACGCCCCTCTACCACAAGGCATTGCGCCAGATCGGGAAGAGGTGCTCTGTGGGATACCTGCCCTAAAGTGCTGCTCTTAATGCCCCCTGAAGTGCCGCAAATGTGGCCATGCTATACCGCTGGCGCATCTCAGTGTGGACATGCGATAGTGCTATACCTATTGCTGTATACGGGGACCGCTATAACCAAAAGCGCTATAATTCTGTAAGTGTAACCATGGCCTAAGTTCTAGAATAGCCTTTCAAGGGAGGCTGTGGAATCCCCCTCATTGGAGGTTTTTAAGAACAGGCTGGACAAACACCTGTCAGGGATGGTCTAGGAGGTTTCCTTGGTCCTGCCATAGGGCAGGGGGCTGCACTTGATGGTCTCTTTAGGGCCCTTCAGCTCTATCTTTCTGTGATTAAACTAGTTCCCTCTGAAATCTTCCACTTTCTCTCTGTCTTGTTGGCCTTAGAATCTACTTTACACACTAACGATGCCTTTAAGGGCAGGGCTGATCCTTCATGGTCTTCCTTGATGTTACTACACTCTCACCTTCAACAGATGGCGTAGATTTTTGTGGGAGGAAAGGGGGGTTAATTTTTGTTGTTGTTTTGTTTTAAGCAAATTACCAGCAGCAGGTTTGGGATTTGGAAGCTAATCCTGGTGTCAGCACCTGGTTTTAAAGTACTGTTCCAGCCTTCTTGTCGTCAGCACAGAAGCAGTCTCAGAGACTATGCTGTTTAAAAGGCTGCTGAGCCAACAACTGTAGCTTCCTACCAAGCATTTTAGCTTCCCCTTAGTGGCTTTAGGTTTCATCTGTCTCCATTTTCTTGCTCCTCTCCTCTGACATTTGGAGAATATTTGGATTGATGAAAATTTGTGCTGCAGTTTTTAAATATAAGCAGCAGTCATGATCCCAGCTTTCCATCTTAAGGTTATAAAATGACCAGAGTAAACAATGCTTGATTTTAGAGTACGCAAATAAATTACGAAGATAATTTTGGATTATTTCATTAATGGGGGAACGAATGCATGGCTATTACAATACAGATTACTCTGGCTGATGCCATAGTTACAATGTAATTTGAATGAAAACAGAAATACTATCCTGTACCCATCGATCTTGTACCCATTGAAATCAATGGTAATGTTGCTATTAATTTCTATTGGAACTGGACCAGTCCTATGTCATTGCATGATATTTACCAGGTAAATTATAAGTTGTTTATTATAATAGGCTGGATCCTGGCTAGTGGGCAGAGGAGTTTAGAGAACAGAATCCTTCCCCATCAATATATGCAGCACCAGTAGAGACATTATCAATATTACTTTGCTAGAATGCTGGCCTGCCCTGCTGGGTTTAGTGCGTGGCAAATACTGTATATTAGAGATAGGTCCAAAATGCTAAATTATGATCTGTTCCCACGAATGTACAGAGTTGGGGGCTCAGATTAGCTTATTGTTATAGGTAGGGATGGGTAGTCTCACCTACATCAAGGTAGTCCAGTACTTTCCTTTATAAGACCTTGTATACAATTTCTTATAAGTTTGCCAAACTTTAACTGTTCAGGCTGAAATTTTCCCTGCTGCGTTTTTCCCTCAGGCTGAATTTTCTTGGAAAGTTTCAACTAAAATGTTTCACCTGTTTCCAAGCATGTGGTCAGGGAAAAATACATTGCTTTACTCATGATAAAATAAATCTTACAGCGCTTGTTTGAGATGCTCTGCCACCTTCATTCTTTGAAGCAGGGACTTGAAATTTGGCAGAAAAGCCATTTACATATTAGTGATCCGTCTTTTGCTGTTCTGTGAAAATCAGCCTAAATTTGGCCAAGTTATAAATCTCTGAAAAACCTCAGCTTGCATATGCTCGGTAGAAGTTATGACTTTTTGATGGCTAAATTCTCTTCAGATTCCTTCTGTCCTGAGCGTGTTCATCCATCCTCTCACAGGTCCTAAATGCCGACCAGACTGTATGTGCCGTATCTGCAGAGTGACTGAGCATGCTCCATTCTAGGGCTGAGCTGGACTTCCCCTGCAACTGCTCCTTTTGACTGCTGCTGCAGCTGCTGTGGTACCTGGCACCAGAACTGAGAGCAGGAAGACTGTCTTTCCTGTTATGTCACTGCTCTCCCTTCTGGCACTCAGGCAGCGGGCAGGAGGAAGCAGTCACACTGGAATGCAGAGGAGTGAGAAGGGGAAGGGGGAGCCGGTCGGAGGGAAGAAAGAGAGGGTGCAAGGGCTAGAAGATAGGGAGAAGCAGAAGGTATGGGAGGAACAGGAGCTGGGGCGGGATATAAGAAAAGGGAGACAGGATCCAACAAGGGAGCAGCAGAAGGGAAGAGTGCAGGAGCTGAGTTTTGGCTGGCGTTGATAGGAGGAACAGAGCGGGAGGGTGCAGGATCTGGGATATGGGTCATAGGCAGGGTAGGATAGCAGGAGAGAGGAAGGGTATAGCACCAATGTACAGTGTGATTAGCTAAAGACCAGAGTGGTGATATTAGTCCTGAATTTACTTGCTGTTGCCAATTTTGCTGAGACCCTTAACATTACTTCATTGTAGACTTTTGCAATTACCTTAGTTTGTTTTGTGCCTGTAACCAATAGTACACAAGTTATTTAAACAAAAATCTCTTGCTAACCTTTTAACAGCAGTTGTATAGACATTGAAAAGGCTCCTAATGCCACAATGTGAGATGTTAACAGAAGGAGGGAACCCACTAACTTTCACTGGGAACGTATCAGATCTATGGTTCCTTTAGGCTTCCAAAAATGTTCATGAAACCATTATAATGGTTGATTTATATAATACATGGGATACCCATATGGTATTGACATAACATGGAATTTGCTTTTATATGGATCTTCATTAGAGATCCCTAAGCAGACTTTAAAAATTCATGTTGATTTAAATTAGGTCCAAGCAATACATATACATAAATGCAATATGTGGGCTAAATTTAGAGCAGTCATACACAAAAGTTAGAGTAGTCATAATTCTAATTCCCACAACAGCTGTCATTTGCTCTTTTTACCCATATATATTGGTACAGTATCATTCGGTCTTACTGTATAATTGATTGTCTTTAATGCCATAACATAGAAGGGCCCAATGGTGGGTACCTGCAACTGCCTTTGAATGCCATTGGAACTGAGGATGTTTGCCATGTTACGGAATCCAGTCGTGAAACCAGGGGTCCAATCCTGCTCATATTACTTGCACAAACACTCCTTCTGAAGTCAATGGAGCAACTCACTCAAGTGGATGTGCAGGATACTGCCATATATGTATTGCAATACATAGTGTATATTTAGAAGGAGTCTAAATTAGAATTGCTGTGGGAGCCATAGTTTAGAATGGGTGACTGTTGTTTCTATGTGTACACAGTACTATTGTAATTAACTTAGTTTTTTACATTTTATTTTTATTTATTTATGTTTATATTTTTGTTTAGGTATAAATAAACAAGAACAAGAAAGGTCCCAGTATGTTTATTTGACTGTGTGCACACTGTGACAAAGCTCCAAGTTTGTACTCGTGGGTCCTGCGCTTCCTGGCAGATTTAGGGGCCTCAGAAACTCATCTAGGCCCCAGAGTGACCTCACTTTCTCAGTATAATTGGCAAGAGTCACCACCTAGTGAGTTACCTTCATCACAGGACAGTATGGAAGGTGGAAAGAGCGGTGGGGGAGCCCGGGCCCACCCTTTACTCCGGGCTCCAGCCCAGGGACCCTAATAATATTAGCTAAGATGGCTGACCTTTTATCCACAAAACACAATACAATTCCCTGGGCTACTTCCCCACAGCAGTCTCCGCTTCTTCAAACTCCACTTCACCCTTGCCTCAGGGCCTCCTTCCTTCTGTATGATATGTTGTCCACCACTCAGTCGCACCAACAGCATAACTTCCTCCCACAGCTCCTGACACCCACAGCCCACCTGACTAACTGGGAGGTTTTTATCTGGATTCAGCCAGTCCCTGATTGGCTTCAGGTGTCCCAATTAGGCTAGCTGTTTCTACTCCTTTCTAGAAGGTTCTTAATTGGCCCCAGGTGTCTTGATTGGTCTGGAGTAGCCTTTGTTTGGCTATCCAGGGAACAAGGACCTGCACATCCTGAGGCTGATATACCTGCCTTCCAGCACTCTCCTATATCCTTCTGGTCTGACTCCGTCACAACACACATTTGAGCATGCAATCTAGATTTTGTACATGCTAAACAAACTTCACATGTTGATTTGCCTTACGGGGTGCGGGAGACTGGAAATGGTAGTGAAAGGGAAGCCAACCATACAGCTGCTGGGCCTGATAGGTCCCTTCTGATATCATGACCCAGATATATACATGTCCAACTCATGTATGTGTGTAACTGAAATGTTACATCTCAGCTTTAATTCATCTATTGTCCTCTACGCATAATGCAGAGCCTTCTAAAATTTCATATTTTCTGTGTACGTACCTCATTTGATACACACAGGCACAGAACATTTCAAATGCACCGAAATCAGTGCTTTAATTAGTAAAAACATTGCATGCTAACAAGTTCCTTTGCTATGTCCATATATCACAGCTACCTGTGGTCCTCATTGGAACTGCTATGGTGGAAATAGGTGGCAACCTCCCACCAAAATCAGTGGGACTTAGCATAGTAAAACCATACCACCAACATCTAAAAGGAAGTGGTATGAAATAGAGATGCAGCAAAAAACAACAAAATAAAAGCAGTTATGAAACATGGCCATAATGCAAGGGCATACTATGAAAATATCTTCTGCTTCTGGAATAGCCTGCCTTATCTGTGTCCGTGCTGTATCTGTGGATGAATAAAGAATGTCAGTCTGCAGCGCTGTCGATTCAACATCTTTCATAAGCATCATTCTCTTAAACAAACAAAACAAAACAAGCCGCGCTGCTGCTGCTGTTTCAGAAAGTGGTGGAAGCTTTGAGTCTTGTACTGTGTGTTGTTTGTTTTTGCCAGCCTGTAAATGCAAGCCAGCTGAACCAATTGAAATGAAGTGTAAAGGGGAAAATGAAAGAGAAAGAAAGGGAAATTGCATGTTTACTGATTTTCTACTGTTGCAGTTTCAAACAGGTGATTATAAACCCCAGAAAAAAACAGGATTTCTAATGCTGACAGATTCCGGGCTGTCGTGGACCTTTTGGGTAATGCTAGGATAGCAGTTCATGATTTAACCAAAATACTTGGTAAGGAGGCAGATAGAGAACAAGCAACAGAATGTGTTGCTCTTAAGGAATATTTCAGTCCTGCGATTCCTACTGCTTTCCCCCTCCAACTTCCCCTCAAGATTAGGCCACATCTATATTAGGAATTCTTTACCAGCATAGGAATAGTATATCGGTAGAGCTGTTGTATTGTATCAATATAGTAAAACCACAACCCACAAGTGAAACAAGCTATGATGATAAAAGCACAGCTTTGCCAGTATTGCTGCGTCTCTACCTTGGGGGCCTCTGCCGGCACAGCTGGGTTGGTCAGGGATCACATTTCTTCACAGCCATGACCAACGCAGCTGTGCTGCCAGATGGCTGTAGTATAGACCTGGCCTTGAAGGACAGGCTCAGCCCCAGGATCCCGGACTGTCATATGCACTCAGCCAGACGAATGAATTGAACCTTGTTCTGTACAGTGTTTTTGTTCAAGTTCCACAATTCGCAGGCATCTTTTTCAGACGTTTTGTGTTTTCCCCTCCCCTGAGTCATTAGGAATAGCTTGTCTCTTCACATACTTCATCTTAGTTCAAAACTGAAGCTCCAAAGACAGGTATCTGCTTCTCAGTACAACCAACAAACCCCTGCTGTGGGTACTGGGGAAGAATATATTGTGTGGCTTGAGAGACAGTCAGATAAGCTGTTCAATGGTGCAGCATTTATCTTTCCACTGGTAGCTGTGAGAAAGAACAGTTTCTCCTTGACCTAGGCAAGCACTCTGCATGCCATGTTGGCTGCAGTTTAAAGAGTAGGCTGATTATCTAAAATACGAGGCTGTAATGGAACAGACTGAGCCCCCTCCCCCTTCTCCCCAGTGGAATTAAGGGGCTACAGTCAGAACAACCAGTGACAGCTGCACAGATAGCTGGAAGCATTTGATTTGCGTCAGTTTGCAGCAGAGCCTGATGGGGCTGCATTCAGCGTGCTTTTAACTCTCAGTGATTGGCAGGAACGTGATGTCACAATGAGGCTAGATATGTCACGGGGGGGGGAGGGGCTCAGGTTTTTGAGACAGGACCAATTTAGAATCAAATAGAAAATGGACAGCAAAGCACTAAGTGATAATCCAAATCACACTGCAGAAGAAGGCAGAGAATTGCAGGAGAATGAGAAGTGAAGGAGTGTGGAGGCTTTATGCTGTTTTAATTCTGTGAGTAACTACCCCGAGGTCAGGTAACTATGAACAGTAAATCTAGTAGGTAGTGATTATATTTACCCTGAGTAGGTTTCTTCATGCTACTCATTTTAATATTCTGGGCCTCCACAGTACAGTCAACTAAGGAACACAGTTAATTGGGGGAGCTTGGTTGGAATACTGAAGGTTATTTGAAACCTATAATTTCACAAAGATTAAAAGCAATCATCAAAGAACTCAGATAAACCACAGACTTTATAAAGTACATGGAATGCACTTTTCATTGGTTTTTACCATAGGGCAAACATGAATAAAATATTTTCAGTGCAATATTGGTTGAAGAAAAAGCTGAGCATAATTATGGTTAAAAATACATGTGACAATAAACTAAGCCACTGGACATAATGCATCTTTGCTTTAGTTATCATTCAAGCAATCGTGTTCTGTTTGTATGGAACATAGGTAAGGATTTTGCAGGATATAGAACTATGGCCTCTCTAATACCTTCATTACGGTGTTTGGCTGGGAAATACCCTCTCTCCTCCAACTTCAGATCCTGCATTACCACAAGTCCTCACCAGTTAGATTCCTTGGGAGATATCCCTTCACATTTATCCCTACCTCTCCTCCCGAGGTGAACCACTGTTGTGAGAGACAATAGTATTTGGGGGGCTGTATAGGTAGAAAAATGAGGGTGGGTTAACTTCAAACCATCATGAAAGGGCACCAGTTTATTCCCTTTTAACCATTTCTTTCTTCCTCCCTAACCAAGTAGATTTCCTGTCTATCAGCATTCTATTCTGGCCTTTTATAAGATGCTGCTCAGTGTATAAACACCATTTATAAGTTAAAGAAGAGCAGCTGTGTTAGTCTGTATCCGTAAAGAAATCGAGGAATACTTGTGGCACCTTAGAGACTAACCAGTTTATTTCAGCATAAGCTTTCATGGGCTATAGCCCACTTCATCGAATGGAACGCACAGAAGTAAGATGCATTTATATACACAGAAAGCAAAAAAAGTTGGAAATTACCATACCAATTCTAAGAAGCTATTTAATTTGGATGAGCCATTATCAACAGGAGAAAAGAAACCTAAGCTTACAGACAGCCTCCCACCAGAAACAAATACTCACTAGCAACCACACAACAAAAACACTAACCTAGGTACCTATCCTTGTAACAAAGCCCGATGCCAGCTCTGTCCACATATCTATTCAACTGACACCATCATAGGACCTAATCACATCAGCCACACCATCAGAGGCTCATTCACCTGCACATGTACCAATGTGATATACGCCATCATGTGCCAGCAATGGCCCTCTGCCATGTACATTGGCCAGACAGGACAGTCTGTACACAAAAGAATAAATGGATACAAATCTGGCATCAGGAACCGTAACATTCAAAAACCGGTAGGAGAACACTTCAATCTTCCTGGCCTTTCTATTAAAGACTTGAAGGTATCAATTTTAAAACAGAAAAACTTCCAAAACAGACTCCAACGTGAAGCTGAGGAACTGGAATTAATTTACAAATTAGACACTATCAACCAAGGGTTAAACAGGGACTCTGAATGGCTTAGTCATTACACTAATTGAATGTATTTCTAGTTAAGTTTTTTTCCACAGGTTCTTATCAACTGTCAGACACAGTTCCACTTGATTTTCACTACAAAAGGTTTTTTTTCTCCTGCTGATAACGGCTCATCCAAATTAAATAGCCTCTTAGAATTGGTATGGTAATTTCCAACTTTTTCTGCTTTCTGTGTGTATAAATGCATCTTACTTCTGTGTGTTCTATTCTATGCGTCCGATGAAGTGGGCTATAGCCCACGAAAGCATATGCTGAAATAAACTGGTTAGTCTCTAAGGTGCCACAAGTATTCCTCATTTTCTTTATTTATAAGTTACTTATTTATGACTTGTTTGCCTAAATGTAGGCACTTAAAGAAACCACCAAATATGTGCCAAAATTAATATTTAGGTGCTTATATTTATGCATCCGAATTTGCAAATTGGGACCAATTTGCCTTTACTTTAGAGAGATCACTTTACAGAGGTTAGTTGACACAGTTTTAATCAACCATTTTTATCACTTTTAATCCAGAGTAGCTTGCTTTATTAGAAAATTAAAAAGAGGTAGACAGCTTAATTTCCTTGTCCACTTTGTTAGTGAATTTTGTGCAGATGAAAGGCACTTGGATTGATGAGCCCTGGAGATATTAATGTCCTTCATTTTTATTCACAAGGGTAAGAACAAGGAGAAAAGAAGCTGTTCAAGTACTAGCTTCTCCACAGTGACCTGTCAAGATGTTTCAGCCCTGAACTTCAGAGACCAGCTGTAACAGTGACCCTGAGGTTCAGTTTGCGAGTCCATTTGTTCCTTTGCCATTCTCTTAAAACAAAAAACACAGGAGCCAGTTTGGGTTAATCATGGGGGTGGTTTTATAACATGAATAACAGTTTTGTTTTTAAACTAGACAGCGATCACCAATAATTTCACATAAGACTCTCAGATATTCGCCAGACAGTAGCAACATTCAGCAACCATCATTCTGGGTTGGATTCTGACTTGTGACCCAGGCATGAAGACCTCATATAAAATTGTCAATATTTTGAATAATTCAGTCTCTCAGTTTCTCTGTGGTTCCTGATATCTTGAGACTATGAAACAAGTAACTAAAATTGGAATGAATATTCACAGATACTTTTTTCTATTCATCTCTGGTTGCTCTTTCTCTTTTGTTCTGCTCTGTTCAGGTTTTTATATCACACTCATCTCTCTCATGGAGTCTTCTCTGCTGTGCTAACAGTTAGATTTTAGCTTAATACTTGTTCCCATAGATGGGCCAACAAGTTGTTGGCTTGTTCTGACTGAGGAGGGGAGATGGGAACCAGTTTGTCCTGCCTTTTTGAATGAGGGTGTTTGATGTGGTGTATAGATGTATTTGATGTCAGGTGTTTGCATGGGAGGGACTAACCCTCAAAGGAAATTACAGCAGGTATTTGCCATCACTTCTGCCAACAAACCAGCTCTTTGGGTGTGAGGAAGAAGTATGACTGCGGTCAGCACAAATGAGTTATTAATACTGAAGAGAACAGCTAAGAGGAAGGTTTGGGGAGTAGGTCTCTTATTAAGCTTGACCCAACAGTGAGACATGGCTTTGTGAAATGCTTGGGGCCAGGGAAGAGGCGGGGAATAGAAATGTGTAATATATATGCCCAGTCTTTGTGGTGTGACAGCCACAAGAGAGGACAGTTTTCCTTTCGTCTGTGATTTCTGTTTTGTACATATTGTATTTTGTGGTCTGAGGATAAAAGGGACATTTTAAACCACAGACTCGGTTCATCTTAGTTGCCTCATGTCTCAGGGATGCAGAGCTGGCCAGGCTGTGACAGGGTCAAAAAGTGAGGCTATTTTTGGTTATGGAGCACAAGTGAGTTCTGTGTTATCTGTAAGATATGAATAACTACTGTATCAATGAAAATATTCTATACTCAGTGATGGCACTCTGGTAAATGTGGTATGCTGTATATTTTACTTCTCTTGCCAAGCAGCCCAGCTTCACTGTCTAAAAGGCCTTCTCTTTGCTATGCTTCTGCTCCCGATCCCCTGAAAGAACCATCTCAACATGGTCACTGAGAGGAAGGGTTATTTTTGGAAAGGAGTACTTGCATGCATATAGGCCTGGATGAAGGAAGTGGAATGGAAATGGGTGGCTTAACTGAAGAGCTAATGAAAAGAAAATAATTTTTAAAAAGGATAGATGATGGGGCTAGGAAAGAAAAAAGAGTAGAAGGAACAAACACTGCAATAGGCTCCAAAAAACTGAGATTGTAGTGGCTGTAACCTTTCTGAAGCCAAGAGCTTGGAAAAAATCTCATTCAAATCTAATACTTTTTGTTTACTGCACTTTAGTCATTTTCAGTCAACTGTGCCAATTTTCCTCTTCTTCTATAATTCTGCCCCTTTGACACACAGGTTCTAGAGTAGGAACACAAACTGGCACCAGTGACATTCATTGTTCTCGTTACAGTGCTTGGGTTGCAAGTTGCAAGCTGGCAGAATAAAAATCAGCTTTCTTCTCACATGAATTGTTAAAAAGTAAACACCCAAATAGTGCAGGATAAATGTCGTCCTCTGAATTGTGATCTCTCATCTCCTGGGGACTGTCTCACGCTGTGAGTATTTTTCTTTGCAAGGAAGGGGGGTCAACAAAGTCTGCCAAAGCAACTTTTTTTTTTTTTAAAAAAAAGCTCAGTTTCTTTGTGTGTTAAATAGCAGCAAGGACAGCAGCAGCTGGACACTGCTGAAGAGAGAACAGAGGCTTCAGAACAAGAATAAAGGAGAGATGGAACAAAGCTGAAGTAGGGGCAGAGGAAAATGAAGAAAACTGTGAATAAAGAGCCATTAAGGAAAGGTAACTGGAAAATTGTGAGAGAGGAAAGCAAGTGCAACTCTGAGAATAATCAATAGTATGAAGCTGAGTGACTTAATTTTAACCCTAAAAATGGAACGAGGAGAGGATGTAACTATTTATACTATCAATAGCTTAATAATACATGAATCCGGTAGAGGATACTGTCTTCTTTGTTAACACAGCCTTGAAGTGCTTCTGTGCTCTGAGATCATCTGACCACTAGTCCATTTATTTTTCTCCTAAAATACGAGCATGCGAAGCAGCTAGGGAAGCTCCCATCTCTATGCACAGTGGAAGCACTTCATAGATCTTACAGCTGGGGGTCCTAATGGGAGCCTTACCTTCCAGGGTGCCATTAAGTCACAGTGCTTTTCCCTCCAGCCTTCCAAATAAAGTCTTTTAATGAAATACTATTTTAAGCAAACATGTATGTGTGTGTGCTCCTGTGGTAAACTGAGTGGTTTCTATGCTGATGAAAGATAGTTGCTGACCTGTATGTTCGACCTACAAGCCATTAACTTTAAATGTTTTCTCTGGTTTGTCTGGGTGCTGAGTAGTCCTGGGGACGCTCCAATCCATGGGCTGTTTTTCACGTTTCTACTTCATTGGCTTGATTTTTGCCCCATTTCCTCCTTTCATCTTAGCTCCTGCAGTAGCTTGTCTGAGTCTCCAGATGCCTTGAAGGATTCCATCCCTTACTCTTGTGCAGTGTGAGCTTCTTGCCACTGAAGACAAAGCTCGGTGCATTTCATAAGCATGTGAGAAGCATTCCAACTGCTTGTACTGTAGAAAGGCATTTCTTGGGCCGTTCTTTAGCATATGAGGCTCATTAGTGTCTAATTAGATATTACCGTTTGCTAATTCATCCCTCAACATACATACAGTGCTGTCTACAGTTAGGAATCTCTCACGAAGATTCTATACCCCATAATTTCTCTGGGCCTGATTCCCCACTGCCTTGGCCATATATAGTCAGTCACAATAATAATATTTAGCTCTCAGATAGCATTGCAAAGTAGATATCATTCTGATTTGATATAGTTCTATATCCCCTTTGCATGGGTCTTCATGAATATGCCAGGTGCAAGGCAGTGGGAATCAAGCTATGCTTTGTTTTCTTATCTGCAAAGTGGATAGGAGAATTAACACTCACTTCACAGAGATGTTGATATTTGAAAAGCTCTTAGAGATGCCTAGTTGCAAGGTACAAAATATTAATGCTTTTGAAAAGTTCTTTGTTTTTTTCCCCTTTGCTTGCTGTTTGGCTCCTTAAATGACCACCTATGTTGTCCAGCTACTAACAGGAGACAATGACCACTCAGCCAGCAACCAGAGAATTACTTCCCTCCCCCTTCCCTGAAATGGCAGGTAACTTCCAGACAAAGCCCTAAGCTGGAATTCTTATGAGAACAGGCTTTCTTGCAAAATTTGCTCTTAGGCATGTTTTCGGATAGCTTGGGCATGACAAGAACAAATAGCTTTACTTGCTGTATTTCCATAGGTTCTTAAACCTGGAAATGCAGAAGCATGTAAAAATTCAAAGAAAAAATCCTCCTTCCTTCCTTCTGCTTTTGTTTTGCTTTACCCACTAAAACAGTTGGGTTTAAGTTTCAGTTTTGGGGAAGGCTCAAGACAGTGATTATCCTGGAAGCAGTTGGTCTGTACTTACTCAAAGTCCAGGTTTTAGAAAACAGCTTGTTTTGACATGTGCCAGTTTGTGGGAATACTGCAATGTGCCACATCTAGTTTCAGCTCTGTCTTTTATTATAATTCTGCACTGATATGCCCAATGTGTTACTCGCCTTGGGGTGGGAGAGAATGATAAGTTAAAGAGGAGTGGGCAACTGCCCAAATCCTGCAGATTGTCGTGATTCAAAAAATGTGGAACTGTGTTCAAACCGTTCAGCAAATGTCCAGCTGAAATTAATTAATGTGGATGCCAGAAGTCATTGACTGTTGCTGGCCTTCAGGAGTCGTTTGTGAAAGCAGGAGTCCCAGCTTTCAAGAGTGAAAGGCTGCTTCCCTCAGACATGACGTAAACATAAACCACCATCTTACCAACCTCTTCTTTCTGCTGGCAAACCCAGCAATGCATGCTTGGTTCATTACTGTCACACACTCAGGACACTCCAGGGAGTCACGATGCAGATTTTCCATTAGCATCAAATGTATATAGATTTCTGAATTCCCATAGCCTGGAGTTGATGAGAGCAGATTAGGAAGAAATTGTTTTTACATAACTTGCATACCTAATTGACTAATATAGGGCTGGATGCTGAAAGGTCACCAATTTCCCAAAGAGAGTGAGAGAATATTATTCCGCTCACTTCATTTTATTTATACATATGTGTGTGTGTGTGTATATATATATAAATATACACATACACACACACACACACACACAGTATTGTGTATATGTCTGGGGCCTGATATTTTTTCCATTTTTACTCACAATGAGTAATGATCTATTCTCTGTACAGTCATCATTTCAATAAGAATACTCTACAGGTCTTATTCTTAGTTACACTAAGGCGCTTTATGTTACCCTGGCAGCAAAGAGGGCCTCAAAGTAGATGGAAATGGCCCCCTGAACATATTCCCTGCATAGAAGGCCTGATGTAGAGCTGGTTTAAGGTCTCTACACTGGCATTTCTCCCAGCCAGTGTAGGAAGTGGATGGGCCATGGCCAGTGTGCACTGCATTAGGGTTGTTCTCTGCTTCCTAGAGCTTCTAGAGGGCCATGGCAAGCAGAACATAAGTTACAGCAGTCCTGTGGGCTATAGCCCACAAAAGCTTATGCTGAAATAAACTGGTTAGTCTCTAAGGTGCCACAAATATTCCTCATTTTATTAGCAGCCCGGAGGGTGCTCCACCTTACACAAGGAGTAAGGCAGCCCCACAACAGTGTGCAGGAATGGAATAACTGAAAAACAGGCCCTATGTGAGCAGGGTGAAGGAATCAGGGCCTTAATAAGTGCAGCACTTCTTCTCTTGGGTGAAAAAAATGGAAATCTAACTTGGATGAAGATGTCATTGTGCAAATAATAAATAGGAAAATAAAGCAAAGCATATGTAAAATGACTGCTCAAGGGATCACCAAAAAAACCCTGATGTGTTGCTAAACGAACTAGGTCTGCTAATAAAGGAGATGCAGAATTGTGTTCAGTACATTTGTCAATACTTTGAGATAGCCTCTTAAAACAGGGGTTGGTCTAATGAAGGTGGTCTTTTGCAGAGGTTTGGCTATAATAGGGATTGGCAACCCTGGGCACGCAACCAGTCAGGGAAAGCCACTGGTGGTCGGGATGGTTTGTTACCTGCAGCATCCGCAGGTTTGGCTGATCGCAGCTCCCATTGGCCGCGGTTTGCTGTTCTAGGACAATGGGGGCTGCGAGAAAAGGTGGCCTGGCCCGTGCCGCTTCCCACAGCCCCCATTGGCCTGGAATGTCAAACTGCGGCCAGTGGGAACTGCGATTGGCTGAACCTGTGGAAGCTGCAGGTAAACAAATGGCAGCGGCTTTCCCTGATGGGCCATGTGCCAAAGTTTACTGATCCCTGGGCTATAACTTGGACTTGGATAGCACCTTCTGGCTGAAGAGCTCAAAGCTGTTTGTAAATATTAATGATTTAATCCATAAAACCTCTCCTGTGGCATAGATAAATATTGCCCTAATTACAGACAGAAGGTGACTAAGGCACACAGACTTTCAGTGACTTGCCCAAGATCACACAGGAGTTCCCCATCAAAACTAGCAATAGAATCCAGAAATCCTGACTTCCCAATCCTGTGCGTTGCTCTCATACAAAGAGAGCATCCTTCCTGCCTATGTTCCTAGCAAAAAAGCTTATGCTCCCCTGAGCTCCTATTTGATGTTTAATTTAAAAGCCAGCAGGGTTCAGTTTGCCGGGATTAGGAGAGAACCATCTTCTACAGTTCTGCTTAGAAGGCTGGAGTGCAACCTTTGCATTGATTCCCAGACCAAGTGAAGTTTCATTAGGAAAGGTACGACTGAGAGTAGATATTGGTCATTCCCAGGTGGAAATCCTTACCTTAGCTTTCTCGCCACAGCAACAGCAAAGTCAAAAGCTAGGAATTTCAGAGTTAAAACTAAACTTATAAGAAAGTCCATAACTGGAAAGTATGAAAATGCACAGTTAAGGTACCCAGACTACCTTCATTCTGTCCTCTTAGTGATCACGCCATTCTACGTTCCCTTCTTTGTTCCTTTTATAGCTTCTTTTGCAAGATGGTATTTTTGGATCCACGATTCCTTTCCCTCTAGGGTCTAAGAGAACTGCAGCCAATGGCTCCAATTTGGAACAGCCACAATACTGGTACAGCATAGAAGTGTTGGAACTAGGAGTCACTGAGTATTGGATTCTAACTGGGTTCCTGTCACCCTGTGAGCATGCTAGCTCTGTGTCTAATTACAATAGCAGGACCCAATCCTGTTAGGTGCGGGCTATACCTTACAAGGGGCTGACCACTTGTAGCACTTTGTACAACTAGTTCCTCAGGGGGATGATTTCCTTGTGTAAGCTCCTTGTCTGATTAGGACTTTGCAAAGACAGGTTTTTTCTCTTTCACCCTGTGGAGTGAGAATGATTGTAAAGGAGGCTGGAGCTAGTATAATCACTGTGAGTTCAGTTCTGTAACCTGGGCTAGACTGTCACAGTCACAAGGGAGTAAGGATCCCCTCTATCCTCTGTATGGCCCTGCTCAGATTGTGACTTTGGCTGCAATGGGAAAAGCTGGGGCTATTTGCTGCAAGCAGGTCAGGGATGGGGGGTAGGGGGAAAGTGAGGGAAAGGGAAAGTGGAGGAGCACTCACAGGGCACAGTGGGGAGAAACTTACCCCTCCGTACAGCACAACTGGGGACAAGGGGAAGAATTGTGACCCTAAGTCATAATTTGATTTTTGGCCTGCTCCTGGGGTGGGCCTGCCTCTCCCCCGGGCAGATTGCAGTTACAATCTAGCCTACTAGGTAGTACGTTACTAAGCAAGTAGATCTGAAACCATTGGGACAGCTTGTGAAGTAAGATATTAATTCAGTGTTACCGACAGCGGCAGAATTTTACCTTGTACGATTAAGAGTAAAACACACTAAATTTCTTCTGCACACTAAGTTCCACAGGTCCCACAATGGTTCCTCAGCCTTCTTGCAGCTTTAGGTACAGAGCTCAGACTTGTCAGTCAGTGGCTCGGGGATATGCACCTCCTGCTGAAGTGCCTGACCATTTTTCTGAAGATATGTGAAATGGCATTATCCACCTCTGATGCCTCAACATGCTTGGCATCTCTTAGCCAGCATAGACAGCTATTTGTCTGCAAAGTAGACATTTAAACAAAACATCTTTTGGCAGGGTCAAAAATATCACAAGCTTCTGGATAGCTAATGGACAGAGTAGTGACTGAATCTTGGAGGAAATGGAAATGAAGACGGAGCACAGCAGGTGGTCACTGCAGAGGGGAGGGCAAGCAAGAAGAGAAGAGCAGCTATTTGTATAGGAAGGGGGAAGAGTCAATACAGATAACACCAAATATGAGCCCTAGGAGGATACAGGATGGGTTGCAGAGGATTGCAAGGGAGAATAGGAATCGAGAGGACTTGCAGCCTGAGGGAACGGGATAGACCGGAGAATTGCACCATCACCAGGAAAAGGCAGATTTATGTGATTGGGAACTCCTTACTGAGAAGAATAGACAGGCCTGTAACCAGAGCTGATTCAGAGAACAGAAGGGTGTGCTTTCTGCTAGGTGTGGACCTGAGGCTGAAGACGATCCTAATGGGAGCGGGAAAGAATCCACTGATTGTCCTTCACGTGGGAATAAATGATACGGCTAGATTCTCAACGGAACTTAACAAGGGAGACTATGCCAGGCTGGGGAAGATGCTTAAGGGAATCAAGGCTTAGGTGATCTTCAGTGGGATTCTGCCTGTTCCTAGAGAAAGGCAACAAAGGTGTGACAAGATTATGATGATTAATAGATGGCTCCAGAAGTGGTGTTATAAGGAAGGCTTTGGGATGTATGGCCACGAGGAGGCATTCATGGACAGAGGACTGTTTTCTCGGAATGGACTTCATCTGAGTAGGGAAGGAAATAGACTTATAGGATGGAGGTGGTACAACTGATTAAGAAAGCTTTAAACTAGGAATTTGGGGAAGATGGTTGGGAGATGTCCAGGTAATCTCCACAACAGTTTTTAACATTGAGAGGAAAGAAAACGAAGTAATGAAGGATACAGCTATGGGTAGGAGAATGGACATAAGGTAGAAGGGCAGTGTGGATACCAGTCTAATAGGTCATACTGGCAGTAGAATGTCTGTGCCTAATCGGGTATAGAATGTGAGCAAAGCCAAACAGCTAAAATTAAGATGTTTGTACTCCAGTGTGAGGAGCCTAGGCAACAAAATGGAGGAACTAGAGGTACTGGAGCAGAAGTGAAACCAGATATTATAGGGATAACAGAGACATGGTGGAATAGTTGTCATGACTGGAGCACAGGTATTGAAGGGTATGTGCTGCTTAGGAAAGACAGAAATAAAGGCAAAGGTGGGTGGAGTAGCATTGTATATCAATAATGAGGTAGACTGTAAAGAAATAAGAAGTGAGAGAATGGATAAGACAGAGTTTGTTGGGGCAAAAATCACATTGGGAAAGAAAGTTACTAGAGTCTCCTCTGGGATACTGCTTGGGGTGTGCTATAGACCACTGGGATCTGATTTGGATATGGATAGAGACCTCTTTAATGCTTTTAATGAAATAAATACAAATGGAAATTGTGTGATCATGGGAGACTTTAACTTCCCAGATATAGACTGGAGGACAAGTGCTAGTAATAATAATAGGGCTCAGATTTCCCTGGATGTGATAGCTGATGGATTTCTTCACCAAGTAGTTGCTGAAACAACAAGAGGGGATGCCATTTTAGATTTGGTATTGGTGAGTAATGAGGACCTCATAGAAGAAATGATTGTAGGAAACAACCTTGGTTTGAGCAATCATGACTAAATGGAAGGATAAACAAAAATAGATCTGTGACTAGGGTTTTTTGATTTCAAATGGGCTAACTTTTAAAAATTAAGTAAATTAGTTAGGGAAGTGGATTGGACAGATGAACTTGTGGATCTAAAGGCGGAGGAGGCCTGGAATTAATTCAAGTCAAAGCTGTAGAAACTATCACAAGCCTGCATCCCAAGAAAGGGGAAAAAATTCATAGGCAAGAGTTGTAGACCAAGCTGGATGAGCAAGCATCTCAGAGAGGTGATTACAAAAAAGAACAAAACCTACAAGGAGTGGGAGATGGGAGGGATCAGCAAGGAAAGCTACCTTAGAACATGTAGGAATAAAGTGAGAATGGCCAAAAGCCATGTAGATTTGGACCTTGCAAAGGGGATTAAAACCAATAGTAAAAGGTTCACCATTATGAATCAAGTGCTATGTAGTCTACCATATAAAATGTCAGTTTCATTTTAAAGGTACCGATCACAAATCATAATAGTTACATTTTAATATTTTTGTCTATCAATGTTTTGCTGAAGCAATAAAGAAGGGACAGCTAGCTCTAAGCTGCCTAGAGAGGCAGCATGGTCTAGTGGATAAGGCATCTATCTGGGACTCATGAGATTTGAGTTCTCCAATCAGTTCCCTCACTGATGTGCTGTGTGACCTTTGGAAAATCACTTCCTCTCTGTTACCTCTCCCATCATTTGTCTATCTTTTTCTTCTGATTTGTAAACTCTTTGGGGTGGAAACTGTTTCTTACTGGAACCTGTGTCATTGCAAAGCCTCCCTTGGATAAACCAGTAGGCGCTTGATTTGGGTGGCCATCTTAGGCAGATGTGATGCCTGTTACCGAGATCCCAGAAAGGCTTACGCATGTCAGGCTGGAAATCAGACTGGAAATAAAGCAGAAGTTTTTAACAGTGAAAGTAATTAAACATTGGAACAATTTACCTAGGGTCGTGGTAGATTCTCAGTCACTGATGATTTTAAAATCATGATTGGCTGTTTTTCTGGAGGAAATTCGGGGAAGTTCTATGGCCTATGCTATACAGGAGGTCAGACTAGATAACCCTGCGGGTCCCTTCTGGCCTTGGAATCTATAAATCTATGTGGAGTAGTTTGGTGGATGCCAGTGGCACTACCCTGTGTGAGTACAGTTATGCAGGGGTGTAAGCCTTTGTAGGACTGAGGCCTATAAAAGCAATTGTGTTAGAAAAGAAGTAGCTATTTAAATGATCAAGTTAAGCTGAACACAGTTTGGACTAACTTGGCTCTTTTAATGCACATGGGACCACGGAACTGGAGACAGCGAATCAAGTTAAAGAAAACTCTGAGAGAACTAACTTGGATCTTCTCTTCTCAATTCAGAATGCCTCTGTATGGAATTATAAACCTATAGGTTGCAAATGTAAGCCTCAATTTTGTGCTGGTTAATGTAACTATTTAACCCTTTCCTAACATAGTCTTCTTTTGTAAATATTGCATCTTTATTTTAGCTGAAATGTTACCTTGCCTTTTTTGCATGTGAAATGTTTTGGACTAGGTTACAGGTATGTGCAAAATTACATAAATGTATATTTTTGCTAACAGCTGAGAACATATACTTTTTACTATTTTAAAGCATTATTTATTTATTTATTGGAATTTGTTATTGCAAACACTTCCATATATAGCACTTAAAAAGACGCAAATATCTTGATTTTCCCTTTTGTTAACACTTACTGTTGCATTTTCATACATCAGCCACATGGCATTTCATTACATGCCTATAGTCAAAATCCTCCACCTCTTATATCAAAATTAACTATATAAATTGCCTACCATAGAGAATTTGCTTTTGTAACATGATCAAGGTTCCTATACATTTAAATGAGTGCACAAATCCACCATAAGAGACACCACAGTGCTCTCTCAGAATGATATCTTCAACCAGCAATAAACTTAAAAAAACATAAGAGCTGGAATGAGAACACTTTAGGAGGGAAATGAGTAGGAGTGGGTGGACATGGAAAGTAAAATGTGGTTCTCTTAAAAACTTTCCTTTATGGGAGTCAGTAGCTAATTGGATTCATAAACTAATCTTTGGTCTTTTGGCTTAAATTATGGATCTTACTGTAGGAAACTGTACACGGAGTTGGCCATCTCATCCCAGGGTGTAATGCATGTTTGTCCAAATGAGAAAAAACACTAATAACATAAATATCCTCCATAGTGTTTTATGTTTACATAGCACCGCACAAATGTTATCTAATGAATGTGCACAGGGCAGCCCATTTGGCAGTCTGTTTTCCGGAAATGCGTAGAACTTGGGGAACATGGGTCTTGCAACTTTAACTTGAGTGTCTGCGTTCAGCCAGGCCTATCAGTCCTTTTATAGAGACACTATCTAGTCTAACTAAATCACACAGAAATATTGTTGTTTGTTTTGGCCAATCTACGACGTCTCTCATTTCAATAGTTAAGAATGTCCTGGCCTATTGCACCTTTTTATGAGGCAGGTACCAGAGAGTAGATGTAACAGACCATGACATAGAGATTTGACAAAAGTGTTGAGCAGTCTCCCCCTTTGCTAAACCAGAGAGGACCAGGAATCAAAGAATGTGTCCAACTACCAGAATTGGATTACATAGATTTAAGCAGTAAATTAATTATATATCAGAAGGGCATTTCCTGATAATTGGCTGGATTTGCCTCAGACCCTTCTAAATATGCTTATTAACTTTATCTTTCACAATTTATAAAGGGCTTATCACCATTATTGTATCTCAGTGCTGAAAACAATACATATGAATCCTCACTTATAATTTTAAAAGTTCCATGAGCTAAGCCCCCGTGTTAGGAAATGGAATACAACTGAGAAGTAGCATGGGGTACAGAGCCCCAGCTAACTGCTATAAACTGCTAAATTCATCTCTATACAACGGGGTACTGATGACTGAATTAAAATGTTAGATCTAATCGTCCCCAAATTTGGTCCGGATCTGAACATCACAGATCTCTAGAACAGACAGACCCCAAAAGAGTGATGTGCTGAGGAGACCCACTGAATACGCTAGTCCTTCATGACCTCACAGCTCAAGCAACCCTTCTCCACACTAACACATTGTAAACAGCAGGTAGATCATATCATTCTGACATTATCTTTGTCATTAACCCTCTCTTTACCCCAGGCACCCACACAAGGAAGAATAATATCAAGTGGATCAAATTACAGGAATGGATTTAGGTTGACAAGATATCATAACCTGATCTGAAAATTTAATGCAACTAGCAGAGTAAAAGGTTAACACCAGTTGACTATTTCAGAAGTCTCAGTGGCAGCGCTTACTGGAAGTGAAGGACATGCTGCTTTGTATTGTACATAGCGTCTGATGAAATCTAATCTGTACCACACCTTAACTTCATTTAAATCAGATCCTCAGCAATCCTATCCCTGCTTCATTCATAGTAGGTTTTGCTAGTATAGTACATTTGGTCTTTCGTTGACTCTGTTCACCATTACCAGTTACATTCCTAAGTGATTACATTCTGCTGTCATGCTAAACTGTTCTGGTGCAACTAAATGCAGATGCTGGAATATCCACTGGTATCTTTTAGCATCTGCAAAACAGCACTTGTATGTAAGGGCCATACTAATAACAGCCAAAATAGGTCAGAGATGCAGAACAGCAACATAGTGTTCAGTGCAAGAATGGTCTCATAATAAATGACTAACATACCTGATAGGTAAGTGTGCTTGGGTGCAGTCTTCCACAGGTATTTCATAAACAGAACACAGAATGACACTTGCAGTAAATACGCATTATACAGCAGTGTCTGTAGAGTGAAAGTGGGTGGGAGAGCTTTGCTCTCTTCTCTCTTTGACACATTTAACGTAAGGGTTTTTACATGTTATGGAGATAGGGTGACCAGATAGCAGGTGTAAAAAATGGGACAGGGGATGGTGGGTAATAGGTGCCCATATAAGACAATGCTGCAAATATCAAGACTGTCCCTATAAAATTGGGACATCTCGTCACCCTATATGAGGAGGGCATCTTCCAAAACTTGGTTGAATTGCCAGTCAGAGTCGCCCCTAGGCGATGGAGAATCGAGGAGACCTCTCCGGGCTTTGGGGAGCCTCACAGGCCAGGCGATTGGCTGGCGCCGCATGGGTGGCAGGTGAACTGCTGGCTGGTGGAGGCTACCCCCAGCCCCACCCCTTCCACCTGAGGGAGAACATGTGCCCCAGAACACCGGGAGGGAATGCGTGTGGTGTCGCCACTGCAACCTCCCCAATCCCAGAGCACTGGGAGGGAGACCACGCAATGACATGGCAGCCTTCCCAGGCCCGAGAAGTCGGCAACATGGCCCCAACCCCCTGGAGCCCAGTGGCCAGGGCCGTCCTTATCCATATGGAAAGCATGCAGCTACATAGGGAGCCAGGAAATTTGGGGCACCAAGTTTACTGGTGCCCTGTGCAGCTGTGTGCTGTCTAGCTCCTGCTCTGGCTCTTCCGCAGGGCCACCGCCCTGCACCTGCTCCATCCCAGCCCCGCCCCCACACCCCTGAGCTCTGCAGCAGGGCTGGTCTTGCACTCACCAGAAGTGAGAAGTGCAGCAACCTGGCCCTAGCCGGGCTGCCAGTGAGTGCTGGGGGGGGGTAGTTCCCCTCTGCAGAGGCCTGCCCCCTATCCCCGCAAGACAGAGGGGCTGCGTAGGGCCCCAGAATAGCTAAGGACAGCTCTGACAGCAGCGCTGCCAGAGCGGGGGAGTGGAGTGTGGGCGAGGCTCCAACCCCACAGCCTTCCCTACCCACCCTGGCACGGTCAGTCCTGGAAGTGACATCACTTCCTCCCCAGACCCCACACCCCGCTAGGGGCAGCCCCATCACTGACACCAAATGTTACAAAGATCTGAATGTGTGGCTAACGGGTTCAAGAATACGCTTATGTTTTGAGAAGGGACATTCTTGAGATCAGTCTCTTGGCTCAGACATACGATTGATACTTTGACCCTTTTATGGTGAATAAAACTCCCATGGAACTTCTTGTAGAAGTCTTGGAGTTAAATAAAAATTCCCTTGATCCAAAACAGTAGATCAGAATAATCTCAGACTTTAAGAAAGTCCAAAACCAGACTTTCTGTCTTGTCTCTGTCCTGGCCAAATTCCCAACTTGGATAATTAGATCCTGCCTCCTTAAATTTTTTTACAATTTCTGTGGGACTCAATATTCATCTTCACTTCCTGTCTTAAGCAGTTGGGCAATGTATTTATTTGCTGTTAAATGATGCAAAATTGGTCAAAAGATGCATGCATTTCAGTGGTTGCTGAAGTGATCTCATCTATAGTTCACTCAGGGGTCTCAGGATTGAGCCAGTTAGTGTTTCCAAAGTACTTTGATCTTCAGTGAAGTGCGCTAGAGAAGTGCGCCTTGTTTATTTTGATGTAACACTTAGAGCCCCGATCAGAGGCCAGGGCCTCATTGTGCCGAGTGTGTAAAATAAAACAGACAGGTGCTAAGGCAAAGAGTGTACATGCTTGTTTTAAAAAGAAAATACTTACACAAGGCATAGTTGGCTTGTAGCTAAGGTTGAACCAACATACCACCAGCCTGTTCAGGAAAGCCCTTGAATAGTTTGTTTTCGACGAGACCAACCTTTTTTAAATGCAAAGAAAATAAGTTAAGGCTTGAGAGGAAGTATTTGTCTCTCTGAAGCTTAATCAACCATAGGTTGAAACCAACACCCTCTTGTCTCACTTAGTCACTCAATTATTATGCTCTTGCTTTTCTTTGTATTTATTTATTTTATTTATAGGAATGAACCTTTTTCTCAGTTTAAATCAGTGTGTGAAATGGAGTAACTTTGCTATTAGTGGTGTGTTCTGCTTCTCTCTCTGTCTCTTCTCACTTCCTCTGTTTTCATTATCTTGTCTTGAATTATTTGTGGAGAAGTCTGGGAGCCTAAAGTCTCTTGGCATATGTTGATTTGTGTGCTTCAGACATGTTCACACAGGCTTTTTTAATATATGCAAAATACTAAATACCTCCACCAGTCTCCAGTTTTAAGTGCTTGAAAACAAAACAATTCAAATCAAGAACCCAGATTGAGTATTAGTGCAGGCCAGATCCTAAAGAGCATTATTCTGTTGCTATGTTTGACATGTCATTGGATCAGTTTCAAGACAACCTTGAATGCAGCTTGTTCTCTCTCTCTAGTCTTGCAAAGCCAGCTCATATGAGCCTTTTAAGCCTTGGCTACATACGCAAGTTGTACCAATTTAACTACATCAGTTTAGAAAATGATGTAGTCAAATTGCCACAATTCACTGTGATGCTTCCCCACAGCACCCAAGGGCGTGAGGCGTCTTCAGCCCCAGTCCATTCAAGACTCTTAGTATGTGCAGATCTGCTGCTCCCAAAGAAGCAGTGCACTCCAGCTTACCAGCTACACCTCAGATCACCATTCGCTTCACACACCACACTTAAATATGCTCATAGTGAAAACAAGTAAATGTTCATAGAATCATAGGACTGAGAGGGACCTCGAGAGGTCATCTACTCCAGTCCTCTGCACTCATGGCAGGACTAAGTATTATTTAAACCAGGGGTGGGGAACCTAAGGCCTGCGGGCCAGATCTGGCCTGCTGCTTCGTTTCACCCAGCCTGCAGCAAATCTCTGCACCACATACGGAAGCTTGAAGCCTCAGCGTCCCCCTCCCCCGCCCCAGGGCTTGAGCCGCAAGCACCAGCTCACCCCACTGCAGGGGGAAGCTGGGTTTGCCAGGCCATTCAAGATCTGGTCAGCTCTGCACAGCTCCCAGCCTGAAGTGACTGGCATGTCCCATGCTGCCCCAGTCCCCAGCACCACCTCCACAGCTCCCATTGGCCGGGAACTGCGGGGGTGGCACCTGCAGGTGTGGGCAACACATACTGCACAGAGCATTCTGGGGCCAAACATGATGGCCGCTTCTTGGAGCAGTGCAGAGCCCCAGCAGGCAGGGATCCTGCCTTAGCCCTGCCGTGCCACGAACTGGGATCTGCTTGAGTTAAGCGCCGCCCGGCCGAAACCCGAACCCTGAATTCCCTGCCCAAGATCAGAACTTTCTCCCACATCCTAACTCCCTTCCAGACCTTGCACCCTGCACCCCCACCCAGCCCCCAGCTCTAAGCCCCCTTCTGCACCTGAACCCCACATTTTGGGCCCCACCCCAAAGTCTAGGGGAAGCCCCAAACCTCCACCCCACACACACTGCAGGGCTGTGTGTGTCCCGCGACTGATTTTTTTATGTGGGTCAGAGGCCCCGATAGAAAAAAGGTTCTCCATCCCTGATCTAAACCATCCCTGACAGGTGTTTGTCTAACCAGCTCTTAAACTTTTGCAGTGATGGAGATTCCAGAACCTTTTAACCTTGTGTCATTTATCACAAGGAATAGATTCAGATGATAGCTGGTGGAAGTATTGGAAACAAATGGTTACATATAAAATAAAATCATGACTCATATTCTAGAACCTAGAC
>ML677385.1:2567900-2583197 GCA_007922305.1 Dermatemys mawii | reverse complement strand
ACGAAGTGGGTATTAGCCCACGAAAGCTCATGCTCTGAAAAAATTTCAGTTAGTCTTTAAGGTGCCACAGGACTCTTTGTCACTTCTGCAATTCCAGACTAACACGGCTACCCCTCTGATTCATCTTTAACTAGTTACTTTTATGTTTTATAGGGCTAAGATCACCCAAAATCCGTTCAGTGTATTACAGTGCGGCTTGGCTCTAATCATCTGTTCATGAAAAAAGTCAAACTCAGCACAGGTGTATCTCTTCACCCTAAGTTTTACCCACAACAATCCATTGTCTTTACTCGTAAACAGGATTCCTTGCCCACCCTGCTGTATTCTTCTTGTGTACTCTTTTCTTGATCATTTTACAATCTCTTGATTAGCATTCGGTTCAGTCTGCAGATTGGCCTCCAGTCTGAAGCTGACAGTACACAATTCACGCCTGACCAGCCAGAGAAAAATAAGCGTCTCTTCCCCTCTACCTGACAGGAGTATGTTTATCACCTTCTGGCGACCTGCTTTCCCTCACATATCTGAAGAACTTAATTTTCAGAACAGACCCATAACTTCTTAGATATTATCTATACGTATATTTTGTGAGGATTAAGATGACCAGTGAGTAACTGGCTCTCGGTGGAGACCTCACATGCCACCCTTTGGTGAGTTATTGTGCATGTATTTGACTCAGGAGATCACTGTAAAACTCTATCCCCCATGCTCTCTGCCAATGGGCACACTGAGATTCCTGTATCACAACCCCTTGTGTGGATGCTCTGAAATTGGTATGGGAGTGCCTTTATATTGCTTTAGCGTAACTGATTTAAAGGGATTCACTGATTTAATTAAATCTATTTCTAAGGGCTTGTCTCCATGGAAACTAGAACTGAATTAACTAAACAGGTTGTAATTCACACATTTTGTGTGTAGACATTTGTTTCAGAACAAGATAGGCCTATTTTGATATTACTGAAGCCAGGGAAATATCCACTGAAGTTATATAAGAACATGGCCCTTAAATGAGAATTGGACCCTCTATATCTCCATTTTACAGATAGGGGCTGAGACTCAGAGATGTTGGAGGGTTTTTTTGCAGGAAAACTGCAGGCAAAATTTAATAAATGACTATTCTCTGCTCTTTTGAATACACTTAGTGATACATTCTTTGCTTCTAGCTTTTCTTTATTTAAGGTTTGCTACACAATTGTTGTCCCTTCCCCCCTTTTCTATACTATTAATTAGCCCTAGTAAATCACTTACCCTTTTTGTGTCCATTTTTTTAAATGTAAATAGTGGGGATATTTATCTGCCTGAATGGGGTTATGAACATCCTAAATCCTGAACAGTCCTATAGATCCAGCTCCCACAGAAATGCATCAAACCAGATGAATTTTCAGAAGGGAAAGAGAAAGACAAATGTCAACAGGGACTGCTTTCATGGCCACATTGTTTGAATTCTGCTGTGCTAGATTTTTTTTTTCTGATCATGGTTTTAATCACTTGGTCTCCTATCTTTAAAAGTCCCCGTCTCAGGTTTGTTCTTTCGTACATTAAGTGTTGTACCAGCATTACTAATCATAAATTTTGTTTGTTCTTGTGACTAATAAAATAATTAACTTCAGCAGCATAAAACAAGGTAAAAAAAAAAAACCCACAAATTCATTCTGACTTAAAAAATGAAGCCAGAAAACTAGAACATAAGGGCTGTTTAGCCTCCTCCCAAGCCAATTTACCAGGGGCAATGGAATAGCAGCCAAATCTTCCATAGATGACCCTTCTGTCTTTAATGGCCAACATGTGGCCATCTGGCAAGTAGGGTTATTACTTGGAAGGGCAAAACCTAACAAAACAGAACATTAAAAACCAATCCAGAAAGCATTTGCACAGAGACTGGGCGCCTTTGGAGGTTTGGAAAAAGCTGTGTTGTAGCTTTCGTCTTGGCAGTACATCCAGGCCTCATGATCCCTATTAGCAGGCTGTAGCTAGGGGATAGAACATTTAAACACTCATCAGTAAAGAAAAATATAGCATTTGGTTGATTACATAACTGTAGTGGACAAACTGGCAGACTTTTTTTTTTAGTTTTATTTTATGCTTGACTTAGAATTTGAGGAAAATAGAAAGTACAGAAATGTGTCGTCACTTTCTGCCTGCCCTGTTCTTCTGTTACAGAAAGAGGAAGGGTGGTCTCATAGGGTGCTAATTTGGGCCTCTGGAGACCCACATTCAGTTCCCTACTTTGCCACAAATTCCCTGTGTGACTTGGGAAAATCACTTAGCGTCTCTGTGCCTCAGTTTCCCATTTGTAAAATGAACTGATAATAGCCCTTCCCTACCTCAGAGGGCTGGGAGGATAAATACATTAAAATAAAATACATAAAAGGATAAATACATTAAAGACTGTGAGGTGTTCAGATACCATGGTAATGCAGGCCAAAACAGATATTGCCGTGATACATTCATTTTTTAAATATTAAGTGATTTGGGCAAATCAAATATTTAGCATAGTGCTTTACGTTTTCAAAGCACTGAACAATGCCCCTCTGACATAGGTACATACATGTGATCATCCCCATTTTATAGAAGGGGCGAGGGAGACTGAGGCATAAATGGACAGATTTTGAAATTTGGCTACTTCATTTAGGTGCCTAACTGGGAGCTGAGCTTTGAGTCAGAGAGGTGAGGTGACCTGTTTAAGGTTTCACAGAAAGTATCAGAGCTGGGCATAGAACTCAGGGGGCTCCTGACCGCTGATTCCGTAATAAAGTCACTAGAACCCCTTACATTCCTGGACAGTGATGTGTCTGCAGTTTACATGTAAGAGAAGCCCGAATATGAATACACACTCAGCAAACTAATCCACATCCTTCTACAGAGCAGGCGTGGTTCAGAAATGTTACTCATCTGAGGCAGAGTGTTTACAGCAAGTAAAGGACAAAAGCTAAAATGTCGTTTGGAATCGATTGTCTTTTGAAAATGTATTGAGACTTTATTCAGATGTTTTTAGCTTTGTAGGCAATGCCATTAAGGAATACCAATACTTTGGTAGTATTGAATGGAAAGAACTAAAATTTCATGGAGAAGTTTTACTTCATGGTAAACTGGCCTGCCTCACATTCATATCTCTAGTGAGACAAATCTTTGTGGTCTTTTTGAGCAGCTGTGTCTTTAGCGCTTACCATTTGAACCTAGTATGTCACAATGGCCTTTGAAACGGGCAAATCACAGAGGAGGGTTAAACATCGTATAAAAATAATATCTTTAAGATACAATGAGGTATTTTTAAATACTTCACTTTCATGAGTTAGCATTTTTATATCACAAATTTTTACAGTATAATTGTTCCACTACCATTACTGTTAATCTCAAGAGTTCAAAGTCATGAATCAGGCCCCCATAAATCATGAGATTTTTCTTTAAAATTATAAGGGCTTTTTTTAAAAAAAAATGCTAAATTTTGGGTTGTTTTTGTTTACCTTCTGGTGTTAGAGAATTTAAAGTTCACATTTTCAAGCTTTTCCTTACAGCCACAGGGAAGGAAAGTCAGTCATGTAGTAACCTGAGGTCAGCAGTTGGGGCTTTAAGAAAAACATCAGGTGACATGAGACTTGTGATAAAAATTTAATAGCTGGCAACCCCGCAGCGGGTTTCTATGGATTAATGTAAATTTGTGTTTAAGACTAAACTGGTCAAACACTGTAAAAACTGTCCTGCAATTACTCAAGCAATTGTGGCTTACTCATACAAATGGCATGAAAGTGTATTTTAAGCTTGCGTATTAGTGCCAGAAGTGTTAGGTTGTATGTGATGTTAGATACTCTTGACACAGCAGGCACCCTCACCAGACCCCTGGCACAGAGACAATTAAATGAGCCAAATGACCATATCCTCCTTGGCATGTCTGTACTTGCTCACGCGATTACTCTGTGAGACTTTATGAAAGAAAACTAAATTTTAATTCAGCGTCCCATCAGTAAATCTTACCGTTGCCTAATGTTCTAGGAATCTTGCCTTAGGCTGGGCCTGAGTAGCGCAGAAAAAGTTTAATAAATTCCCTAATCTGGTTTATCTGCTACCCTATCTCTAAAGTCCTATCACTTCTGAGAGAGTCAAAGCTCTATGGACTCCTTACAGGCAGAGCACCTCGCAGTGCCTACTGTTAAAGCTGAACATGTGTTTCCACTCTCAGGGGCAATTTTTAGCAGTTTGTAACTTTGTCAGGCTTTTACTTTTCAAGCTGAAATAGGCCAGATTTCTTTTCCTCCTTCTGGGGATGAATTTATATGTTGGAAAGTTTCAGCCAAATCTGATCAAAATTTGTAACTTATTTTTTAAAAACATCTCTAGCACCTGACTGGTAGAAATTTCAAAATGGGGAGGGAGATTGCATATGTTTGGTGAAAACTGGTTGTGGTTTGTACAGTTATAGGGGTTTAAAATATCTACTTTTGAGGAAATTGGTAATGCCATCCCTTAACAGCCTGACCACACTCTGTTGGTTCATTTATCAGGAAAACTTTCAAACTATAAGGAAAGTTAAGCCCTGGAACAGGTGTCCTAGAGAGATTGTGGAATCCCCATCACTGGACGTTTTTAAGAACAGCCTGGACAAATACCAGTCAGGGATGGTCTAGGTATACTTAATCTTGCCTCAGCACGGGCCACATTGTAAACCTGGGGCTGTGAGACTCTGTCTCAACACTTCTGCTTGAGCATTCGCACTGCATTGTAAACCTGGCATTATAATTGCTGGACCTGGGTCTCACAGCTGTTCTAATGTGTATATTGCACTTCACTGCTCTTCTGACTCAGGTCTGCAACTGGACCTGTGTTCACACTGCAAAATGATAGGACCTAGGCCCAAGTTGCAGCGGGACTTGGGCTCTGACCCACACCTCTAGCAGGGTCGTAAGGCCCCTGTCCTGAGAGCTTGCTGGCCTGAGTCAGACTGATTTATGTGTGGACAGAAGGGGTATTTGGGCTGAAACCTGAATCAGACCCCAGGTTTAGGGTATGTCTGCACTGCAATGTACACATGGGTGCCCAAACCCTGCTTCCATCTACACACATCTCTGACTTGGGCCAGTAAGCTTGCAGAACACAGGCCCTAGGACCCAGCAAGAGGGCGATGGATGAGTCCCACTGGGACATGTGTCCAAACTGTCTCATTTGCAGTGTGGACACTGCTGAGACTCATGTTCCCAGACTTGTGTCGAGATCTACCAATGCTATCCCACAATCCCAGTGCCCCTAGCCAATCTATCTGAAGACTGGCCAATCAACTCCCAGGAAATGGAATCAATGCCCCTGGTTGAAGTACAGCTGCTCAATGTTTAACTCTTCCAGTTGATTCTGATCACTGAGCTGCAAACAGAGTGAACCATCTCCTCCATTAGCACCTTGTTTTTTTACTGGTTATAATGTCAACCATAGGTATGTAATGGAGGCTGGAGGATGCTAAGCCCCCCCAAACATCCACTAACACTCCCCACCACAGCCCTGGGGCAGGGCTGCGGGATGGGACTTAGAACTCCTCCAGGCAGCCGGGCCTTGGGGTGGCTCAGGCAACCGGGCTGGTGCAGAGGCTGGGGCTCATGGTGACTTGGCTGGGGAGGCCCGGATGGGTAGGCCAGTGCGCGGGGCGATGCCGGCATGTGGGGAGCTTGGTGGGCCAGCAGGGGCTCCTCCAGCTGCAGTGGGAGACTCGGGGTGCCTCTGTCCTTGGCAGGCAAGCGGGGATGTATTGGGGGAGGGGTCACAGGTGGAAGTGACAGGGCAGAAAGCTAACCTCTCTGAATGGGGGCTTCATGCACCATCCATGATAGCATATGGGCTGCCTGACAATTCTTTAATATAGTTTTCTTTTAATACATCCATGTTCACAAATAAAGGTTTCTATTTCATTCAGAAAGTTTATTGCCAACACTGCATCACATCATATAATATGTGTAGTTTGAAGAATAAAGATAAAGATGTGATAAGGCACAATTGAGAAGTTGTATCCAAACACAATTTCTCAAGGACGATAAGGCCATTGCGGAGAAACTAAATGAATTCTTTGCATCAGTCTTCACAGCTAAGGATGTGAGGGCGATCCCCAAACCTAAGACATTCTTTTTAGGTGACAGATCTGAGGAACTGGCCCAGATTGAGGTATCATTAGAGGAGGTTGTGGAACAAATTGATAAACTAAATAGTAATAAGTCACCAGGACCAGACGGTGTTCACCCAAGATTTCTGAAGGAACTCAAATGTGAAATTGCTGAACTACTAACTACATAACTGTGGTATGTAATCTATCATTTAAATCAGCTTCTGTGTCAGATGCCTGGAGGATAGCTAATGTGACTGCAATTTTTGAAAAGGGCTCCAGAGGTGATCCTGGCAATTACAGGCCAGTAAGCCTGATTTCAGTACCAGGCAATATGGTTGAAACTATAGTAAAGAACAAAATTCTCAGAGACATAGATTAACATGATTTGTTGAGGAAGAGTCAACATGGTATTTGTAAAGGGAAATCATGCCTCACCAATCTACTAGAATTCTTTGAGGGGGGTCAACAAGCATGTGGACAAGGGGGATTCAGTGAATATAGTGTACTTAGATTTTCAGAAAGTCTTTGACAAGATCCTTCTCCAAAGGTTCTTAAGCAAAGTAAGCTGTCATGGGATAAGAGGGATGGCTCCGTCATGGATTGGTAACTGGTTAAAAGGTAGGAAACAAAGGGTAGGAATAAAAGGTCAGTTTTCAGAACGAAAAGAGGTAAATAGTGGTGTCTCCTAGGGCTCTATACTGGGACAAGTCCTATTAAACAAATTCGTAAATGATCTGGAAAAAGGGTTAAACAGTGAGGACACTTCAGAGTGCTTGTCACAGGAACGCTCCCGCAATAGCGCTTTAAAGTGAGAATGTGGTTGTGCGTGAGAGCTGCGAGAGAGTTCTCCCAGTGCTCCTGGTAATCCACCTCCATGAGGGGATTTGCTCAGAGCGCGGCTCCCAGCACTTGGACCCTATCCACACCAGCGCTTTAAAGCACTCAGACTTGCTGCTCTCAGGGGAGTGATTTTTCACACCCTTGAGCCAGCAAGTTAGAGTGCTATAAAATTCAGTGGGGCCAAGCCCATAGACATGGCTTTAGTGAAATAATATCACAAGTCAAATGAATGAAATCTAAGCTAATGAGCAGGGAAGTTGAACTGTTTAGTACTTTGAGAGGGGAGGGAGTCATTTTGTTCTGTTGGGGTTTTTAACACCTGTCTAGCTTCAATAACTATGCAAAGTTTTAGAGGAAAGATGTCTATTAAACATTCAACACACCTTATCCTTTCAATCAAGGTGTCAGAACGGGAGGGGGGAAGAGGAGGAATGAAAAACAAATAAACAAAAGCCATCAAGACCTTCCTTGTACACGATAAAGAAGCATAAAGGGGCTAACACCCAATTAAGAAAAAAAAATCCTTTGCAGGTCGTTTTAAGAGGTTTACTTTGGAGGTGGTGGTTTTCTAATAAAGGGGTCTCCAAACTATGGCCCATGGCTTTGATTTGTCTGGCCCTCCAGCTGAGCAGGCACACTGAGCAGGCATGTGGAGAAGCCGCTGGTGGCCCCCCCTCCCCACACAAGCTGCTGCCGGCGGCCTGATGTGTGGAGGGGTGAGTGCCCCCGCGGCAGCAGCCGGAGGAGTAAAGGGGGGTGGGGAGCGGCAGCAGCCGGAGGAGCAAAGGTGGCGGGGGGGGGGGGTCGCAGAAGCAGCCAGAGGAGCAAAGGAGGGGATTTTGCATATACTGAATTTTTTCACAGTCACTTCGGCCCGCGAAGCCCCTTCAAAAATCTAATATTGCCCTCCCCTGTTCTAATACGTTAAAATAAGAAATAGCAATGGTACCATTGGGAAAAATACCTTGTTTTTACCCCCCTCCCTGAAATCTTTTGAAGTAAGAGCTGATGTTTTGCTTTATTATTTTGATATGACTATTTCTTTTGATGTACTATTTATCCTTTTTTATTTTTCTGAATACACTGTAATTACATTTGGCTTTTAATGAATAAAAGGGGCTGAATTATTGCTGTTACACAGTGGATCTATTCTGTCAAACAGAAAAAAAACTCCTCCTTTTCAAAATGGTTTTAGAACGTACTTTGACAATTAGGGTTTCTGATTCATACCTGTGCAACTGCTGTCCTGTAATCATGCAGCAATGAGTCACCATCAGTCAATTATGTTGTTCAGTTTCATAATGCAACTTGTTTATACAAAACTGTATAAAACCATATTAAGCTGGTAGTGAAAATGTTGACTTATCAACCAGCTGTGACAGCATGATTGTAAATAAGGGTCTAATCCTGTTCACTTTACTTGCACCAGTAAGTAAATAAGGCTTTTGGCCTGAGCTAGGCAAGTAGAATTTGGCTCAAATATGACTCCTACCAAATAAAACCTTGCTGTCTGTTTTGTACACTATCACTTACAGTATGAGGGCACTTTTCAATTTGCATTGGTGTAAATAACAAAAAAGCAAAGATGAGTATTCCCCAGAATGGGCTACCTAGCATTGGAAACATCACATCCTCATTTCCTCCCTCCCTCCTTGGTATAAATCTGCATCGTTGTATTGAAATCAATGGCACTACTCAGATTTACACCAGTTAATAGCAGAGTGACCAGATAGCAAATCTGAAAAACCAGGACGGGGGTAGAGGGTAATAGGAGTCCATATAAGAAAAAGACACCAAAATCGGGACTTTCCCTACAAAATTGAAACATCTGGTCACCCTAATTGATAGAACTCTCCACCTTTGGACCTGCCGGTGAATGCTAAATCAACTGGAGTGTTTGACAAAACTGAGGAGCTGGCAAGCATCCGTGTCGTGTTTAGAGTCCCTCTCTCCTGCTGCCTCTGTAAGGACAGTAGCTATCTTCACAATGTAATTGTTTGGTTGCTGTCACTGGCAGCAGCTTCTTATCAACATGTAAGCAGTGTCAGGAATGAGATATATTCTGACATCTGGTGGCGAACTATGGGAATTGCAGTGAGTCTTAGAAAATAATTCTGGGGCTGATCAATTTGCATAGACACACCCACTGCGCCTAGCCTGAGCCCACAGCAGCCCACATGGCCACTTCGGCTGATGAGGGAGCCCCAGTTTCTATGTTATTGGGGCAGGAATGATAAAGTTATGTTACTGTGATTATGTGAATGAAGGCCTATGGACATGTACTTGGCCCTTGTTATGATTTCGGGGACTCACCATTGTCTGAGGAGTGGAAGGATCGCCTGAGGAAGAAGCTTGGTGAGAGATCCAAGGTATTCTCACTGCATGAGTGGGACGTGGGATGTGCCGAAGGAGTGGAACATCACATCAGGCTACAAGATCCTCGACCCTTCCGGGAGAGATCTAGGAGGATTGCCCTCTCTGAAATGGAAGATGTACGACGACATCTTCAAGAGCTGATGGCAAATGGTATCATTAAAGAGTCCCGCAGTCCCTACGCCTCTCCCATTGTGGTGGTTCGGAAGAAAAGTGGGAAAATCCGGATGTGTATCGACTACCGCACCCTAAACAGGCGTACTATGGTTGATCAATACACCATGCCCCGAGTACAAGATGCCTTGGACTGTTTGCTGGGTAGCCAGTGGTTCTCTGTGTTGGATCTTCGGAGTGGATACTACCAGATCCCTCTGGGAGAAGAAGACAAGGAGAAGACAGCCTTCATCTGCCCATTAGGGTTCTACCAGTTCGAACGCATGCCCCAAGGGATCTCTGGGGCACCTGCCACATTTCAACGTCTTATGGAGAGAGGTGGTGGACAAGCACCTATACCTTTTGGTGAGGGTGCTGTCTGAGAGCCTCCCAGGCCTATTGCACCCTGCCTCTCTCCACTGTGGAATGTCAGAGTTGAATTTTTGCTTCTATTAGGAGCCTGGTTTCAGGCTGCTGAGCTGAAAATTGCTTTGGGCTCACTGGTGCACCTGCACTAAGGCTCCCCTACTGTATGCTGAAATCACTTAAGAGCTGAAATCACCTAAGAGCTAAAGAAATCACTGAGCACTGTCTTAAGTAGGGGGCCTGAGAAAAGTGCAGAGTGGCTGGTGCAGCAGAGCAGTCTGTGTGTCGGCTAGCAGGACGGCTAGCGGAGTTGTTGGTGCTGCGGGCAGAGTGACCGGCGTGGCACAGCTGTCTGTCGACTAGCGGAGGCGTTGGTGCTGCGGGCAGAGCGACCGGCGCGGCAGAGCTGTCTGTCGACTAGCGGAGGCGTTGGTGCTGCGGGCAGAGTGACCGGCGCGGCACAGCTGTCTGTGTGTCGGCTAGCAGAGCAGCTAGCGGATCAACGGGCAGAGCGGTTCGTGGGACAGCCAGCGGAGCGGAGCAGAGCCGATTGTGGTGAGAGCTGCAGCGGAACCTCACGGAGAGGTGGCGCAGTTGGCCTCGGACCACGTAAGGTGCCCCGTGACCCACCCTCCAATTCCACCCAGGCTGGAGGTAAGACTCTGCCAATTGACTTTTGAACTCTGCACTGACCAAGAACAGAGACTCTTGGGCTGTTGGACTTTTGGGGCTATTGAGTGACTTTTGGGGTTGTGGAACTCAAGAGCCAAAGGGAAGGCCACGGCCTAGTTGCTGGGAGGGGGGCTTCTGGTTCATGGTTTGGTTTATTAACCTTGTTTGTGGTGTTTCCCCAATATAATGCCACATTGTTTCTCCCTGTTATTAAAAGGCTTTGGTACACTCAGACTCTGTGCTTGCGAGAGGGGAAGTATTGTCTCTTACAGACGCCCAGAGGAGTGGTATATGGTTGTCCCAGGTCACTGGGTGGGGGCTCGAGCCGGTTTTTTTGTATTGTGCTAGTGGAATGGAACCCCTGGATACTGAACCCGGCCCTTATTGCTGCCAACTCTGATGGGCAGAAGGGTTACAAACACAACAGCTCCCTTTTCACTCCATATGGATCATTCTCCAGCTTATGGCTAGACAGAACTGCTTCCATTCTATGTCAAGCGCCTGGCTTGTTGTGAACAGGGACTAGCGGTACAAAACTATTTTTATCTTCACAGCAGTATGCTCATACTGCTTGCTAAGACCCTGACATCCCTAGCTTTTCAAGATGAAGCACAGCACTGACTTCAGTTCATAAATAAAACTAGTCATACAAATGTAGTTTGGTTTTGCCCTAACAAATAAAGGGAGTCTGGGTTGAGTGTGTGGAAGCAGAGCAGCGGAACTGAGTTTTAGTGGCCACCAATCCTGCACAAGAGAGTTTATAGAAGTAGCAAAAGGATCGCACTCATCAAAACACTTGCTTGTCCATAACCCATCCACTCTTCCTCTTTGCTCCTTCTGCCTCAATCTCCAATGTGAAATTCTGCATATCACTTCTGTGCACCATCAGAAAGAGGTACTGTGAGTGGGAAATGTTACTGAAGTAAGATTTTCCTTGCTCAGTTTGCAGTCTGTTCGGTGTCTATAGAAGGAGCTAGTAGAGGGAAATTGGGTTCAAGGGAACAAACCACTTTGGCTTGTAAACCAAAACAGGCTATAATGGCATAAGCACCTGTAGGGGTGTTTTGCTGCTTTAACCATGTTGCATAATTGAAGCTCTTTTTAAGTGTAGATCAGACATGATTTTCTTCTTACCTACAAAAGCTATCACATGCTTGAACAAAAACAAGAAAGGAGCTGTTCAAGTTGCTATTTACAGAATGTGAATGAGATCTTCAATAGTTAGGGATGTACGTGTTGATGGAAAAGGGGTATTGATAGTGTACAGCTGTAATCCCAAGCAGTCTCCGGGACTGTTTGGAAAAGCTGAGACGTTGCATGTGCAGCTAGGACATTATGTTACAGTAGGTGCACAAAACAGCATACTCAAAGAGAAATTATGACTTTTAGCAGCAATAGGTACTTTGGTTGCAAATATTAGTTCCAGCTTCATTACCCTAAGCTGCACACCTAGTCTCATTTTTAAATGTTCCCTCTGATTTTGAGTGCTTCCCTTTTTGGATACTCAACTTTGGACACCCACGGTCTAATTTTCAGAGGTGCTGAGTACCTAAAATTGCTGCTAGCTATGCCTTTAGCTGGAGTTGTGGGTTCTGAAAATCAGGCCCTGACAAGCTGGGGACCTAGAAATGGAAGCATCCAAATGTAGAGGCTGCTTTTGAACATCTGTCCTTTACTGGGTGAAATTCTGAAGTCCTAACTCAGTTTCCACTCCATCCTTAAATGCTTTTAAAATGTAGCCCCATCTGTCGAATTCTGTGTTTGGTACTTCTGCTTATTTCAGAAGCTCCAAATTCATTCTGTTAGCCCCATCTACGTTCAAATATGTGCTGTCATAAATGAATCAGTTTTAACTCACACTTTTTGTTGTTTTGGGGGTAAGTCTCTGTGTGGAAACTCCTACTTCAGAATAAAAGAATTGTATTTTGATTTTGCTTACATGGGCTTGGTTTTGTTCTTTTTAACTGATAGAAGCACAATTGAAACAGGACACTTTTAATCCAAAATAAGGGCTTCCACACAGAGATTTACACCAAAATAACAAAAGTGTGAATTAAAACTGATTTACTGTAGTTATTCTTTCCTGTGCATGTTCACGTGTTGGCCACCCCTTTGGCTCCTCCAGCAGCAATAAAATCTACCCGCTCTCTGTGCACCTTTGAACAAACTCGCACCGCAGTGAGTGTGCTGCAGATGCTGCAGGAGAAGCTTAACGGTCTTGCCTGTTTTTTTCTCTGCTCTGAGTGAATTGACTCTTGTTACAGGATAACTATGCGGTTGCACAGGGTGTCATTAAGAGTGGACAATATGTGCATGGGTCATTTGTAAACTTCATTCACAAGGCTTATGTTTTAGACAGACTGGAAAATGTGGAAACATGAATGCCAAGTCTGCACAAAACTGTGGTGATTCCTTTCCCATCCAGTTTACTGAGGTAGCTATGGAAACCAAATCCTTCTCTAAAATTTCTCTTCCTTCACCGTCCCTCCACTTTGTTTCTTTCCTGCCTACACTGGGCACTGCTCTTTCCTTCTCTCCTCCCAGTCCCCTTCCTGCCCTGCACACACTGACCTGAACTCTTCCTATATTTTCTCTCCAGGCCCCCACATTTTCATAGGAGGAAAAGGCCAATAAAAAGCAGCAAAACTATAAGATATATTATTTTTAACAAAACCAGGAGTGGAAATGATTCCTTCTCTCCTGTACCACTGCTGGATTTGCAAGCAGTAAGAACTTTTTCATGGCTCTACCAAGGATTCTCACTGGTTGCCAAAGAGAGTGATGTGAGGGAGGGTCCAATCAAATTAAAGCTCTTTAATTGAGGTTGATTTTGGAACTCTGTTGCATTGTTTGAATGGACTAATCTGTTGAAACAGTCACAAAGGTTATGCTGGAGCGCTCCAAACAGACCCTGCTCTTCTGATCTCAAAAACAACCTTCCCATACTTAATGTATGCACTGTAGTTTGGTCCCCCAACAATTAAATTACACAGTTCCTATCAACAGAAGAACACATTGTTTGTCCATTTCTTCTGTACATTTCAAATGGACTCTTTTATTGCAAACTATAAGTAAACAACATGCTTGCTTTTTTCCTAACCCGAAGTATTCACCAGTTTATTTTTGTGTAAAGTCAATGGCAAGTTTACCTAAGTTTGCATAGGATCAGCATACAACACTCCCCGAACCTACAAAGAAATTGTTTTGCTCTCTGAAGCCCTGTGATTCTGTGAAATCTAGGTACCCTCCATTATCATTAAAATCAGTAGGTCGTCATCAGGCCAAGTCACGGAATACTAACAGTAGTATCAGTTTTCAAAGAATTAAAAATAATTCAAACTTCCTTAATGTTTTTGGTTTTATTTTCTTGCCTTGTGCTGCTCTTTGAAAAGTCATCCCAGTGATGGAGTCAGACAACAAAGGCAAAACAAATCAGAAATGTTGTAAAATAGCTGAGCAGACCCACACCAGAATCACTAAGCCAAACAGCTGGGAAAGACATAAACAAAAATACCTGTGACTTACTGAACTGACCATTGGTTTTTATTCACACAACTGAGAGAGCAGCCGGTTTTGGCATTTCGACTAAAATGCCCTTCTCAAGAATTAGTGACCAGCTGCTGATATACAGAAGTATTTAACAAACATGCCTAGAAGGCTCTGCTGAATCCCTCCTCGCTCAGTCCAGCTGCAGGTTAACATCAAAGTTCGTCCCCCAGGCAGTGAGAGCGGCTCCTGGTATCAATTTGTCCCAAGTAAGCTATTTTTCAGAATTTTCTTTTGCACTCATTCTTCTTAATGTATTTTATATTTCTTCTATTAGCCTAAGGCCTGTTATGGTTTGGAGACAAAAAGAGGCTATTACATTTTTTGGATACTAGCCATGGCTCAGTTAGAGATGGATATGCAAGATGATTCTTCCCACTGAATGTCAGTAATGTAATTGGCTGGCTTTGCCATTCTGAGGCTGGTGACATACGACTCACACACGCATAACACGCACACCCTGGATTCCTCAACGTATAATTATGTTTCCTTGGGGAGTCAGGCTTTAGGCTTTCCAATAACAACTGCCATAACTCATAACAGCTGACGCAGGAAGGCTCATGGTGAAGAAGAAACCCTTCTGCCTGAGCCCCACTTGGGCATTATGGAGGCACTGAGCAAAAAAATTGAACAAGGCAGTGATTACTGACGTGATTTTTGTAACAAGGCTTCCTGTCAGGATACTGGAGTTGCTCCATCGGGTTTTACAATCAGATGTCTCTCTCACCATGTTGTTTGACAGGTTGTGTCTTGAATAACCTTTCCCTTCACAACCATTACCAGTCTCTTTACTATGATGTTTGGAGACACCAGGTTACGCTGCCAATCAGTTCTTTATATTTATAAATACAGATGGAATTTTCAAAAGCATCGAGGTGACTTACGAACATAAAACTTAATACCTTACAATGGGACTTGTGCTCCTAAGTCACTTAGGTTGTCTTGACAATCTCACCCTGAATCCACATAACAGGTAATACACATTAGAGGCCAAAATGCTGCAAGAAGAGCCATTCTCTAAGTGCTTCTGGACTGACTAGCAGCAAAAAGTACATGAAGTCATGTGCTTCAGAGAGGTAGTCAGGTTTTTTTTCTGATTCAATGAATGGATAAGGTTGGATTAAGATTTAGAGAAGCAGTGGTGATCAAGTACTTTGAGCACTGAGTTAGAAATCCCTCTCTCGGGGGGGGCCCCCCCCCCCCCCCCCCGGGGGGGGGGGGGGGGGGGAGAGGTGTGAAAAAGGTGGGGGGGATGAAGTGGTGAACAA
>ML677385.1:2353608-2567800 GCA_007922305.1 Dermatemys mawii | reverse complement strand
CCCCCCCCGCCAAGTCTTGGTGTGTGACTTTAGGCAAATTGTTCCACTTGTGGAGATGAGAATGCATTGCTTACCCTCCTCTGGTAAGCACTATGGGTGGGATTTGCCAAAGTGACTTGGGAACATAAGTCCCACTGAACTTTTAACATGTAAAGTTACCTGAAATGAGCTCTAAAGCATCAATGATCATGTGCTTCCCACATATTGCTAGTGATTGCTGAACTCCTTGTTCCTTTTATTGCAGGGTCTGGCTGCCCCTCTTTTAGACACGCTTGAATTTTTAATAAATACTTTATTACAATATTATTAATATAAGGCTTTCAAAACTAGCTAAGTGCTTTTCAGACAGATTCTGGCCCCAAAGAGATCATAGTCTGAATGGACAGCATGTACACAAATAACACTCAGGCATAAGATGAGAGAGATGTAACAGAGAATAATTTTTGTAATCACCTTCGTGTGTGTGTGCATGTGCCTGTTTTAAATGTTGGCTAATTGTCAATGTGTTTGATCTACTTCAACCCTTTCCTATTGTTTTTTCCATCATCGTTGTTGATAGGTTCTTTTCTTTTTGAAAGATAACAAAACACAATAATTATTATAGATGCTGTTTCTGGAAATGTGTAAGGCGTAAAATGAACCCAAATTACAAAGGAAGAAAGAAAAAAATCTGCAGCATTTCTTCGAAGCAGTTTCCTCTATTATCTCATACTGAAATATTTTTAGTATGACTATATGTTAATGTAACTTTATATGACAGGGAATCCAACTATAACAACAAAAAACATAATTCAGAGGATGTTTCTATAGATTAAGACTCCAGGACTGTCACTTTGTCTGCATGTTGCTTAGAGTGTCTACAGAGTCCATGTGAAATGATGGCTTAAGCTAGGCCAACTCCAGACAACAGCCAAGGAAGCACATGCATGGGGCGACACATTGTAAGGGGCAGCATTCCGGTCAATCTTGGAGCGGCACAATTCATCCGCCCTTTTTTTTTTTTTTCCTTTGGCAGTTCACGCCCCCCCCCCTTTTTTTTTTTGGCTTGGGGCAGCAAAAAAGGTAGAGCTGGCCCTGAGCTAGACATGGTTCAGAACACTTTTTATTTAGAATATTACCAGGTTCATCACTGGGATTCACTATCCATTACCATCCAGAGATTCTCAAACAACTTTGACATTGCAAATTATACCTGTGTGGTGTAGCTACAGCAAGGCATGTATCTATGTCATGACAAGCGTCTTAGACCATTGTGATATGAGATGCAACTCAAACAATCATCACCTTTATTCTACAGTAAATTTGCAAGCAACAGCTTCATTAGTTGTTTGAGGGAAACTGCACAAATGCTGGATTACTTGGCCCAGTTGTAAGGCCCATGTGAAACACAGCCAAATAGCTCATCACAGGATTTGCCTCACTGCTATCGCTATATAAACAATAATATTTGTGTGTATTTAGTCATCTTAATTTGCAAAAAAGATCTATTGAAAAATGCAGTGAAAAAAATTAAGAAAAATCAAATAAAGGGGTTGCAGATTTCAAAGTCCAGTGTCTGTTTCATATCCAGTTTTATATACATAGAAAGTTTCACTTTTTATTTTCCTGTGTATGAGAGAGACATACAGACATATTTGGTATAAGGGTGAAGAAAAGCCAAAAAGTTTTCTAGGATTTAGTTTTTATTTTCTCCAGAACTAGAGAATTTAT
Source organism: Dermatemys mawii (assembly GCA_007922305.1). NCBI lineage: Eukaryota > Metazoa > Chordata > Testudines > Dermatemydidae > Dermatemys > Dermatemys mawii. The sequence goes on along the minus strand of ML677385.1, from coordinate 2,566,090 downwards.
TGTGTGTACGTTAGAATGATTTGGGTGGGGAAAAATCAGAAAACTAATGTTCCAGTCTGTGTATTGTCTGGGAAATACCTTGGATTCTTGAACAAGTTTGGATCTTTATAGCTATAGTGTTTGTAAAGGTCTTTGTGATCCTCAGATAGAAGGTGCAATAGAAATAGAATTAGGAATTAATTATTCACTTTGTATACTTGTCCTGTACCCAGATGTTTTAGGGCTCAGCTAATTATTAGGCTCTGCCTAGCTGCTACTCCTAGCTGTACCCCAAAGTGTGTATCACTAGAAAGTCTGAGAGAGAAGCAGCAGTGCAATCTTTCACAAGGAAAAAAAACCTTTTGTATGTCATGATTTGCTGTATGAAAAGGATAATCTCAATATGCAGTTTACTCACAATACGCAACGTTTGATTTTGATTAAATATCTCATCTTGGTATTGTCTATAGCCAATCTCAGAAGCCGTTTAATTCTGTGGCAAAACTAAGGGAAACTGGAGCAAAATGATGGAGACTTGGCAGGAAGTTTGAGTCATTTATGATAATTGAAAACACGAATTTTATGAGAGTTGGCACTTACATAAGGGATCATCTCCAATGTTCTGTAGTTTACAGCCTCTACATTCAATCCAACTGCTGTGCAGAACCACACCAGCTTCAGACGCACAGCTAGTAAGATTCCTCCTGGAAACTATCGCTGATTGTGATCATTTGTCTTAAGTTCTGCACTGTTGTGACAAAGCTGCAAAATAAGGAAATCTGAAACTAAATCAAAAGTATCTGGGGGCATTTGGGAGTAAACACTTGTGCACTTCAGGAATGGTCAGTGAGAGTTGGAAATGGGGTTTTTATCCATATTTTAAAGAAAATGTTATTGTCTACCCATTGAAGTACACCATATCACAAAGAAGGAATTGCATTTCATGCAAGAAATGACATGGAAATTAAATCATATGTATATATTCTATATGTGCAGATGAACAAGTGAGATTCCTGTTTCAACTGTACGCTCTTTGAGGCAGTTCCTGTCTTTATTTGTGCATGACACATGCCCAAAGAGACAGCTGGGGCTTAAATAATATACAACAATAATGACATGATAAGCATCTGCAGCAATTGAATTTCAGCATGCAATCAACTGCAAAAATCTTCTATTGTGAGTGTGTGCTCAAGCAAGGAAGGGGTTTGGCTCTCATAAAAGGAGCCAAGAGGTGAAAATATTAAAAATAAAATTTATCAGTATTTTCTGTGATTAGGGCTTGAATCTCTACAGTTCTGCCTGTTTCTCTGACAGCAGGAAAGGGTCCAGACCAAACTCTCAGATCTGAACACCTCAAAAATCTGTAGTAGGATTAGGGTCCAGACTTCATAGCTGGCCCCTATTTCTGTATTGAACCAAATAAAAAATTATGAAGAACCCCTGAATGTTAGGAAAGTTTGCACTCAAATCTGAACGCTGCAGGTCAGAGTCATCTCTATGGGTATGTCTACACAGCAGAAGGTGTGACAAGCTGGCCCACCTTGGATCCTGCTAGTGTGGTTACAACAGCAGTGAGGACAGGGCAGTGCAGGCTATACAAGCCCAGCATGGACCCTGTGTGCATACTCAGCTTGCTAGCCCACTGTGAAGCCCATGCAGTGGTGTCTTCATTGCTGTTGTTACCAGCACTTGCTGGGTTCAGGCTGCCTCAGGTAGGCTAGCCCGCGCGCAGCTTTTGCTGTGTAGACATATGTCTGCCCTGCAGCTGGGAGTGAGCCTCAGAGCCTGGGTAGATAGACCTGCGCTAGCTCAAAAATAGCAGCATGGACCTGGCAGCACTGGCTCTACCTCAGGCTAGCCATGCAAACTCTGAGTCAGAGAGTTGGGCCAGCTTGGGCTTGGACAGGGAGCCTGCCCAGGCCTCAATGTCCACGCTGCTATTTTTAATGCACTTTCCTGAACTGAGCGAGCCTCAGTCTCAGCAGGGCTGAGAGGCACTTCAAGTGGCAATGTACATGTTAGGAGCTTGTGTAGAGTGAATAGAATAGTTAGCGTGGGGACAAAAGTCTTTTCCTCCTTCTCGAACAAAGGGTTGTTTAAATATTTGTATTAAATTCAGAGTAGTTTTGGATGGTAAAGATAATTGTGTTGAAAACCATTGTTGATCCATGTGGCACTGGGAGAATGAAGTATGGGATATATTTCCATAAATAGCTAATCTGACCATGGGGGTTGCACCTCAGTACCCCTGCAATACAAAGCAGATACTTCATATACCTCGATACAGTCTTTTGATAACACTTGTGGGTATTTATTTTACATTTAACAGATAGCGAGACTGAAAAAAAATCAATGAAAACATTAAGAAAAATTAAATCTAGGGGCTCTGGAGGGCAAACCAAATCTGCTATCTGTTTCAAACCCAGATCTTTATGCAAGCACAGTTTTAAATAAGTCAAACTTTTCATGTTTGTCACTAATTTGGAGAAACAGTTAATTAAAAACAAGAACTCTATATTTCTCCAGAAATAGGCATTTATTGTGTCTCTCTGTGTTAAATGATTAGATGGGCAAAATCAAGTGATCAGGTGTTGGTATTGACTAAGCTGGACATACCCTGGATTCTGTATCAAGTTCTAATCTGTGTAGGTAACAAGAGGTGCCATTGTAATTACTTGACTTGACTTATTTTTTGTATCACATTTGAAACCAGAACACTTTCTCAACCTCAAACAGTTTTTTCAGGGTGTAACTAGATTTGATAATTGATACCTCATTCCCATGCTTTTTGCTCCATTTTTCATCAAGCTGGCACTCTTTTTAAGTATTACTTGTCTAAAAACAGCCCCATCGGTGGTTTAAACCTTGCCCTCTTTAATTAACTGACCAGTTTAATCCACACATTATGCTCAGTTTATCTGGAAACTGTAGCTTTTACTTCTGATAAGCTAGGGGTGTAATTGAGCTCTTTTTGTGTTCTCAGTTAAAAGTGCAGAATTGATGGACCTTTTCATCTAGTAGAACGATAAACTTGTAAACAAAAGGGTTCCCATTCCCAAAAAGCACATTGTTAACCTGAAGCATTCCAAAATTGTGAGACTGACTTGAAAATCATTAGATTTACAGAAATAATGAGTGAAATCTTAGTTCCATCAAAATAAATAATTTTGACACTCATTTCAATGGGTCTGGATTTCATCCAATACATTTGTGGTTCTTTTTATTTGCCTTCTGGTTTCCTAGCCTTTAGGGAACACCTGGTATTTGTTTAACGTTTTCAGGCTTGTCTCTGAAACCGCGGCTAGAAACTTTTTAAAAAAAATAAAGCTGAGATTCTCATGTAATCACTTGACTCCAGAAGTGGGGGCTTTAAGACAAGCACAAAATATCATGAGATGTATAACATAGTCATGAAAGTTTTTGAAACTGTGCCTTTAGCATTGTGACTGATGCTCAGGCAAGATATTAGAGGCCAGTGCACTAAATAAAAGACCACTGTGGATACTGGCCAGCTCAGGCACCACCAGTGCAATTGGAGCACAGAATATGATGTTGCAATAGGACTCCCTAGCTAACTTTATGCCTGTATCCGTTACGGTCCATCTGTAGAGAGGGCTTTTAAAATTATGTTTCCATTCACTGATAGGTTTTCTTTTTCCTCTCCCCTTGTGTAGAAACAATATCTCTATTTTAAAAGACCAGGGCTCTATCCGTCCAAGAAACACAAAACAGGCACCCTCCAGGGAAATGCCATTTTAAAAAACCCACAAACCCTCAGAATGAAACGTGCACTTATCCTTCCTGTCATTTGTGGAGACGACAGAGATGAACCGTGGCCATATATGGGCAAGGAAAAGTGGGAGAAGGGATGTGAAGAGGGCCCCAGGGGAAGCAGTTAGCAACATGGAAATGTAAAATGCCACCATGCAGGAACTGATGTGGTGAAGACTGTAAGCTGACAGGCAGCATGACAAATGCTCATTGCTGACTGATGTGCTTAAGCATGGGATCGTTTACCCAGGAATATAGGGAACAGTCATACAACCAAACTAGTTTACCACCAACAGAACACTAGCTGTGATAGGCAGGTGATAGGTATTCACATGGGAGCGATTTCATGGGTCAGACGCGTACACACAGCATGATGAAAGTCAGCTGAGGGGTCATGTAAATGAGTGTAGAAGTCCAAGACACCTGTGAGAAGAACTCTGCTGTCTGCTGTGCAGACATAGAATGAGCGTTAGTGGAAATAAGTACTCTCTAGCACATTGCCACACTAAGCTGCTGGAAGGGGGTTGCTGTTAGTCACCGCTCATTTGTTTTGGTTATAGTGGCAGCTGGGCAACTTCTGTGTCTTCCCATGCTGTTGCCTGTGTTGGGGTCCTGTAACATCCGTCTTCTCCTTTGATTCTTTTGCCGTCTCCTTACCAGTGGATGCTTTGGGTTCCTGGGGATTTGTAGTGCATTTTAGAGAAGGATCCAGCAACTTTGATTTGTACCTTGTTTGTTGCTGGGTTGCACGCTCCTGGGAATAACAGGTCCTACGGCACGTCATGCTTGTGGTCATGTCTGTTTGCATACTTCCTGCCCCTTTCCTGCATATTTACGGGTTCTGTCAGCAGTAACTGGGCACACCAGTAATTAGACTACACTGCCTGGGCAAAAATACCAGCAGTGAAGAAGTTTCTATGTGTTATTCCTTTTTATGGGGGCCATGTCCTTCAATATCGTTTTCACCTGTTGGTAGATGTGGCTTGTGTGGCGGGGATACACAATGTTTCTCTTGTCTTGACTAATTTTACAGTTTCTCCATACATCTATTACATTTTTCCCTCCCTGCTAAATACAGGGACTTTACTCTTTTGTGTCTTGAATTGCATGAGAAGGACTGTCTGTGACAAGCCTAGCTATCAGAAACACTTACAGATGACAATATATTTAATTGCTGTAGTGGGCTAGAGGCTGACAACAGGTCCTGTAGTGCTTGCTTGGTGTGATATTGAAATCCATTAGCTCCTCAGCTATTATTAAAAGTGACAGCCCCATAATTTCTCCTTGTCACTGGCTTCTTAAGGTGGAGGAATGGGAATTAAAGATGGGAGGGAAGAGTGTTGGGCAAAATTCCAGTTGACATGTAAAGGGTTGCTTCAAAGAGAAGGGCAACGTCAATCAATTAATCAGTTTCCATTACTGGTGAGGAAATACAGGGGGAAAAAATCCAGTGTGTCATCTATGAAGACTGTCAGGGTTTGCTGAGGTTTTATAGCTGAAACTTCATATTTTGCCCTGTCTGTCCTTCCGACTACTCAGTATAGGTGTTCTTTGCTCCTATCGCTGCAAAATCAACGGCATAAGGATGTCTGAAAAGTGGCTGGAGTCACTTTACATCCTCTAGTTATTGATATAGAAACCTGATCTATGACTGCCCTCATGTTGATTTGCATTTTTTGTTTGAATTTCATTCATGCTTAATATGGCCGTTCTTATGGAGCGTGCTAGCAATGCTGTGAGAGGTGAGGAAAGACTGCCTCTAACTGGTGAGAATAACCTCTGTATCTGTTCTGCAAAGTCACAAACAGGGGATTTGACTAACTTATTCATTGGGAATGCACCCCACTGTGACTATGCTCTTTCTTGCTCTCTCTCCCCATATAATGCATATGAGCCTCGGCCTGCTCCCACCTGAATCTGTGGAAAACCTCCTTACAAAACAGTTGCTAGCCCTTTTGAAACAGAGCAGAAAAGCAAACTAAACCAACAAGCAGAGTCTCAGGGCTGGTCCTCTGCAGGCTAACTATCAGTGAGACTAACTGAAAATACCCTCTCGGCAGGGTGGCCTCATCGTCCCATTTTTCCCTTGTAGCAGGAAAGACTATAAAAGACAGTGTTCTGGTTCCTTCCCTAAGCTCCACTTCTCTCCTCTCAGCATGCAAATCCATATAATATTATGCAAAGACGTGTCATGCAAATGAGCTCTATATTTATGAATTGCATGATAGCTAATGCTTTACAGAAGCAAAACCCTCTGATCCTGGCTACTTTTTGCAAAGAGATCTGTGGCATTTTCTGTCTGTTAGTGCCTTAGGTCAACTCTTGATAAATAAAAAGCAAAGCTCATCTGTTTAAAGTGGTGCTCTGCTACGGCTGCATTCCAATGCAGGTAGTGCAGCCAGCAGATAGAGCAACAGACTAGGACTAAGCAGCCCTGCATTCTATTAGTAAGTCCACTGCTGGTGACCCTAGCCAGCTCACTTTCCCACTCGGTGCCTCAATTTCCTCATATGCTAAATGGGGATAAGCACTTTGTAAAGTGTTTTAAAATCTACTTATTATTACAATGACCTTCAGGTAAGTAACCAGGGTTGGGGGAAGCATCGCAGGAGCTGTAATACGAGCAGGATAACAAATATCCCTAGCAATATATGGATATTGTCAAAGAATATTAGGTCACATTGAGCCAGAGTCTCCATACTGGTATTGGATATGCCTTTTTTCCCTGTCAGTAACTCCTCCGTTGCTGGTACCTAATCCACATTTGGGGCCCCTTTGTGCCACAGCATTGGTGTAATCCAGTTATAAAGCCAGTGTAACTGGCCCAAAGAGGATCACCCTCATTGTAACAGTGATCCTCCAGAGGGACAGAGCTAACCTAGGGAGTGTTGGGCCACACCCCCTCACTGCTGCTCCTCATTTTGACACCGACCTTGGGAGCTCTCTTACACGGTTTCCAGTTAGTTGGTCCCAGACAAGTTAGTTGTGGGGCACTGTAGTCCAAGGCTGATGCTTCCTCTCTCAAGCAACTCTGCTTCAAGCATGTTGAGGGAAATGATAAACTCTGTAGCTAGTAGAGCAAGAAGGACAATATTTACATCTCTTGGCATGTGTTAACTTTCCTTGTCCTCCAGAGTCTTTAAAATATGACTGATGCTGATGGCAAATAATGCCAGTATCTCACTGATCAAACCGTCCAGTGTCAGCACATTTGTGAAGCCATTTACTTGCTACAGCGTTGGATGCATTTTTAACCTTATGTTCCTGATCAGCTGCTCTTTTTGCTGAGTTATCAATTAATGGTTTTGTCTTTGCAATTGAACCTCACTAGTTACCAACTGCAGGAACACCTGCAGATTGACTGATCCCCCGAGTGCATAATTGCATTCAAACCAGGATTCGAGTCATGTTCAGATTGCTCCAAAATACCATTCTGGCACTTTTTAACAACTTTCTGGTACTTCTGGTGCTATCACTCGTGATAACATTGGGAGTGCGTTCTGGCACTTCTTTCTTTTTAGGACTGGAACACTGGCTCAAACAGTTACGATTTTCTAATGTGGACCAGTCCACAGAGTCATATAAATTAGAGATGTGTAATCATTCTTGTGTAGCTCCCTGAAAATGCAGGGTTTTCTCTGCAGTATAGTCCCTATTTTTCATTTTTTCAGTACAATTTTATACTGTCAAACCAGGGAAATAATGATCAGATTTTTTAAGTGGAAAGATATCACACAAGTTAGGGTCATAATTGTAAAAGATTCAAGAACCAAAAAAAGGTCTGTAACACTAGACCTGAAAAGTGAAGAAGAAAATAAATGGAAGACTAGAGTGTGTCTTTAATTCCACACGTAACTTCTTTTACAGAGCCAAAAATATATTAAAGGAAGAAAGGAAATCTAAACAGCTTGTTGAAGCAGAAGGGAGAGTTCAAGAAAGTATTGATGGGAATGAAAATATCTCTTGAAAAGAGATGCTTAAATTTACAAAAATAATGTTTTTTTAACATTGCAAACAGTCTAAACTGTGCAGACATTTGGCTCCTAAACCCGAAGTGCAAGAACAGTACTCATCAGAAATGGATGTCAGAGACAGTGTAAACAACAAGGAAGGATATAGCCAGCTATTGACAGGCTCTGATAATTTGGAAGCTAATAGATAATAAAGACAGCTCAATCCATGCAAATATAGAATAATGACAACTCTGACTTTGTGCGTCATAAAAAATAAGGGGAATAAAAAAAGAGAAGTAAGAGCAACAACATTTAAATCTATGTGCGTCACTAAAGGATGAGAAATAGAAAGGCTAGAGAGAGAAATAATCAATTTTAGGGGACAGAAGTCTAACACAAACACATAGTACAAGATGAGGAAGGAATGAAAGTAGAACAGTACAACACCAAGAGTGGAAGTCCTCTTACCAATTCATATAATGATTTTTCAGGTTTAACATTTGAAATGCTAATCTGAGCCTCATGACTGCAGGGAACGCATACCAAGCCTCAACTCCCGTTTTAAACAATCTTTCCAGTAACTCAAGAAGCTGCTTTGACAGAATTTTGGTGTGTGAACAGTTTGGACCCAAGCTTGAAATCAGTGGCTGCAGAACCAGGCTTACAGTTTTGTTGCACTGGAATCAATCTACAGTAGTCCTCAGCATTTTTTTAGTCTAGTTTGCTTAGAACTGGATCACCTACTCAATGTGTGGATAACTGCAGCTTGCGGGTAAGATGTTAAACAGCAGCTACTAAAGCTAAACATTAAACCAGGAGGTCCAGATAACTTACATCCAAGGGTTTTAAAAGAACTGACTAAGGAGGTCTCTGGACCATTAACATCAATTTTCAGTGAGTCTTGGAACCCGGAAGAACACTGGGGAATTTACAATGAATGATGTAATAGCGTTTATCTTCACAAAGAGAAGGTTAAAGTGTTACTTGATCATAGTCTATAAGTACCTCTAAGAAGAACAGAAATGTGATAATAGAGGGCTCTTCAATCTAACAGACAAAGGTATAAAAAAATGCAATAGCTGGAAGTTGAAGCTAGACAAATTCAGATTAGAAATAAGATGCAAAATTTTAACAGCGAAGGTAATTAACCACTAGAACAAATTACCAAGAGTTATGGTGGATTCTCCATCACTGGATGTTCACTTGGAAGATATGCTCTAGTTCAAACAAGAATTAATTCAGGGAAGTCCTATGATCTGTGTTAAGCAGATCAGACTATATGGCCACAGTGGTCTGTTCTGGCCTTATAATCTATAAAAAATCTGAATGAATTCTAGCATATCAGGCAAGTTTGGTGAAATCCATTTAGCTAATTGTAAAACAGAATTTTTTAGGGAGTCCATAGCATCCCCACTGACTTGCCCTGACATCACTCTGAATGGAAAAGTTAATGTTCCTCAAATGAAAAACTTTAGGAAGTATGCTTGGGAAGGGAAAAAGAGAGGAACACAGAAACACATCCACAGCTAGATATGACTGGAACAGCAGTGCATGTAGTCCAGTACTAGCCTGTCTTTCACAGAAGTCAGGAGTTTTTTGTCTTAATCTCATTAGTTAATGGTTGGCCAGATTCTGATCAATGACCGGACTTTACTGTATCCCATGACTTCATAGCCTCATGCAAGGGACTTGATGCTAGACTTTTTAAAATCCAAATAATTTATGTCATCTAGTTCTCTTTTATCTGCTATTTTTTTATCTGCTATTTTGTTGACAAACTAAAAGGATTCTAATGGAATAGAGAAGCATGATTTTCCTTTACAGAAGGGGTGCTAGTTTCATTGTATTATATCCTGTTAATCTAATTGGTTTATAATTTTATTATTATTTATCATTTCACCCAATTTTCTAGGTATTAAAATAATATGCATTAGTCTGTCTAATTCCTAGGATCCAGCCAGCGCTTTCTTTTTTTAAAGACAGAGACATATTCTGCCTTCCTGTTCTCTGCTATATTAGCACATCCTCATGAGAGAGTGTACACTTTTTCTTGTCGCTCAGCCACCCCATTCTTAAATTCCTTTGCAACTCTTGATTGTGTACCATCTTGTCCTAGTGGCTAGTTGCTACTCTTTTTGTTCCAGCATCTATTTACTGACACTTCAATGCTTTGTCTTTATTATTTAAAAATTGCAGGTCTGACGCAAGTTTATCTCCAGCATCCTCTGCGAAGATGCAAACAAATCATTTAGATTTGCCTTTATTCTTCTTAATTGTTCCCTTAACTCTGTAGTAGGCTTACATATCCACTACTACTCTTGCAAGCTTAATGCTTGCAACATGGTCTAGATAAAACTTAGTCCTGCAATGAGGTCAGCGGACTGGACTAGATGATCTCTTGAGGTCCCTTCCAGTTCTACAATTCTATTATTCTATGCTTCTGATATGCTTAAAATTTTTATTTGTTTTTATATCTTCAGCTATTTGGTTTTCTAGTTTGATATTATGCCTCCTAATATCCCTGTTACATTTTACATGCTCCAGTTTATGCTTCTTTCAGTTGTCTTTACTTGAGCTGGATTTCCATTTTCTGAATTGTCCCAGAGTTTTAAGAGGTGATTGAAGCCAGTTCATATGACCTAACCTCATACCTTTCAATTCAAGCCAAGATAGAGCCAGAGTGCATCACACTCGTATCCTTCCCTTTCGAATCTAGCCCACTGGAGGAGTTCAATAGACTGCCCTTAATAATGTCTGTTATTCAAGAACTAATATGAGAGTGTTCTGAACAGCATGGGTTTAAACATTCTTCTGTGCATTTTATTAATCAGCTAGCAGGAGAGGCAAAGGAAACAGGAGAGAGACTTAAAGATACAAATGCCAAAGGCATTCATACCAGACCATACTAATATGAAACATCACCTCATCCATTCTTTATGCTACCATCGCTTCAAAGTGCATAGTGGTTAAAATAAATGATAAGATGGTACATAAACAATATAGGTGATGAAGTCAGGACTCAACATCATTGAAGGTTTTTCCTACAAACCTCTCTTTGATAATACCTCAGTGTTTTCAACCGTAGAAAGCACTGTCTGACAGATCTCTTTTTGGATTCTTGCTACATCCATCAGAAATTGGGTGACTAGCTATGTACAAGCAGACGTAATTCTGTTTTGGATTACAGGGTTGCTTGCGACAGCCTGAGATAACAAATGGAATACACATTCCTTGAATTCTGTCGTCTTGCCTGTCTCCAGAAGCTTTCACCAGTGATGTGTTAAATTGCAAGATACTGCAAGCTATTAAAAACAGAAAAGTGCTTTAGGAATCCAAGCAGTCTGCCTTCCTTATCACTGACAATTCCAGGTGCTTTTGAAATGGAGAATCACATTTGTTGTATCAATTTACTATTGTAAATGTACAATCAGGATAGGAGAAGTACTGAAAATCTTCGATTATTAATATTTCAGCAGCCTAGTCGCTGGCAGATAAATAAGGCCATACAAAGACACCATTTCATCTCTGGACCAACTGAGGCAAACTCTACATGCTGTCATCTTGCCAAATAAGTATCAGAGTCTGCTTCTCTGAAATGGGCTGCAGTGTATAATATGAGCTTGTGTAGCAGGGTGATTACCCTGCTCCAGCTCTGAAGGGGGTTAAAACAGCCCTGGGAGAGGGCTGTCCTGGGGAGCCAATAGTAAAAGCAGCCCTGGAGAGGGCTGCAACTGGGAAAAGGAGTGAAAGCACCTGAGGGAGTGGCTGACCACAGATGTGGCTAGCTCAGTCAGGGCCCAGCTGGCCCTTATAAGAGGGCTGTGGGCCAGAAGCTGAGGAAACTCTCTCTCTCTAGCTGTAGAGAAAGAGGGCCTAGCTGCCTGAGACCATGGTACCTAAAGTAGAGAAGGGCTGGGGAAAGGCAAGAGGAGCTGGAGAGCTCCAGCCTGGCAACTCCTCAGGCTGCAGGCCTTGTGCGGGGCCTAAAATAGGTACAGGGGTTGCAAAAGTGCAGCCCAGGGTTAGACAGAGGCAGCTGGTCTAAACCCCCCTTGCCAATGATGAGTGGCCTTTACACACTGCATTCTGCCCCAGTGAGCGGAGGCTATATGATGACTGACAGCAGCCACTGAGGCAAGGTGGGATTAGAGTGTTGGGGGTTCCTCTGGGAGGGGAGACCCAGAGCGTGGGGGTACTGCTAGGGCAGAACCCTGAAGTAAAAGGGCACCGGGGTCCAGGAGGAACATGAGGCCAGCGGCAGGTGAGACACCGGCCTGCAGAGGGAGCTCCAAGCTGGAAGCGAACTAATTCCTGGATGATCAGCAGGAGGCGCCACGCTGATGAGTCTTCACTTCGCTACAGCTTGCTTTGCTTTTAATATGTTAGTGAAGTGGAGATAACATGATCTTGTCACATTTCATGTTCCTCTTAACCTCAGTGAAGAGTGACCAGATTTTCTCCATGAAAAAGGATTGGGGGGCAGGGAATAGGGGTAACTTTGTTATTATTCTGTCCTCCTGCTGAGCGTGGGATGAGGACGGGTTGCCAGGACAGGAACAGATTCAACCGAGGACTCTCTTAGTGCTGATTTCTTGGTCTTCTTTTCTGTAACACTAGGGTTGTGTTTGCACATTGGTGATTTAATGTGCCCACCTCTTCCATCCATGCTTAGCCAGCTTTCCATATTTCAGCAGTTTTAGAAAAGGCATGTGGTTTGGAGAAATGATTTCTGATCCTGGCTCTGCTGCTGATGTGCTGTGTGATGGTGGGGAAATCCCTTCTGTCTGTTTCCCTGTCTAAGATAAGATAATGGTATTGAATCATGCACCTACTAGGGTGCTGTAAGGATTAATAAATTAATGTCTGTACAGTGCTTTGAACATATAAGGCTCTCTAAACTGGCTAAGGATTACTATAATTTCTGGTATTGCTGCTATTTTCTCACTGCTCAGTTGCTGCCCAGAAGTTATGGTACCATCATCTGTTTTTAGCTCTAACTGCAGCCACATTTACTTTGCTCTTGTCTCTCGTTTCTGGACACAATGACAAGAAACTCACTGAAGCGAGATTCCTCAGGGTTCATCCTAAGGGCTGTCCTCTCATCTTTCTCTTCTGCTCACTTCCAGTTGTACAGTTGTAACAAGGATGGATTCCCTTTCATCCTTCTGCTGGCATTGCAGAAACATCCTCTTTTTACTAGCTCCGCTCCAGGAGTTTTGCCCTAAATGTGAAAAGCCCACAGGAAGGTCCATCACTGAATTTTTGGTTTTCCCTTCATGATTCTTCATCATCCTTCACCCCATTCATCATGGCTTTATTTTGACTTTAACGGATGACAATATTTAACTCCTATCTAATAGCTTTTAACCACAGATCTCAAAACTATAACCAAAGGTGGGTTAGTATCATTATTCCATTTTACAGATGGGAAAATGGAGAGACAGAGAGGCTAAGAGACTTGCCTAAAGCCACACAGTAAGTAGGAATCAGGAGGAGAACCCAGGTCTCCTGGCTCTCCATCCTGTGACTTACAGTGTGGTGACTGGCCCTCTGGGTCACTTTTAAAGAACACTATTCAACATTTACTAGATCTTCCTGCCACTCACGAGGAAAATGTTGGTCTATTTAGGGTAGCATTTTAAGATCTGAATCATGTGAAAAGCTCTTCTGCTCCTCAGGTTCATCAGAACTTTATCTGTAACTGACCTCTACTCTTCACTCCTTCCCTAAGAGGAAGGTGTAAGTATTTTACTTCTGTATTAGTGGAAGTGAATTCTCACCTACTTCACTGGAAATTATATAAACACCTTTCAGACAACAGAGTAGGGGTGAAAAAAGAATTGGTAAACTAACCTAAATTAAATTCCATATTCCGCAAATAAGAAGTGCGTAAACTCTGCTTACACATATTTACCCTTGACTATACTACTGCTTTCAGAGAGTTTAAACTGAATCATGAGGACAAACTGGTGGATTTAATCTCCATCATGCTGGGTCATATTAATGTTTGTTTTAGTCTGTGTGCTTTCAGGAAGTGGGTTTGTAATACAGGTTTGCCTGAGGAGAATAAGCTGAGGTCTGAACATTCTGGTACCATAAAGGAAAAACTTTATTTCCTTTTGTAGCAATAAATGCTACTCAGAAATACAAACTGAGATTGCTCAGGATAGAGATCAATAATGTAGGTCTGCTTAAATAGACAGAAATTATTTATGGTAGTGCAATATAAAGGCATACTTAGTTTGATTTATTATCCATCTATTCTTTAATATGGAAATTAATTTACTAAGGCAGGGCTGATTAAATATGATAACTGAACAAACCATTTCAAAATTAAGTAGAAACATAGAATATAGCAATTATACCAGAACATATAAATTTAGCTAAAAGTGAATTGATTATCCAAAGCTTGTATATTGTGAGAAGTTGATCCATCCCAAGCCCTATAAACCTTCTATTTTGGGGACTGAAAGACACACACGTGATTATTTTTACAGAGCTGTACAAATCTAGAAAAAAACAAAACAAAAAAATCAATCAGCTTTACTCAGAAGAATCAGGGTCCATATTATCTTCTCTCTAGGAAAACCCAGCGTGGCAGCCAGGAAACTCTGAGTTGTCGTGTGTGGAGTTTCCTTCAGTTTGTTCCATTGTGATGGGTGTTTACCTCTCCTCCCACAGCCACCTAATACACAGATGTTTCAAGATCTGAGGAGAATCTGTTGATCTTGAGATCTCTGCTGAATGCTGGAGCACTTGTGTGCTCTTTCCCTGGCCAGGTATATGCAGGCAGCTCTCCTTTAAAAAACAAAACAAACAAAAACCCACCATAATAACCCATAGTGTCAGTAGTGGTTCACAGTGTGGAGTTGACTCTCTGTAAGGTATCTCTGACAGAGGCAGAATTCTCTTCAGTGGAAGGGTTCCTTCGGCCTATTTTGTAAGAGGGTAAACCCAATTTTCCTGCATGTCTACTGGAAGAGAATTGGGTGTGTCACACAAGTGTGGCCGAGATGCATCTCTGAAGGACTAGCCACTGTGTGACAGTGCTGGGACAACAGGGGAGGAGCTTCACAAGGCGATCTTTCCCTCCCTTGGGTTTTTCTGCAGGAGGGAGGGATCTTGGCTAGTGAAATGACAGAAAGGAAAGGGACTGGGATTGCAGGTAATAATATCCAGAAACGATCCCCTGACTAAGGTTTTGGATCACCAAAACAGAATCTTGCAAGACCCAACTGAGGACAGAGCAGAATATTTGAAAATGTTTAGTTACTTCATTAAACATATTTAATCAGGCTAGAAGTGTTCAGAATGTCTGCTTGTTGTTTTTCTTAATACCGAGGCCTTAGTGTATTAATTCAAGGCTTCCTGTGGGTACAATGAGATTTTCTATTTGTTGTTTGTTTATAGCTTGAGTCTTAATCCAATTGTGAGAGACTTCAATCTGAACTTTCCTGTGGGCATGTACAACATGTACTTTATGTTGAATGTGAGGCATGCACTCTATATGTACTACTTCCTGTGAAAAGCTAAAGCTCTCAAGATACAGTGAAAACCTATTATATTCTCACAGGTATAATCTTCAAGACAGGAGCAAAAAACAATTTTTAAGGTTTATAAACATTGAGTTTTTTTAACCTTACTCAGTGGCATTACCCTTTACCATTAGCAAATATTAGTTTAAACTATCTTAAGTTTAGCTCCTTATTATACAAAGCCTCTTAGAAATAAAATAAATTATCTCCCATAATAGTATGTCAGACGAGGAAAAGGTCTTTAAATGCACAGCTAATTCAAAGCAAAACAGATTTCAAATTGAATACCTATGCATTTATGTGACTACAGTTCATTTTACTGAAAACATTGTGTTAATTAAGTTTTTAAAACAAAGTAGCGGGCGAGAGGGTTGTCCATAAAATAAAATAACTAGAATAGGGTCAGATTTTGATCTGTTATACTGATGTGAACCTGGAGCAACTCCACTGAAATCAGTGGTATCACTCTGGATTTACACCAGTATAATTCGGTTCAGAATTTGTCCTCTCTTTCTCCAAGCTTTTGAAATAGGTTTTCTTTTTAAGAACGTTGAACTAATCCAAAGTGGAGAATTATTTCTACTTAGTAACCTCAGCAGGTGATTAGACCTCTTCTGTGTGTCACTTCAGAGTTAATAATAGCCTTTGGCAGGGTAGCTCATAGGAAAGCAAAGAGATTCTTCCTGGGACACACGCTGTCAACGCTAGTGATGCAAAGCAAGAGCACCTGCTCACAAATTACTTTTAACTTTAGTTCGGCTTTCTATTGTTCAGTCAAGTACCTGCTTCCATCATATTCTGTTTCAGAGGATTCTTTGGAACAGGATCTCTTTACCAGTCAGTCATACTGTTCAAGTCCACGTGTAATTAGTGATCTTCCAACATTTTTATGGGATAGTGAAATTGCATGATACAATAGTATAATATAAAGAGCACCATCTCCTTCAAATTCCTGTACCTTTTTGGTGGAATATCCTGCAGAAATGAAGACAGAGCAAAACAGTGAAACTCCAACACTTGGTTATGTGGTACACAGCATCATCTCATGCACTGGTAAACTGCATAGTGGATTGCACATGAGAAAATTCCAGAAGAAATAAAAAGGTGGGCGCTACTTACCAGTGGAAAAAATGGGAAGAGGCGAAGGTAAAGCGGATGTAAGAGACTCATGTTGTAACAAAGAGGTAGGAAGTCCAGGGTAAAAATCTATATAAGCAAATGCTGAGCAAGACAGAGTTCACCTTTACCAGTATTGCTCAGACTTTTGAAAACTAAACACTTCATCGGGAAAAGGAAACTAATCAGGCCCTCCCAGCAGTCCTGTAATGTGATGTTAAAGGCCTACACATTTTAATTTGTACAACATGCATGCCTCTCTCCCTGGCTAGTCCTTCATGCTCTCCCCACAGCTTTGAAAAATGCTTGCATTGATTTTCATAATACTATTATGGCACGAGTCAGCAGGTGAAGCTGGTACATAGAGTCTTACAACTTCTTTTTCTTAGCATTTGAGCTGTTTACAGTCTTTGAAGAAATGCTGCCTAGTTAGTTTTGTGATGCAGTTTCTTCAGCGGTTGCACACAGAAAGTGTTTGCTTTCTTCCTTAAACTCTCTAACTAGAGTCAATTCTTGGGGCAGATGCACTTCCTGGGAACTGGACTTCAGTGTTTGGGCTGAGCTCTCTCAAAGAGCAGTTTGCTTGCATGATGTTTGTGATCACCTCTCTTCGAGGACTGGTATTTATAATGCACATAAATAAAGTGCACTAAGAAGCACTGATTTCTCCTTCTATAGGAAACTAACCTATGAGACACTGAAATCTGCTGCCACTCAGAGGAGGGAAAACAATTTAATAGTTGCTCTTCTTTCTTACATGCTTTGATGCGCAGTGGAATAATAAACCGCAGTACCATTTAGCGTATCTTCAGGGACATCTTTGTTAGCAAGTATGAAAATGATTGACAAAGCTCACGCCTCACAGCTCTTGTTCCAGGCTCTCTGAAAATTCAGGCTGAGGTCTCTATTTAGGTTCAATCCTTTAAAGATTTAAGTTCAAACCTATTTAGGTTCAAACCGTTAAAGATTTTCTCCCCAATGATAACAGCTAGAGACTTAGGGCTTGTCTGCATAGGGAAATTGCCAGGCACAGCTACTCTGGCATAACTGTTCTATTATAGCTATTCTGGAATAACTCTTTATGTGGACACACTGTTCTGAAAAATGTGACTTTATGCCAGCATAGAGTATCCACTAGGGAAAGTTATGCCAGAATAGCAAAATTATACTGGCATAGCAATAGTGGAATCCTTATTCTGGAATAGTTATGTCGGTCAATTTCCACCATGTAGACAAGGCCTTAGGCCCTGATTCTTATTTACACTTGAAGCTACTTTACATCATTCTGGCCACGTAAAGGGACCTTGAAGTGGGTTTAACAATAATTCACTCACTCTTTAAAGCCTCTTTACCCAACGGGAGAGGTGTAAAATGGTGTAAATCAGAATCAGGCCACACTTAAAAAAAAAAAGCTGGGACTCTGGACAACAACTGACAGGTCTGCCCATGCCTTGGTAGCTAGTTCTTTGGGGGTGCACCATCCACTTGAGGAAACACTGTCCTACACAGTTTTCTGTACAGCGTGCTCTAGCCTTCCTGGAACTAGTCGGGTAGCTTCTAAAGCTGAAGGGGCCGCTGTTGGTTGCAGTCATGCTGTCAATAGGACTGAAGATCAAGGGGCTCCAATGCACTGGCAGGATAAGTACGTGTTCCCCAGAACCTCCTTCTCCCATCCCCGTCCACCAGGCAATGGAACCACACCAAGGCCACGTGATGCCTATGCAGCTCCATCCTGTGCATTTCTTATGTTGTCTCAAAGAGATTTCTCCCCGTCCCCCTGCCAGATAAATTGATGCTTTCTGTATTCTATGAGTTTAAGGCTAACTGTAATATTTGATGTCTCTTTTCTCCTTCCATGGGATTTTTTTTCACAGGAGGGAATATTGTCTCTCCTAGGGAATATTTAAAATGGAAAGCAAACATTTATGCCAGGAGAGAGGTTATGCAGCGTAGCTGTATCTTTTTATGAAAAGACGGCATGAGACAGTGTGTTCTTTCTTGGAAAGGAGATAGAAAAGCAGAGCTAATTACAGTACCTCTAATTTGTTTCATTTTGCAAAGAATGTAAGCCATCTGAAGCTGTTAGTTCCTCTCTTACAGTTTCCCCAAATATGGCAGGCAGTCTCCATATCAAACTCTTGCTTCTGAGACTGTCCTCAAATAGTAAAACATAGCAACGGAATGGCAGTAAAGAAACAGTTGTAAAATGCTGGTATGTTACAGGATAGTCAAGGGCCAGAAAATATGAGTTTTCCGAGTATTTTCCAAGTATGAGTATTTTATCATAGAGTCTTTTTAGTCATGATTTTTTAAAATTATCCTTGTAACAGGGTGGCATGCCCTCGGGCAGGAGACTCTGAGTTTAAGTCAACCCCGACTACAGGTTAAAAGGCAGCAGGAAGGGCTAAGGGGGTTGAGAGTGTGATTGAGACTACCAGAAGGAGGTGACAACTCTCCAGGCAGTGAGGCCTGGCAGAGACTGACACCAGCCCCTCAGAGAAAAGGGGTCTGTGCACAGTTGAAACTGGGGTGAACAGTGTATAATTTTGTGTTTTGTTTTCAAATACTTGGTACTGAACTAGCGTTGGGGCCTGGAGGGCCCAAGGGCACCTGAGGAATAAATAAACAGGATTCCTTCTGGGTAGGGTTACCACAGAGCAATTGTGTAAAAAAAAAACAAAAAACTGGACGGGGATGGGGGGTAATAGGCGCCAACATAAGAAAAAGTTCCAGAAAACGGGATGGATGGTCTCCCTACTTCTGGGGATAGCTTGAATAACTTGGTGAACAATGAGTTTTTAAAGGGCCCCTGAAGAGACAGTACTGGTCACAGAGGTAGGGTGCCATATAGGGGGCACTTATGAGACAGTAAGTGGCCACACCACTACAATCCCCAATAGAACTTTTCCTTTTCCCCATTTGTTTAATATCTCATCTACTTAGGAAACAAAACTCCCCCTATAGGAAAGTGAAAGCCAGCTGTTTAGTCATTAATTCATTAACCCCCTCCTCCCATAAACACAAATTCATCTTTTTCTTTTCTTCACCTTCATTGCTGTTTTTAAGTTGTTTCCATATAAACTCATTAACATCACTTTCCATCTGACCCACTTAGAGATTTGCGTCACTAGTGATGTCTGAGCAGTGAGCAATCTCTTGTTTCCCCTGCGTTGTCCTGTTTTTGTTCGGGGGTTTGGTGCATGTGTTTTTGGCTGTGCTGCAGGTGTGTGTGTGTGCGCGTGCGCAACTGTGAGCACATAGCCCTGCAGGAGTTGTCTAAAATTAACTGCAAGTATTTTTTTGCCTAATAGGTCCTTTCCATCTCTAGAGTCTCCGATTTGGTGAGTGTATGATTCTATAGAAATTCCCTCTCTGCACAGTTTAACTATGCTGCTTTTTTTAGACTGACAGCCTGTAATACTGGTAGTGCTGCAGAGATGTGATAAAGGTAACATTTCACTTTGCCAGTCAGCAACTGCCTCTTATGATAACTTAGGGTCGGGGGTGGGAGAAAAGAGGGAAAAACATGAAGCAGAATGCACAACTGTTAGCTGTGATGACGTCTATAGTCACATAATCTCTCCTGAGCTATGTTTCAAGTGGGATTGGATGACAGGGTTTGAGAAAAATAAGAACCAGCCCTGGAGAGAGGTTAAAGTCCTATTCATACAGTCCATCAGTCCTCCTTATTTTCAGAACTTTCAGTACATTTCAAACCCATCAAAGCCAGAGTACTATTGTGCAAATTGCAAAAGAAAATTAAAATATTTTGAAGCACAGGCGAGCAGCGAAAGATGACAGATGGACTTGTAGTTTTATGTGAGAGAATGGCATTTTGACTTTCTCTATGCATTGTGTCTGACTGATTTCCTAATGTATTTTGTTTGCAAGTATAAAAAGATGGGGGAAAGAAGGTTCTCTTTTGCTGCTAGCCCTGCAGGCTCAGCCTCGGCTCTGACAGGCAAACTGGGGTCTTTCCACTTCCTACATGATAACCACCAATGAAGGATCTACAGACCAAATTAAACTCTCAGTTACATCTATGCAAGTGTAAGTATCTTCCAGTTATGCCTTCCATTACATCTGTGCAAACCACAGAATTCTAATGGGGCTTACCAGATGTCACTGAGGGCTAAATTTGATCAACAGAACTTTTATTACTGGGGGCCCAGACTGATTTTGCAGGATTGGTAGCTATTTAAGAACGTATCTTTTATTATTTTTACTTGGAAACTAAACACCTTTGCTATGAAAACCACGGAATTAGTAAATAAACATGGAACTGTCCTATGAAATTTTCCAGGTAGAAGCCCACCTAAAGATCTGCAGCTCTTGCTCATAGAGCATAAGAAAGGCCGTACTGGGTCAGACCAAAGGTCCATTTAGCCCAGTATCCTCTCTACCGACAGTGGCCAATGCCAGGTGCCCCGGAGTCAGTGAACCTAAAAGTTAATGATCAAGTGATCTCTCCTGCCATCCATCACCCCCCTCTGACAAACAGAGGCTAGGGACACCATTCCATACCCATACTGGTTAATAGCCATTAATGGACTTAACCTCCATGAATTTATCCAGTTCTCTTTTAAACCCTGTTATAGTCCTAGCCTTCACAGCCTCCTCAGTTCCACAGGTTGACTGTGTGCTGTGTGAAGAACTTCCTTTTATTTGTTTTAAACCTGCTGCCCACTAATTTCATTGGGTGGCCCCTAGTTTTTCTATTATGGGAACAAGTAAATAACTTTTCTTTATTCACTTTCTCCACACCACTCATAATTTTATATACCTCTATGATATCTCCCCTTAGTCTCCTCTTTTCCAAGCTAAAAAGTCCTAGCCTCTTTAATCTCTCCTCATGTGGGACCCGTTCCAAACCCCTAATCATTTTAGTTGCCCTTCTCTGAACCTTTTCTAATGCCAGTATATCCTTTTTGAGATGAGGAGACCACATTTGTACACAGTATTCAAGATGTGGATGCACCATGGATTTGTATAAGGGCAATAAGATATTCTCCGTCTTATTCTCTATCTCTTTTTTAATGATTCCTAACATCCTATTTGCTTTTTTCACTGCCACTGCACACTGCATGGACGTCTTCAGAGAACTATCCATGACGACTCCGAGATCTTTTTTCTGAGTAGTTGTAGCTAAATTAGCCCCCATCATATTGTATGTATAGTTGGCGTTATTTTTTCCAATGTGCATTACTTTACATTTATCCACATTACATTTCATTTGCCATTTTGTTGCCCAATCATTTAGTATTGTGAGATCTTTTTGAAGTTCTTCACAGTCTGCTTGAGTCTTAACTATTTTGAGCAGTTTAGTATCATCTGCAAACTTTGCCACCTCACTATTTACCCCTTCCTCCAAATCATTTATGAATAAGTTGAATAGGATTGGTCCTAGGACTGACCTTTGGGAAACACCACTAGTTACCCCTCTCCATTCTGAAAATTTACCATTTATTTCTACCCTTTGTTCCCTGTCTTTTAACCAGTTCTCAAACCATGAAAGGATCTTCTCTCTTATCCCATGGCAACTTAGTTTACATAAGAGCCTTTGGTGAGGGACCTTGTCAAAGGCTTTCTGGAAATCTAAATAACTATGTCCACTGGATCCCCCTTGTCCACATGTTTGTTGACCCCTTCAAAGAACTCTAATAGATTAGTAAGACATAATTTCCCTTTACAGAAACCATGTTAACTTTTGCCCAACAATTTATGTTCTTCTATGTGCCTGACAATTTTATTCTTTACTATTGTTTCAACTAATTTGCCTGGTACGGACGTTAGACTTACCGGTCTGTAATTGCCAGGATCACCTCTAGAGCCCTTTTTAAATATTGGCGTTACATTAGCTGTCTTCCAGTCATTGGGTACAGAAGCCGATTTAAAGGACAGGTTACAAACCCTAGTTAATAGTTCCACAATTTCACATTTGAGTTCTTTCAGAATTCTTGGGTGAATGCCATCTGGTCCCGGTGACTTGTTACAGTTAAGTTTATCAGTTAGTTCCAAAACCTCCTCTAGTGACACTTCAATCTGTGACAATTCCTCAGATTTGTCACCTACAAAAGACGGCCCAGGTTTAGGAATCTCCCTAACGTCCTCAGCTGTGAAGACCGAAGCAAAGAATTCATTTAGTTTCTCCGCAATGACTTTATCATCTTTAAGTGTTCCTTTTGTATCTCTATCATCCAGGGGCCCCACTGGTTGTTTAGCAGGCTTCCTGTTTCTGACATATTTAAAAACATTTTATTATTACCTTTTGAGTTTCTGGCTAGCTGTTCTTCAGACTCCATTTTGGCTTTTCTTATTATATTTTTACACTTAATTTGACAGTGTTTATGCTCCTCTCTAGTTACCTCAGTAGGATTTGACTTCTACTTCTTAAAAGATGCCTTTTTATCTCTCACTGCTTCTTTTACATGGTTATTAAGCCATGGTGGCTCTTTTTTAGTTCTTTGACTTTGTTTTTTAATTTGGGGTATACATTTAAGTTGGGCCTCTATTATGGTGTCTTTGAAAAGTGTCCATGCAGCTTGCAGGGATTTCACTTTAGTCACTTTACCTATTAATTTCTGTTTAACTAACCCCCTCATTTTTGCATAGTTCCGCTTTCTGAAATTAAATGCCACAGTGTTGGGCTGCTGAGGTGTTGTTCCCACCACAGGAATATTAAATGTTATTATATTATGATCACTATTTCCAAGCAGTCCTATTATAGTTACCTCTTGGACCAGTTCTTGTGCTCCACTCAGGACTAAATCAAGAGTTGCTTCTCTCCTTGTGGGTTCCTGTACCAGCTGCTCCAAGAAGCAGTCATTTAAAGTATTGAGGAATTTTGTCTCCGCATTTCGTCCTGAGGTGACATGTACCCAGTCAATATGGGGATAATTGAAATCCCCCATTATTATTGAATTATTTATTTTGACAGCCTCTCTAATCTCCCTTAGCATTTCATCATCACTGTCACTGTCCTGATCAGGTGGTCGATAATAGATCCCTATTGTTATATTCTTATTAGAGCATGGAATTACTATCCATAGAGATTCTATGGAACATGTGGATTCAATTAAGATTTTTAATTCATTTGATTCTACATTTTCTTTCACATATATTGCCACTCCCCCACGCCCACGACCTGTTCTGTCCTTCCGATATATTTTATACCCCGGAATGATTGTGTCACATTCATTGTCCTCACTCCACCATATTTCTGTGATGCCTATTATGTCAATATTCTCCTTTAACACGAGGCACTCTGGTTCACCCATCTTATTATTTAGACTTCTAGCATTTGTGTACAAGCAGTTTAAAAACTGCTCATATAAGTAACCCTAGGCTTCAGTGGAACTGCTCATGTCAGGAAGTGGCTCACAAGCTATATTGATATAATATTATAAAAGGGTTATTTTTACAGCAATAATAAAAAAGTACTATGAACAATATAGTCAAGAATCAGAGGGGTAGCCGTGTCAGTCTGGAATTGCAGAAGTGACAAAGAGTCCTGTGGCACTTTAAAGACTAACTAAAATTTTAGAGCATAAGCTTTCGTGGGCTAATACCCACTTTGTCAGATGCATGCAGTGAAAGTATCCAGGGGCAGGTATAAATAGGTAGGCAAGAACCAGGTGGGAGATAATAAGGTTAGTCCAATGAGGCTGAACCAGCTTGTTATCTCTAATCAGGGAGGGTGAGGTGTTTCTCTAGCAGCTGAACTGGAGGTGTGAACAGCGAGAGGAAGAGAAACTGCTATTGTAGTTAGCTAGCCACTCGTAATCTTTGTTCAATCCTTGATTGATTGTATCAGATTTGCAAATGAATTGCAGCTCTGCAGTCTCTCTTTGCAGTCTGGACTTGAAGTTTTTTTGCTGCAAAATGCTGACCTTTAAATCTTTTATGGTGTGTCCAGTGAGGTTGAAGTGCTCTCCTACAGGTTTTTGAATATTGCCATTCCTGATATCTGATTTGTGTCCATTTATCCTTTTTCGTAGGGACTGTCCAGTTTGGCCGATGTACATAGCAGAGGCACATTGCTGGCACATAATGGCGTATATTACATTGGTAGATGTGCAGGTGAATGAACCAGTGATGTACCAGTAGTAGTGATAGTGGTAGTGATGATAGTGATAGTGATGATAGTGATAGTAGTGATAGTGGTAGTGATGTACCAGTGATGTACGGGCACACCACACGATCCATTGTCTACAGCCAAGCACTGAGGTACAATCGTCTTTGCTCCAACCCCTCAGACAGAGACCAACACCTACAAGATCTCCACCAAGCTTTCTCAAAACTACAATACCCACACAAGGAAATAAGGACACAGATCAACAGAGCCAGGTATGTACCCAGAAGCCTGCTGCTGCGAGACAAGCCCAAGAAAGAAAACAACAGACCACCACTGGCCATCACCTACAGTCCTCAGTTAAAGCCTCTCCAACGCATCATCAGTGATCTACAACCCATCCTGGACAACAATCCCTCACTTTCACAGGCCTTGGGACGCAGGCCAATCCTGGCCTACAGACAACCCACCAACCTCAAGCATATTCTCACCAGCAACAGCACACCGCGCCATAACTCCTCTAACTCAGGAACCAATCCATGCAACAAACCTCGATGCCAACTCTGCCCACACATCTACACCAGCAACACCATCACAGGACCAAACCAGATCAGCCACACCTTCACTGGTTCATTCACCTGCACATCTACCAATGTAATATATGCCATTATGTGCCAGCAATGTCCCTCTGCCAAACTGGACAGTCCCTACGAAAAAGGATAAATGGACACAAATCAGATATCAGGAATGGCAATATACAAAAACCTGTAGGAGAACACTTCAATCTCCCTGCTCACACCATGAAAGACTTAAAGGTCAGCCTTTTGCAGCAAAAAAACTTTCAGACCAGACTGCAAAGAGAAACTGCAGAGCTGCAATTCATTTGCAAATTTGATACAATCAATCAAGGATTGAACAAAGATTACGAGTGGCTAGCTAACTGCAATAGCAGCTTCTCTTCTCTCGGTGTTCACACCTCCAGTTCAGCTGCTAGAGAAACACCTCACCCTCCCTGATTAGAGATAACAAGCTGGTTCAGCCTCATTGGACTAACCTTGTTATCTCCCACCTGGTTCTTGCCTACCTATTTATACCTGCCCCTAGATACTTCCACTGCATGCATCCGACGAAGTGGGTATTAGCCCACGAAAGCTTATGCTCTAAAATTTTAGTTAGTCTTTAAGGTGTCACAGGACTCTTTGTCACTATGAACAATATAGTGTACATGCTGATGGACCTGTAAGCAAGAGAACAAGCTGTTGGTAGGGGAATACACTGTTCAGGGTGTTAAAGAGAGCGATTTAAATGCTGTGTTTGCTTCTAGTGTCATGCTGAGAATGTTGTATGTGCCATCTCTCTGCTGTGAGGCCATTTCTTGATACTCATCTGGGCCTTGTCAGTGCTAATGGCTGGAGAAGCACTGATCCACTGGATAGTCAGGTGTGAAAGTTCAATTGCACAGGATGGTTGTAGGATGTTGATTCTGAATGAGCATGATATTTGACCTGTTAAGGGACAGCAGAAGAGGTTCCTCAGGGCAGGCAGAGGAGGCAGTTTTAATCTGGTAGATTGTACTCTTTGCCTGTTGCTATATATTGGCTCTGGGTGTGCCCTTAAGTCTCTGCTTAGTCTACTTGCTTTCAGACTTGCTGTCTCTGCTTCTGGGCAAAAGGGCAGAACTGAGTGGAAGAACTGGAAATGGGGGGAAAATATTGTGTTTTCTCATCTGGTGGATGTCCCATGTGCATTCTGCCTTCTTTCTGGCTAGATTTCAGTTCTTTGTGTTATAAGAATTGTTTGTAACGAGAATGTACATGGTTGTAAATTAATTTCTGCTAATTTATTCTAGAACATGTTGTCCAAAACACATCATTTCTCTTCTTCCTGGGGAGAGAGAGAGCATGAAGTCCACTCGCCATCTGCAGTGGTGGTTTATGGAATGCAAAAGCTCTAGATAATTGCCAAGTTTTTTATTAGCTTCCTATCCATGTTCATGTTAAATTTATAGAATCATAGAAATGTAGGGCTGGAAAGGTCCTCAAGTGACATCAGTACAAACTAAAATTTCACACAGACAATGACTTGTTTATACTGCTCTATATGCTATACACTGAAATGTAGGTACAATATTTATATTCCAATTAAATTATTTTATAATTATATGGTTAAAAATGAGAAATTAAGCAATTTGTCAGTATTAGTGTGCTGTGACACTCCTGTATTTTTGGTACTGATTTGGTAAGCAAGTAATTTTTAAGTGAGGTGGAACTTGGGGGTACACAAGACAAATCAGACTCCTGAAAGGGGTACAGTAGTCTGGCAAGGTTGAGAGCCACTGCTCTAGCCTACCCAATCTCGTCTTTTTCCACCTGTGTGAACACCAGGCTCACAGAGGGGTCTTCGTGACGGGAAGAGGCAGACAGAGCCCTGGAGGCAGCTGGTCTTCCTCTCCTGCCTGAGTAGTTGGAGGGCAGGGAGAGAGGAGGAAGGTCTGTACCCATGTGTGGAACTGGGTGGATGAAGCAAGCTACTGTAATTATTATTATCATCACTGAGCACCCTGAATCAGCCCCTGAATCCAAACCCTGCCCTCTCACAAAACTTGGAAGAAATTTGGACCCTGATCTGAACATTTGTTGCTTGGACCCATCTGTAATCTTTATTAAACTGGTCAATGTATTTTGATAAAAAGGATCTTTCCCCCTAATTTCAATCTCTTGGCTTTATTTTAGGGCTAGGAAGATTAATATTCACTAGCATTAGGTAAGAGAGAATTATAAACGTATATTTATCAGTGAAAAAGGCACATCGGTCATAAATGACCACTAGCTTGATACAAAACTCAGGGGAATACCCTTCTTTAAATGTGAGGAGAATGAGCATATGAACTAATGAAGTAATGCTATAAATAAGGCTGTGAGTCTGTCACAGAGGAACGGATTCCGTGACTTTCTGGAACCTCCATGACTTCTGCAGCCGGCAGCTGCTACTGACCCTAGTCAGTACCGCACCGCCAGCTGCACCGCCCCCCAACCTGGCAGTCCCAGCAGCAGCGCTGGCCATGGTCCTGGGCCGCCCCACACCAGCAGTGACTGCCGTGGTGCCAGAGTAGCTGGAATTGCAAAGGAGGTGCAAAAATATTATCTTTCAGGTACGAGATGTCCAGGAAAATGTTCAGTACAAATGTGTGTACATGCGTTCAATGGAAGGAAACAGATTTTATTTATTTTCAGACATCAGAAAAATTATTATAAAATTTAGAACACTATGAAAAATATCTTGAAGGAATCCTGCTAACCAATATTATAAAGGCAACCATGGCACTAACATACCTTGCTATTATTTATTGTTATGTTTAGTGTGTGGTGAGTGTGCGTGGCATTGGAACAAACAAGAAAAGACAGATCTGGGCCCAGGAAGCTTATAGTTGGACATCTAAGTCTACACAGAATCCCAGTCTGCCTGAATGGATCCAGATGCAGAATCAGGGTCTATACTGTATATTTAAGGCCTGGGTTTTACAGAAGCTGTTATTTGGTTTTTAACGAATTTTCACCCAAATTTTGGAATGCTCAAGTACAGAAAGAAGCACCGAATTCCCCGGACCTGGCTCCCTGCTCTTGAAGGAGGGATGGCAGCTTGGGAACCTGGGAGGCGCAGGTAACTGAGCTGCCACCTCTCCTTCTGGAGCAGGCCCAGAAGCAGAAGAAGTAGAGAAGGCAGCGTGAGGAGATGGCACCCTTGCCTCCTGCACCTCTTCCAGGTCTGTTCCAGAAGCAATGATGGTTGCTCCGCAACCTGAGCTGGACAAATTACCGAGCCACAATCTGTCCTTCCAGAGAAACGAGCTGGGTCTGGACTCCCCTGCATTAAACTCCTTTTACTTTCAGTACTCTTATTTTTCTCTGTTTGTTGCTTTTCTCCCTGTCCTCCCCTCCTTGAAATTTAGCCCTGATACCTACCCAGAAAAAGAAAGTTAATTTTGGGCTCTGATTTTTTACCCTTATTTTTTGTAATGAACAGAGATAAATTCCAGGGAATCTTTAAACAAAATAAAACCCAAAATACAGGGCCTCACATATAATACAAGTCTGATACAAAGCACATGGGTACCGACATCTTTCACTATTACCTTCTCTCCACTATCCACTTAGGGTCTGATCCCCCTCCAATAAAATTCAGTGACAAAACTCCCATTGACTTCAACAGTGTAGGATTGAGCCCCCAGTTACTAATGCTCAATAATTTCTTCTTATACACACAAAGGTTCAACACTAGAAACTTCAACAGATCCAGTGCAAATAATGTGTTGTAATAAATGCTAATACCCTATTTAAATTTCCGATGACCCTGTTTGAATTCAGGAAATTAGCATACAGCTGCTAACTGCCACAAAAAAGGGTTGCTGCTGAACATGAAACATCAACATCCCTCTGTAATATGGAAATGACAGTAACATCTCCATAAGAGTGTTTTCAGTGAGAAATTCAAGCTGTGAAAATCTGTAAGGAGAATATTTTATCCAAATGTCTGGGGAAACCTGAAATTGTAATTTTTGTATGTTTAAACACCCCCCCCCACACACACACATTTGTACTGAACATTTTCCTGGAGCATCTTGTACCTGAAAGACAATATTTTTGCATCTACTTTGCAATTCCAGCTACCCAACTTTTTAGAGTGCTGAAAATAGCATTCTTGTGTGTCCAGCCCCTAATACAATGATCCATTGTCAGATTTTTTTTAAATAGAGTCACTGTTGCTAATCAACCATCTCACTGTTTATCTTCTGTCCAAATGCCATTGTGTTACCATTGCCTAGGTTTACTGAAACTTTGCATTCTCTTGAAGCATGCATTTATTAGTTTGAACTATAGAAAGAATCACAGAAGGAAAATAGTTGGATTTTCTTAAAAATTGCCCATTAAAAAAAAGTCAGGTTTGGAAAGGACCTGAGGCTATCATCTAGTCCAGCCCCCTTCTCAAAAGCAGGGCCAGTCATCCAACAGATTTTTGCTCTGCATCCTTAAATGGCCCTCTCAAGGACTGAGCTCACAACCCTGGGTTTAGCAGGCCAATGCTTAAACCACTGAGATATCTGTACCCCTCCCATAGAGTATCTTTAAGGAGGATGAAAGGTGTCATCAGAAGAACAGCCATCCTGGGTCAGACCAAAGGTCCATCTAGCCCATCATCCTGACAGTGACCAATGCCAGGTGCCCCAGCAGAAATGAACAGAACAGGCAATCATCAAGTGATCTACTATTCCCAGTCGCCCAGTCTCAGCTTATAGTGAACAGAGGCTAGGGACACCATCCCTGCCCATCCTGGCTAATAGCCATTGATGGACCTATCCTCCATGAACTTATCCAGTTCATTTTTTGAACCCCATGTTTGGAATCCTCTGTTTACCCACAGATCAGGTCAAGTGACAGTGCAAGTTTTCCTAAATTATTCTTCCATTTGTACTCTTCCCTGGGCAAGAGGAACGGTCCCTAGGGAGGAGAGTGTAACTGACTGTCCATGACCATTTAGGGTAGACCTATGCTAGAAGAAAGATGTGTGATAGCTAACACATTGTAAAATCCTACCATAGATGGGCAAAGGCTGTACTAGTTCTACCTCAATTTTGCTAGTTCAGATGAACTGTAGGCAACCTGCTAAATCAAGGTAAAAACTACAACTTGTTCTATCTACGCTTTTCCAGTATGTTTATATCTGTATATTATAGCATATAATATTAGCTATTAAGTTGTAGAAACACCCTTTTTTCTTGGAGTAGATGCCCCCTAGTCCTCTGAGACTTCCAAAGAGGGTGTAAATTAATGCTATTTCAGGTGGTTTGTTTTATCGTGGTAATAAAGAAAATCTATTGAGAACATCAACTTGGTTTTTATAGGTCGATAAATAGCTATCAGATTGTAATGAATTTCACTCAACCCTAGCTGAGGTAAAGTTGAGTTAGTAGCTTATAGGCGAAAGACTGTGTAGCCAGTGGCCACTATCCTGTGACATCCAGTCCCCGCCTTCTCACCTTATTTTGGGAAGATGGAGGTGGGGAGGAAGAAAAATGGCACAGACTAGTCTTTGAACAGATGGGTGGAAGGGTGGGGAAATAGCATTGTAGTTCAGATTCTGGCTCTTCAATTTAAACTGTGTCCCTTGATGAGTCATCGTACATCAGACACAAAAGAATGGAATAGGCTAGTGGCAAAGTTGGAATCTCTGGAGAACTGTGAATAAACAGAATAAATGCCATATATCTAAGTGAACAAAGAAATGAGTAATTTGCATAATTATGAATAAGCCAATATGAAATAAATTGTCTTGGGGAAAGTGGCCGGCATGACAAAAAAACTTACCATGGCTTCTTGATAGATTTTTCCCTCCCTGTCAGCAATGATATTCCTCCACAATCTGCAGAAGTTTGGCAGAGATTTCTCTTTCCACATTTCATTTCTCTTCCCCCTGCTTTATAAATGTTAAGGTCAGGTATCCTTGCAGACACAAAGCAGCATCTTTTTTTAAAAAAGGTTATGAGAAATTTGGCCCTACGTCACCCCTTAATTAGGCAAAACTTCCATTGAGACTCGATTGCTGGAGAAATGAGCATAGGATCAAGAGCCAGTGATCCATGCTTCACGATCCATGCAGAAGTGGGGACTCATCTTCACTGGAATGTCATCCCTTCTTGTGGCTCCATGGTCTGCAGGACTTGGGTCTGTATAGCAGTTGTAGGGGGCCTAGAAAGTAGTTGGGCCTGGGTAGGGAGGGAAATGGTAGGTGGGAGCAGGATGTATCATATCCCTTTCCTGTCCCCAGCTTTGAAGAGATTATCTGGAGCCTCTTTCCTGAATGTGAGTGGCCTCTTTCAGTGAAGAAGGCTTAAATTTCCTTGTACCAAGTGGCATTGAATTCCGCCATGACTAGAGAATCCTACAGCCTCACCAAAGGCCTGTAGAAATTCTTCCTGTTTTAATCTGTATGCTCCAAACCAAGTTTTTTGTCATTGGCACTCAAGTTTCCTTCTCTCTTCATCTGGCCCAAGGAAGGACCACTGGGATTTGTGTGGGCAATAGCAAGGAGGGGGCTGTCTGAGCTCCAGGGTGTCAGTGGTAGTAACTAGTGATTGTGGACATAATGACTTATTAGCCATGCATCTCCTCAGCCTGTGGGGAGGCTGTTGCTGTCCTGAACCACGTTTTAGTATGTAGTGAGGTCCATGAGCCTTCCTGTTGCCTGAATGCGGGGAGAGCCCAGATGGCTGACAGAATGAGGAGGTTGTCTAGGGCCATACTGTGATGTTCTCTGTGATGACATTTAGTGTGAAGAGCAGGCTGATGATGTGGATGGCTATGTGGATTGGACCGGAAATAACATGTGAGAGTCCTAACATGGAGAAAGAAGAAATGTGTTCGGGTGTTTTATATCTGAGGCCTTGTCAGCATGGCTGGGAAGAGGAGTCTTAAGGGTATCACTACTATTGCTGATAGCATCTCAGACAGCTTCTTTGTGAAACTACGGTCTTCTGTGTCTGTAGATAAGTAGAAAGCCCATGTTGGCTTTAGCTCTGGCCCTGGTTTCATGTGTAAAATGGAATAGTTTGAAGGCTTTGGTATTTCCTGGGGCACCACTTCCACACTGAGTTGGAATTACAATATAAATGCTATTCTGCCTGTGCTCTGGTCCACGCCTGCCTTGCGGTGTGTTGAATAACCTCGGGCAGGGAGTGTGGGGAAGGCCAAGTGGGCCAACACAAAGTTAGTAGTGTCAGCCAAGCAATTCTCGGTGATCCAGTCTTGATCTGGAGCCCCATCAGCAATGATGGCTGGGGTGGTCTGATGCCCATTGATCTGAGAACTAGTGTCCATCAACATTGGCTTGAGTTCCCAGGGTCTTCTTGCATTTGTTTTGTTCTTGTGTACAGATGATGTTTGTGTGCAGTGAATAGATAAGTATCTGGATCTGTATTGCCTCCTCCTGTTAGGATTGGCCCATCTGAGTATGGGGACTGCTCCTAATGGGCTTGATCCACTCTCAGTTGAAGTCCATTGAAAGTTTCCCATTGATTCAGTGTGGTTTGGATCAAGCCCACTGTGTGCCAGATGCTGAGCATCTGAAAGGCATGCTCAACCCTGATCTTCTGGAGCTGCAATACCTAGGACCAGAATAAAAATAGTTCAGCAGGAATTCTGAGGAATGTACTGTTCTTATTTATTATTCAAAAGCCCTATGCTGATTATGGCAGGTGACAGGATGTTTCAGGATGAGATCGGATTTTTAATCTTGTAGAGGAATCAAGCTTGTTAGTTGTCCCCTCTAGGCATGACAGATGATCAGGTCTCAAGTGACACAAAATTTAAAAAGCATACGCACAAATACATACATTTGTAATACACATGTGTAACATGCCTCCCTTGATTTCAGTGGAGGAAACCTCTCTTGAGAGATGAGTGAATGATCTAGTCTCCATCAAACCAGGAGATGCACATGCTGCATGATCAGAGAGCAGATCCAGGAAACTACAGGTACAGCAGCTGCTCCTGTCTTCTCAGACCAGTTTGCAAGTTAGCAGGCTGCTGACATCAGCAGACGCAAATACAGAGCAGCTCAGGAGTTGGCATCAAAGAGCAAAGCTGAAAATTGAATTAACACTTATTAAAAAGGGCAACTGGAAAGACTGCAGAGCAGCCCCGTGTACAGCACACGGAACAGCACATCTAATTACAGCCCATACAAAACATACTGGGTGATTGAGAAACGTGTCGAAACACAAACTTGCGGAAATGGAAATTTGTTTCAAAGTTAAAAATAAAAATTTCAACAGTTTGAAGCAAAAATAATTTATTTTGACAATTTCAAAATGGAACATTTTGACTTTTAAAACAGCTTTATTTGAAATGTGTTAATTTAAAAAAAGTGTAAAAACATCAAAAAGCGAACTGAAATGAAACAAAACCACATAATTTTGAATCAAGCAAAATGTTCTTTGACTCAAAACTTCTTTTGTCTTGAGTTTTTTTTGTGAGAAAAAACAAACCAAACCTCAATTTCACTTTGAACTGAACAGATTTTTTTTTTCAGATTCTCAGTTTCCTAAACCAAACAATCCATTATTCACTCAGAGTTAGTCCTTTCACTATTAATCCTACAGTATCTGGGGCTAGGTTTATTGCTAATTCTTAATTCCAGGAGCCTTGTACTGGTATTGAAGGATGTAAGAAGAGATTTGTTTCTTACCTGATTATCTTCCTAACGGGGA
The DNA here is from genome assembly GCA_007922305.1 of Dermatemys mawii. Taxonomy (NCBI): domain Eukaryota; kingdom Metazoa; phylum Chordata; order Testudines; family Dermatemydidae; genus Dermatemys; species Dermatemys mawii. The sequence goes on along the minus strand of ML677385.1, from coordinate 2,532,403 downwards.
CTACATTTATGTATGTACTAAGAGACCACGTACCCAACAAATAAACTGGAAAGAGTGTTCCACAGTGAATTAATCCTGACAGCATGTAGCAAAAATGTCACATCAAAATATGAACTGACAGTATGTAACGAGGAAGCTGCCTGTTGCAGCATAACATTAAAGGTTTCCCAGTATTGTGTACTTAGGGCTGTAAGAGGCTTTCACAGATGTTGCCACAAAAGCAATTTAGTGCCTTAGGTTTTCGACACTGAATAATTAGCATGGATCAAAACACAGGATTATACAGTGAAACAGGAAAAGTACTTGGGTGTGGTGCATTGAGGCATTTTGCCATGTGCATGTCAGTGAAGGGAAAGGCATGTGATAAATCACCTGGGCTGTTACACTTGTAATCTGTTATAGAATGGCACAGGCTAGGTAGCATAATGTATCCCAAAAGCATGTGTATTACATACCTCTGATATCACCTCATGACAGGTTTTGTGCCTTCTTCTCATGTTCCTGGGACTGGCTATTGTTAGAGGATGGATAGGAGACTATGTAAGTCTGTTTTGGTGGTGCATTTTCTGTGTGTATCAAGTACAGAATGCAATCAGAATTCCCCATGAGTTCAACTTATTTTTTCTCCCTGCGGACATTTTAGCATACAGAAGAGGAGTGGATTATCTATAGGCATCCCTCTTATAAAGACAAATAAGGCTGTACAACTCCTGGAACTCACTCAGTAGAGCTCAGTGGGTACTGAACTACTAATCTGTGCAACTCTCACTCCCTGGTTTTACAAAGGCTGATCATAATTGCAGAGGTTATTCCAGTTTTGTAACACACTCTGCTGGCTAGCGAGTGGAGTGGCACCGACATCTGCAGTTTGAAGTTCTGATAACTCTGTGGCGTGGGGAGAAGATGAGGGCGCTCTTGTTGGGCGGGAAGGGCGGGGGAGAGGAGTGGGACACACAGGCAAAATGAAGAAGAAAATAATTTTTTAAAATTCCCATTTTTGGCTCTGTTTTGTGCAATAGGTTTTGAAATTATGGATCTGTTGTGCAGCTGTTGGTACAGGCCTAACTTCACGGCTGCAGATCAAGCTGTTACTTACTCCATTGCTCTTAAGTTTGAATGAGTAGCTCTAGTAAACATCCAGCCCTGAGAATAACATTTGGGGCTGGTACATGACTGTTCAGTATGTGAATATACTGGTAGCGTGCAGAGAGGCTAAGATGTAGGGTGTAATGGAGACAGCAAATATTTCTTAACCTTTCAAGCATGAAGTTCCTTTTCTTCTGCTTTGTTTCACTTCATCCCATCCCCTCCCACACTGTTTTCTTTCCCTGAAGTTCTGACACATACCACAGCCTAGCTATCACTTGCAGAAAGCAGCAAAGCTAAAATACGATAGAAAGGTCATAACACTGTACAGCCTCACCAACAGTTTTTCTTAAATAACCCAAAAGGAGAGCTCTCATTCAGATAATGTATCCTCAGCACCATAATGTGAGGTGTATCTGGAATCAGTCCTCCTAATATGGTGTTCAATTCTGCAAGGTGTTCAGAGCCTCCAGCTCCGAAAGACTTTTAATGGGAGTGGCATCATTCAGGAGGCAGCTCCGAGTGTGGGGTTCACAGGTTTTACATCTGTTTCAATGAAAACTAGAGAATGTGACTGATTATTTTTAAACGCCATTCTCTAGAGATTATGGTATCCATTGTGCAAAACAAGAGCCCTCAAGAGGCTGCACTGAGCTCTTGTTGAAGGCATTCCTGCAGAATAACCCACGTCTTTCAGCCACTATTGGCCAAACTTCACTTAAAATCTCTAGTCTGGTGTGCCCTTGCCCTAATTGGCAGGGAGTGTCTATAGTTACTTGGTGCACTGAGGAAATCCAGTGCAGTCAATTATTTCTAGCTACAGTCAGGTTTATTACCAAGCTCAGAATCAGATGGCCAGCAGTGGCACAGAATCAAACTGCATAAGTCTATTAAATCAAATTGGTCTTTACATGGAACTACAGCTGGGTATATGGCAACTCCCTCAGCTAGTGTTCTGATTTTGCTATTATCCCCCCTATTCTCCCTTAAAAAGTAAGTATCTGAAACATCCTGGATGGGAAGCTTTGTAGAATTTGTGGGGTTCACAGAACCGGAAAGGGGAAATTTCAGAAACTATCGTTCAAACCTAGCGTGACCTAAGTTTTGCTGCTAGAACACTAGGAGCCCTGAATTCTTCAGTGCTTGCATGGGAGTGAGAGGGCTGGGAGAGCGGAGAGCAGCTGCCGAGAGTGGCTCAGGTTGGGGGTGCTTTGACAGCTGGCAGGAGCTTTGGAATGTTTGTCACTCGGAAGTGCAGCGAAGTGCCTCCCAATCCACCACCCTCTTCTCACAGAGGTGCCAGGGGGAGGCTTTGCGGAAGCGAAGTGGGCAGTCTGAGGCTTGCGAGGGAAGTAGAGCTGGGACAGCAGGGAGAGGGATTCTGATTGGAAGGGTGTGCCACTTGAAGTTGGTGGATGAGTAACAGTTTTGGTAATAGAGAAGTAAGGCCAGATTGAGAGCACCGGTCACTTGTGGGCATGTCTGCGCTCACCTTTCCCCTTCCCCACTAGTTCCACAGCTGTAGGACCACGACTCTTTCTTGCCTGGCCCACTGCAACATTCGGCCTGTCTTAAACTTGGAGCTCAGCTGACTCTGGCATCCAGATAAGATGTTGAGGAGCTCTATAGAAATGGCTGCAAATAAATCTGGGCCCCAGTGCATTCCTTCCCAGAGACGCCTGCGCGTGGGGAAAGTAACCAACAATGAAAGAAAATGGAACAATTCAATTACTTTATAGTCTGCTGGAACAAATGAGGACATTTACAATAAAATAATACCTAGGTCTTATAGAGCTTTTCACCAGTAGATCTCAAAGCACTTTGCCAAGGATTTCGGTATCACTGTCCCCATTTTACTTATGGGGAAACTGAGACACGGTGACTTGCCCAGGCTCATGCAGCAGGCCGGTAGCAGAGCTGGGAATAGAGCCCAGCCCTCCTGAGTTCCACTCCCATGCTGCAGGCCACTCTGCCTCCCCTGTTTAAATCCTGTCCCCATTTCCCTTTGTAGCTACATAAAACAAGCATAACCCTGAAAACAAGGACAAAGTTCCCATGTCTGTGCCCCACAAAGCTCTTGCACCATCTGTAAATGATGAGCTCTGGGACTTCCCACGAACCAGCCTTGCAAAATCCATGGCTGCAAACTATTTGGCTGCTAAATAATAAACCAAAATAATATTTTCTGTCCTGTTTTTCTGCCTCAATGAACTGCAAAAATGCATCCTTCCTTTTCAAACAAATAAAAAGCACTGTAAGAGACGTGGCAGTGCCTTCAGACTCAGGTTTTCTTCTTTGTTTCAATTTCCATTTTGCCACCCAAATCAGGTCTATTCAAAAATGTTCCTATTTGCAATAATAGCATTGCCCTATTTTTCAGTGTATTATTGGGTTTTCTCAGCAAGCACTATTTTTTTTTTTTTTTTGGTGCTCATTGCAATCAACTGCAAGATAAAGGTTCTTTTAAAAAACACATTGCTAATGTAGCCTGAATGATTCAAGAACACTGCCTTTGCAGGGCCTTACTGACGTAACTGGCAGGAGAAAATTGCATAGACACCTGCTGAGGGCCAGAAGTGACTTAACTCTCATCAGCCAAATCTTAGCTCCTAAAGGAGCTGCTGCTGAGGCATTGGGTTAAAATAGACCTGGAAAAAAGCTAGACATGAATGCCAGATTTTTTTTTTTTAAAGGAGAACTCCTTGTAGCCTGGTCACAGGTTTTGTGTATGCCTTTGTAAAAATAAAAATGAAGCAGACAGACTGTAATTGAAATCCTTTTGTTAGTATTTATCAGTCCAAAACAGCCTCTTCCTAAAGATTCGCAGTACTCTGGAAGCACAGACATAACCTAGCCAGATGATTTCCTCAGAAGACAGTATGTTCTTTTCAGTTCTCGTTGTATGGACACTGTAGGACTAGTAGTACAGTCCTCTAGAGGATCAGAGTGCTGTTAAAAGAGATCCCACTGATAATTTTTGTAAGTGTTTTAAGTCAAATGCTGTCATGCCTGTAATTCATTAATTTCTGATCATCGCTCAGCCATGGTCTTTCAGAAGATCGAAGTGATAATGGAATTCTTGCAGCAAACTCCAGTTTTCAGCAAAGCATAACTGAAATCTAAATAGTGAGATCATATTTAACAAGACAGCTTTAGGCTTCCAATCAACTGTTCCACTAGTGTTGCATAATAAAGTCATTTTGTAGTTAGCGGTAGCTTTGGGCTGGGCCTGACCTGCACTCTTGCTCAGGGGAATTACCCAGTGAAATCAGAGTGGAGTTTGGCCGGTATCAAGAGTGCAGAATCAGGCCCTTTGTTACACAGGTAATGTTTCTTAACATTACTACGTAACTAACCATTGTGTTTAGGGCTAGATTGTGAGCTAGCCTTGACTAGCAGTGGAGGGGACAGTAAGAAGCTGCCTCAAGCTTGCATTGCTGCTCAACTGTAGCAGTAATAGTAATCCTGCACTCCCTGTGTGCTGGGGTGTGTGTGGACAGCTCACCCCAGCTCCTCTTAAGTACCAATGTTGCTGGAAGAAGGTGGGCAGGAGATGGGGCGTTGGCCCTGCAGTCCCTTCTGCCCCAGTCTATGGAGTATGACCAGCCTGCCAAAGGAGGCATTCTCCATCAGTCTGAATATTGGTGCTTACCATGGGTACGGAGCAGTGCCAGGGAGTGTGTGCTTACCTGAAATCTGGTTTCTACCTCCCTTCTCCTGGGGCAGGACAAACCGGTATCGCCCCTGCTTCAGGTTTGTGGCAAATGCTACAATCTTGTTCTAAAAGTATAAAGTATTTTGTAATCGGGGACTGATGAAGTCTCTTCGGCCCTATTATTGTGCTGCAGTCCAGCTGGAGATCAAAGATCCATCCCACAGGATTTTTACTAAAAGACACTTATTTCAGAATGCAAGTGATGTCTGAATGTGGACAGGCAAAGCTGACCCCCAAAGACCAGCTCCAAGCCAAGTTACAGAATCAGAAAAAGCCCAGGCTACTTCTGAGCAAAGCCTGATCCTTCCCAGCCTGGGGAGCCCCACTACACAAGGATTGTAGCAGGGAACTTGGATTTTATTTAAGGCTGAGCCCTTAATTATTACTTTAAAAAAAAGCCTGTGGGCCCAATCCTCTGCTGAGGTAAATCATCTTAGCTCTGTTGGAGTCAGTGGAATGCCCCTGATTTACACCAGCTGAGAATCTGGCTCTGTAGTCCTAGATTTTTAAGTCCAGAAGGGACCATTATCAGTTCATTTGACCTCCTACATAACACAGGCCATATACATTCACCCAGCAGTATGTGCATCAAATCGTAATTTCTGTCTGAGCTACCGCGTATCCAACAAAGGCACAGAGAGGGGAAATGACTCACAAAAGTCCTCCCAGCAGGGCAGTGGTAGAGTCTGCAAGAGAACCCTGGTCTCTGATCTCCCAGTTCAATGTCTGATCCACATTGTCTCTAGGTTGCATGGGCTTAGTCATCCTCTCCCAGGCCTAGCAATGCAAAAGAGGAAACGTCATCAAATATTATCCAGGCTCTGACTAAACAAAAGTCTCATGGCCTCATCCCTTTTGGAGGAATGTTGGGGACAGGGGAACTGGTTGTGGACACACAGGGTGCAGAAGCCAGTCAGATCAATCTTCTTAAGCAATAGAGGAAATGCCGAGCACTGACTTGTGAAACCCAGATAGCTGCACTGTAGGAGCAGATGCTGCATCAGATGCCTGGACTCTCAATATGCTTTGGAGCCTCTTACTGCACATAAAGATGGGACAGCATGTGATGACTGCAGGTGGCCAGAGAGCCCTGTGGTTCTTGGAGCTTGCGGAACATCTTCAGACACCCTACTAGCATGTTGCACAGAGAAAATCTCATCATGGCTACAAGCCCTGTGTGGGGTAGTGTTTGCAGAATTAGGCCAACTTTTTCGAAAGTAAGTTGGTCTATTGAGTATGTGTCACAAGGTCCGCACAGTGTTCTCTAGCTTCCTCCTGTGCCCTGGTTACTCAAAATGAAGGTCTCCACACCCTTTTCTGGTGTTCTTCAAGTGTCCTTTATTTACAGTGCAGGTCTAGTGATTCTGGTGCAAGCAGAGTGCTCCCCACGTCCCCAACTGTTACCCTCACTGCTCTGCTTCCAGGGTCTGCAGGCCCCTAAGGCACCTTACCCGCTGTGAGGAGACAAAGCAAGAGCAGCAGCAGCCTTCCACCTCCCCCTCCCCCTCCCCCCCCCCCTCCCGCTCCCCCTCCCTCCTGCCTGGCCCCCCCCCAGATTGAGTAGGGCCCAGGGCTTTTCTAGCTCTTCCTGCTCCCAGTCTCAGCTGTCCCTATTTAGCCCAGCTTAGTGCTCTGAGCTAACCCTCATTAGGGTTCCCAGCTGGGCTCCTTGCAGGCTGCTCCCCGCCTCTGCCCCTGGCCCTGCTGACAGAAAGCAGGGTTTAGCCTGCAGGGGCAGGGCATTCACAGGGTTTTTACCCTAGCCCTGCCACAGTATGACAGCTATCTTTCCCACAGAGAGAGGAATCATCCCATAATGGCCAGGGTACGAACGCTGACCAAGCTGGAAAAAAATAAACAGCTCAAGACATCTTTAGATTTTCCAGAAGGTTTTGATACAGTCAGCAGAACGAGTTTGAATATTGCATAGATCACAGCACCCCTTTGTAGACTTTGCTGCACTCATTTGTTCTTGTAACAATAAATCTAACTATTGTAGAAGAGTTCCCTAGGGAATCACCATTCTAGGAGGATATTCTGGCTCCAAAATATAGAATGATTCCTGGTCTAGGACTTACCCTCAGTCTCAACTGTACTGACTCATAACTGACTACAGGTCATTGCAGACATCTTATCCTATAATATATTTTTCCTCGGGGGACTCTTTTGGTACATTTTAGTGCTTAATCAAGTGAAGAAAGGACAGTACTTTCTACTTTCAGGCATGGGTGGGCATTGTGCAGGGTTTTCTCCACAATTCTACACTATATTAACAGTTCTGATCATCAGTAATTCTCTGTGCCATTCCTGAGACTCTCCAGTGCAAAGAACAAGTGTGTGTGGTGATATTGTGATGGGGACAAATATACACCAAGGAAGAGTCTCTGGGTATATCTTTAGCGCAAATGAAGGTGTAATTTTAGTGGAGCAGACCCACATTAACTGTAATCTAGGTAACAGTAGCAATGAATGTGCAGCAGTATGCGCTAGTAACCCAAGTATGAAAGTCCAGAGGAGAGCAACAAAGATGATTAAAGGTCTAGAAAACATGACCTATGAGGGAAGAGTGAAAACACTGGGTTTGTTTAGTCTGGAGAAGAGAAGACTGAGATGGAACAGAAGTTTTTCAAGTACATAAAGGATTGTTACAAGGAGGAGGGTAAAAAAATTGTTCTTCCTAATGTCTGAGGACAGGACAAGAAACAATGGGCTTAACGTGCAACAAGACTGGTTTAGGTTGGACATTAGGAAAAATTTCCTAACTCTCAGGGTGTTTAAGCCTAAAAAAATAAATTGTCAAGGGAGGTTGTGGAATCTACAGAGGTTTTTAAGGGCATGTTAGACAACATGGTGAAATCATCCAGTCCTGAGGCAGTACCAGTTCTCCCAAGCTTCTCCAGTAGCTGCCACAAGCTCTCAGAGTTCAACCAAAGTTGTGGATCTTTTGGGTTACTGTTTCCATCGTCAGAGACTGAGACTCTGTGAAGGATTTTCTACAAATACATTCATTTTACTCATCGAGTGAGCACAAGAGAAATACAGATCCACACAAAAATAATAAACACCTGAACACAAAAACCTTCCCTCCTGAGTCCTTGCCACTTGGAGAGCCCCTTGGGTTTTGGTCAGTCCTTTCAGGGTCTCAAGACCCTCCATTCCTCCTCCTGCTCAGTCTTGCCTTCTTGTTCTGGTTGATGATAGAGAGTTATTACAAGCAGACCTGTTTCTCTATCAGGTCATCCATTGCTTAATGGCCACCTATCGGAAGTCTAGACTGGAAAAACTGGTTTCTTTCAGGTTTCAGAGTAGCAGCTAAGGGGCTTGGCTACACTTGCAGCTGTAGAGCGCTTTGGGTTAAACCAGCCTTCGGAGCACGCCCTAGGGAAAGCGCCACAGTCTGTCCACACTGACAGCTGCAAGCACATTGGTGTGGCCACATTTGCGGCATCTGCAGTGGCATTGGGAGTGGTGCATTATGAGCAGTTATCCCATCGTTCAAGTGGCTGCAACATGCTTTTCAAATGAGAGAGGTGGGGTAGAGTATGTTGTGTGAATGTGGGGACAGGGGTGAGTGGGTTTTTGGAGTGCTGAGAATGTGTCAGCATGCTATCTTGTAAGTTCAGTCCCCCAGAGTCTCCCTGCTTCTCACTCACTCACTCAGTAAATGTTTGCTCTGTTTGCTTTGCCCCGGGAGCAGATAAGCAGCTGCTGTCTGAAATGGAGTTCTCAAAAGACACTTCTGCATTCCTGCAGTGATTTCACAGCAAAGGGAAGAGAGGCCACTTGGTTTAAGGGGATTATTGGGTGTTTCCAGAGGTCACTCAGAGTGCAGTAACCTAACTCCTCATCCATACTGATGCTGAAGCATCTCACCCAATACACAACAGCTGTTAATCCTCTCGGGGAGGTGGAATACCAGGAGCGCTCCAGCCAGGAAGTCAGAGCGCTCTATGTGCCTTGCCAGTGTGGATGGGGAGTAAGGTAGAGCACTCTGGGAGGCTTTATTGTGGTACATAGTGCCAGTGTAGCCAAGCCCTAAGGTTTCTTTCAGCTTGTCTACTCTCTTTAGCATACCCACTGTAGTGCCAGGATGAAATTATTCATTGCTAAAGACCTATGATCACTCTGCAATGTCAAACTGTGTCAACACCTCTTGGAATTCCAGTCTAAAATGGAGGCAAAAAGACAAAACAGTGCTCACTCGAAAAATGAAGTTTATAGTTTGATATAGATACATATAGACATATTCTATGTTGTCATATAAGGCAAGAGCAGATATCTACAAATCTCTTCTCCAGTCATTAGTTTCTTACTAAGACTCAGGAGAAATGCCCAAGTCTGCATTGTACCTTCTGTAAGAACACAATTATGTGAAGATGCCCTATTGTTCACAGACTACAGAAGGATACATTTTAAAAACTATGAATCAGGGAGGTGGGAGTGTCAGTTACAGAAACTAAGCACAGATTTAATCTTTCCTTTATTTAAGGGATGCAATGGGCATTATAATGGGGTGGCACAAAAGCTGTGTAAATTGCAGGATGAAAGAATCAACTTTTGAACCTTTGTCCTCTAAGCAGACTCACTATAGAATTTTATTTTCCTTTCCATACCATAGAACTTGTACTAAGAAATGTTCACTGGCACAAACACTGGATGCCTCTGTGACCATTGCTAATTTTTACTGCGATGTTTATCCTGTTTTCAAATGAAAATTGACATGGCTGAAGTATTTTTGCACATTTGCCTTCTCAGTGAAAGCAAGCAGATCTTTAGTCTTGATCCTAATTTGTAACTAAGATCATAAAAGTTCATGTTATGATGAGTATATAAAGTTAAACTCTCCCACAGAGTTCCTGCATTGTACTTGAGAGAAGAGTTTGGCCCATATGCGCCACAGGAATGCACACACCTGTAAAGAAGCACAGACTTGATGTATCATAGAAGCATGGACAGATTCTAAAGGTAGCAGGCCTCAGCCTGTGGGAGGAAAGATTAGCTCATGATGAGGCATCAGATAGATGAATTTTAGTATATCGTTAAGCTACCTTGTTTCTACAAACCACCCTGTTCCTTTGTTACTCTCTGAATTTGTGCACCCATGTGATGTGGCTGATTTTCAGAAGTGCATATGATGACAATGATGGTGTTTTAGAGGGAGATCTAGCTCACAGATTGAAAAAGCAGTTCTGTCTCTCAAGCTGCCTCACACAAACTAGTAATGGATTAGTAATTGGCTTTAATTAGCTACTACACAACATCAGAAGGGCCAGCTGAGAATGGAACAACAGGGTACAACTTTGAGGTAATTTCCCTGCAATGTTATCGTCTCTTTCTCTCTCGCGCTCTTCCCTCCGCCCCCAATTTTCTTTATGCTCTGATGCACAAGTAAACACTGGCATGAAAAGTACTTGGGCTACAAAGAGGAAAAGGGGAAACATTTTTGTCCTTGTTTAGAGTTTTTAAAACTCTTTTTGATTTTAAACCCACCTCTCCTGTGCTAACATGCTTCAAGTATTATACAAGCAAAATATTATGAAAACATTCTAAAATATAAGAACATTATACTGATAAAACACAACTCAGCCTTTATAAAATGTTAAATAGCAGTAATAACAAAAAAGCAGAATTCAGAGTGGTAGGCATGTTAGTTTGTATCAGCAAAAAGAACGAGGAGTACTTGTGGCACCTTAGAGACTAACAAATTTATTTGGATATAAGCTTTCGTGGGCTAAAACCCACTTCATCAGATGCATGGAGTGGAAAATACAGTAGGAAGATGTATATATACAGCGAACATGAAAAGATGGGGGTTGTTATACCAATTCTAACGAGACAAAACAATTAAAGTGGGCAATTATCAGTAGGAGAAAAAAAATTTTGTAGTGAGAATCAGGATGGCCCATTTGAACAAAAGGAAGAAGGGAGAGTGATGAACAAGAACTCGCAGTAGTCATACTAAGAACACCTTCAGGAGAAAAATACAGCTCCAAACCTGCAACAACTTACACCCAGGCTTGACCTTATACACTGTAGGTATGTCTCCACTGCATCTGGGAGCAGGGGTAGACAGACACATGCTAGCTCTGCTTGAACCAGCATACTAAAAATAGCAGTGGGGCCATGCGGGTGTGGGTGGTGGCTTGGGCTAGCCCCCTGGGAACATACCAGAGGATTGGGCAGGTTTGTACTTGGACAGCTAGCTTGAGCTGCCCCACACTGCTATTTTTAATGTGCTAGCTCGAGAGTGGAACTAGCACAGGTCTGTCCACTCCGGAAGCATGCTTCCAGCTGCAGTGTAGACATAGCCTGTGAGTAGTCCCATTGAAATCAGTAGGATTACTTACAGTGCATTAAGTTAAGCATGGGTGCAAGTCTTTTTTCATGAATCAGGGTTTATGTTTTAAGTAAGGAAGAGAAGAAGATGGATTTCAGGGGGTCTTTTGAGAGCTTCACTCAACACACTGAGTAAAATCCAGAGTCCATTGTTTCCAGAGCAACACAAGAAAAGGGAGAGACAAGCCTTATAAGGATAGAAGAATCCCTGTATTGAGATGGCTCCCTCGAATATCAGGGTGGAACCGTGTTGCCTGATCTAGCATAGATTAGAGCAGCAGAAGTACTGCTCTTACATATGCCAGCTGGTTTACAGGCCTTTAGGGACCCATACACCAGATGAGCATAGGCAGAGCTCAGAACTCCTCTGAGCGGGGCGGGGAACTCTCAGCTGGTCAGATCTGCCTGATTTCCAGCCTCTTTGTGCCACTCCAGCAGCACGAAAGGAGCTGAACTGCAATCAAGAGTCTGGCCCCTCCAGTCATAGGGTTTGTTATAGGTAAAAGGAACAGTGACAGAAAATTACCTGAATGCTACATTTTTCAATGTGGACCAAATTGTGAGGGGATTTAAGTGCTAGTGTAAGTTATTCATCATTAGAACTGATGGAAAAAATTACAAATCCAAAATGCTGACTGCCCTTTTCATCAACATTTTGATACACATACCCCAAAATGGGGGGCAGGGGGTAAAATTGTCCCATATTTTGACCAACTCTGTTGATCATTAGTAATTCCGTGTAAATTAGTTTAGGCTGGTGTACTTTGCACAACCGATGGAAGGGAGAGTGGGTTTGTATGAGGGAAAGCAGCTAGTAGGTGTAACACAAAACAATCCTCTAAAATTCTGTAGTATAGAATTAATACTGTACTATCAATGGTGGTTTTTGAGATAGTGTCCCTTCAAGTGGTCACTGATCTCTTGAGTCAGGCCAGGTGAAAATACCGGCTCGGCCTGGATGCTTTCAGCATCCCCAGCAGGGGTGAAAGTAACTGAGGGGTGTTACCGGTACGGGGATTGGGCTGGGGCCAGCTCTGGCCCCTGAAAGGGGCGTGGCCTCGGCCAGAAGGGGTGGGGCTGTGGGCAGAACCATCCCAGCCCCCGTACCGGTAAGGGGCCTCCCCACCTATCCTCCCCCACCCTATCCCTAACCCCCCCCATCTCCTGGGGTTCCAGGGGCAGTTTAAAGGGCCCAGGGTGGTAGCGGCAGCCCAGCCCTGGGCTTTTTAAATAGCTGCCGGGGCCCCATGTCAGCCTCCCCAGGGCCCCGCAGGGACTGGAGCCCTGTTGCCGGAGCCCTAGGGAAGTGGCGGCGGTGCTCCAGCAGCTATTTAAAGAGCCCAGGGCTGGGCCACCACCGCCCTGGGCCCTATAAACTGCCCCCGGAGCCCCACCGCAGCCTCCCCCGGGCTCCCGCAGCCCAGGCTCTGGCAGCAATCTAAAGGGCCTGGGGCTCCAGCCGCTGCTGGAAGCCCCAGGCCCTTTAAATTGTGCCTGGGGAAGCTGATCCACCCTGGCATAGCGCACCGGCTCTTGCCTGTATGCTGTACCGGGGCGTACCAGCTTACTTTCACCTCTGATCCCCAGGATCCTACACTGGTCCATCTCTGGCCAATGAGCTTGGGAAGGAAGAAAGAAATGAGCTACTAAAAGAGAGAGAGTAAAGCAGGAGAGGATCAATAAGGGGGATTTGTCTCAACGGGGAGGTCTCAATGGCCCAAATTAGGTGATCTGCTTTCTGTGGGTATCTTTGTCACCGCAAATTGTGGAGAGGGTCTCTTCCTTCTGAGAGCAGGAAGCATCCTTCATTCTCATGTATCAACATGCTGCCCCTAGAGTGAGAAAAGCCAGCTCCATCACTTCCCTGCCCAAGCACTGCTACAGCAGTAACACCCAGTGGCACGTGCCCCCTCAGGGTCCTCTTGTTTGCCTTAGAAAGGCTCATCCTGTGCTTGTGGCACAGCTTCTCCGTGGCACTGGCAGTGGCTGGGGTGAGATATGGTCATCGCCATGTTTTCCTGATATATTTTCTTTCCTCAAGTTCCCATAACTGCCTCCCTGTTCCAAGGACGTCTGAAGCAGTGATCTAAATGGTATGGTCCAAGGACAAACACAAGCTGATAACTGCAGTCTATTGAGGAGAAACTCTGTGACTTATAGTTGGGGGTGAAGGCAGCATGACCTCTTCCATGACACAAGTCAACTTTTCAGAGCTGTCTGACACCAGATTTTCTAAAACCCGACATGTTCAGCTGCCTTGATGTCAACAGCTACAGGAGGTTTTATGGTTTCAGACCAAGCTGGAAGTTTGAATTGGTCCGGCACTGACTTTGTGATGATGATTACACAAATCCAACATGATCATCAGAAGGCTAGGAAAAACGGGAGTAACTGCAACCTGGTAAAGTGGTGTATTCTCAGAGGAACCTTTTGCCTGGGGAGTGTTTTTCTCTCTCTCACTACAGGATATCAATGTGCTATTCTACTGAATTATTTTGGTGTTGCTGTGAAATGAGTGCACATTACCCTACAAAAGAATTACAAAGGAATTACAAATACAGGAAGCATACATGCTGGAACTAGGGGTGCTGGGGATGCTGCCACACCCCCTAGCTTGAAGTGAGTTCCATTATAAACAGGGTTTACAGTATGGCTCAATGGCTATCAGTACCCCCACTATAAAAATTGTTCCAGCACCCTTGGCAGGGAGAAACTGGAAGCTGAATTGGAATCAATAGTCCTTCAACCTCAGCGGAGTGGTGATTTTGGTACTGGATCAAAACAAAATATGTGAAGAGGGCCCAGCTAATTCCACCACATAATGTCTGTCCCCATTTCCAAACACCGTATCTTCTCTTCCCATGTCACCCCCCTACCACCATTATATTCTCGCTCTGCCCTGCACCCCCACGCCTACCTGTAAATACCTGTGTGAAGACGGTGCCTGCACCGTAGCTGTACTGCCAGTGTACTGGAGCCACACAGCTATCCACCAGCAGCTTCCACACAGCCACTCATCAGAATCAGCCCCATTCCAGCCACCAGCACAGACACACCAGGAACATCCCATTGCCAGGATCACAGACAGACCAGCTGCTGGGAGAATGTGACCAGAGCTCCAGTTCTCAAATCCCTCTCCTCATTTCCAAGAGGAGTTCCTCACATGTCATAATGGAGTTGTATCAAGTAGGGATGATTTTCCCCCATAGGGAGATACCAGAAAGGTGTTCTCCTGAGGAAGTACCAGCAGACATATTTCTTTCTCCACAGTAGTTTTGTTTGGGGCACCAGAAGATTGGCTAGGAAAATGAAGATTAGGAGCAGTCCTAAAACATAAATAAAGGATTTCCAGTTAGCAGGGCCAGCTAACATTTGCAGAGGGAGTTTAAAAGTTATCTGGAGCCGTGGTGCTCAGCCTTTCCAGACTACTGTACCCCTTTCAGGAGCCTGATTTGTCTTGTGTATCCCAAAGTTTCACCTCACTTAAAAACTACTTGCTTACAAAATCAGACATAAAAATACAGAAGTGTCACAGCACACTAGTACTGACAAATTGCTGACTTTCTCCTTTTTACCATAGAGTTATGAAATACATTGATTGGAATATAAATATTGTACTTGCCTTTCAGTGAAGAGTATATATACGGCACTATAAACAACTCATTGCCTGTATGAAATTTTAGCTTGTACTGACATCGCTAGTGCTTTTTATGTAGCCTGTTGTAAAACTAGGCCAAGATCTAGATGAGTTGATGTACCCCCTGGAAGACCTCTATGTATCACCAGGGCTACACATACCCCTGGTTGAGAACCACTGATCTAGAGGAGTACCTGTTTCTTCAGCGTTCTCATCCCTCACCCAGAGGCTCCAAATTCTCCATGTCTCCCCACTGAGGTTCCAGCTGCTCACCCCTTTCATCATCTTCCTGTGTAAAAAAGAAATGTTAGCATTATTCTCATATTTATTTATCCATTGTGTTATGGCAGAACCTACAGATCCCAACCCAGATCATGGCCCCATAAGTACCAGGTGCTGTACATTCACCTAGGAGGAAATGCTGCCTGCCCCAAAGGGCTTGTAATCCACCCAGATTTGACAGCTCATACTTTATCACTGCTCCCAGTCTCAGCGCTTTGGGTTCTCAGGTTAAGGAGGATGCCATATATGACTGCACTGCTTATACGTCCCTCGATGAGGCTTTGACACTTAATGCTCTGAGAAAAGAATGCAAGTATGAAATGCTGTCCCACGTGACTCATGTCTGCTTCTTAGGGCATGTTGAGTAGTGCAGTTCAGAAAATGGGACTGTATCATGTGCAGCTACTTGCCCATGTAACAGGATCTTACAAGTAAACACGGGTCATATTGTAGTTATTCCAATCTTTATTTTTTTTTAAAAAAAAAAAGCCTCAGGGGGCCTGGTCAAATGCAACTAATGTCAAAGAACCACTTCCATTGACTTCAATGGACTTTAGAACAGGTGCTAAAAGTTAGTGTTAGACTAGATTCTACCCTCAGTGTTTCCCATTCTTGCCATCCCTTTTTGTGGTGGAGGGCACTTCCTGAAGAGATGAAGCCACCACTTTAAAATCTTCAGGCCCTGGAAATAATTTAGCTTCTCTTATTCACTGCAAGAAGAAGGCAGACTCAAGTACAGACAGATAGTACCGGCAGATTTTATGAATATTTTAAGCTTTTGTTCTCTCTATCTAATATAATTCCTAATCTGCAGGCAATGAAAGATTGGTTGCCTGGGAATCTAGGTACATACAATACTGTATCTGTTAACAGTTGAAAAGAAACTGATGGCCTTCACTGAAAAGATACAGGCAAATTCCTGTGCTTTGGTGTAGTGGGGTGGTCACCTGCTCCTGCCCGAAGGGTGTAAAACAGCCCTGGGAGAGGGCTGGGGTAAAGAAAAAGCTGGGCTGATTGAGAGGCAGCCTCAGATAGGGGGCCCACTCCAAAGAGACCCAGCTGACCCTATAAAGGCCAGGGAAGCCAGGAGCTGAAAGACAGTCTCCTCTAGCTGTGAAGGGAGATGGGCCTAACTGCTGGGGAGCTTGAAACGGTACCTGGAGTGGACCAGGGCTGTGGGAAGGCCAGAGGGGCTGTGGAGCTCTGGCCTGGAAACCCCCCAGGCTGCTGGCCTAGTAGAAGGCTAAAAGGGGTACTGGGGATGCAGGGGGCAGCCCACAGGTAGGCAGAGGCAGCAGGCCAAAAAAACCCTTGCCTATGATGACTGGCTTATACAGACTGCAGTTAGCCCTAATGGAAAGGGGGCTTGATGATAACTGGCAGTAGCCCATAGGCTGAGGCAAGATAGGGATGGGGGGTGGGAGTTCCCCAGGGAGGGAAGACCCAGAGATCTGTGGGGGTACTGCCAGGAGGCAGCACCCCAGGGAAAGGGGCACCGGGGTCCAGGAGGGACACAGGGCGAACAGCAAGCGGGACATTGGCCTGCAGAGGGCGCTCCAGAGGCTGGAAACGCTAATTCCCAGGACAAATAGCAGGAGGGGCCGCAGGGGTGAGTCTCGCGCCGTGACACATGGTCGCTTTAGAGGAGCTTATATTTTGCCTTATGAGTAGAGGGATGAATGTAAAGTATTATAGCAGATAGATTCTAGCCCTAGATTGTTTGTTTATAAAGTACCGGTCCTGTGAGAATCTCTCTCTTAAATACATCCCAGCTGAAAACAGCCCCATTCATACTACTTGCAGAGCAAACTGGCAGCCCAAAATAATACCAAAATTAAGCAAAATGATCTTTTGAGAAACAACAGAAAATCAGACCCCTGTAGCCTCTCTTTTTGAACAATGATGATTCAGAATAAAATCTAAACATTAAAATAATATGTCCCTGAAGCACACAGGTGGAGAGGGGGGAAGCAGTCCCTTGATTGGAAGACTGATCTTATGTTTCAGTGGAAAAAGGGATTTAAGAGCATTTGACATTTAGCTGGGGAAGAGGTCATGACTTTCCCTACTGAACCAGAGAAATGTGATATGACTTGTTTTCATACAGCAGCCCAGGGGTCATTTCATGGACCTGGCTTTTTACTCTTGGCCATCTTAGATCAGTGGGGACTTCACAAGAGGGTTGTGGAAAGAGGAAGGGAGCTTAGGGAGAAGAGAGCATTCCACGTCATTCTGTAGCAAATCTTATTGCTGAAAAAGGATCAGCAATGACACATATGGAAGGGAATCCTATAAACTGAATCAATACTAGAATGTTGTGGGAATTCTCCTACCATTGCACTGCCACTGGCACAGTTCCAGTGCCTTGCTAGGATAGCCAGGGCACCACATCTTCTAGAGCTTCTCTGGTCAGGGCTAGATTGCACCACAGTTAAAACACTGGCGGCCCACCTATGCTAGCACTCCCATCATTGCATTCACTGGTGGAGCTGCGCCAGTGATCATGCAACAGTGGGAGATTTCCCCAAAAATGCTAGTGTAGATAAGGCTAGTCCATCTTTCTTCATTGGACAGACAAAGTGGCCATGAGATGAGGCTATGAGGGCTTGGGAAGAGTGGGAATATAACTTCACCTCGCTGTCAGAGGCCTGGAAGATCCATTACCACTTCTTCCCCCAAAACGAAATGATATGAAGAACACTCATGAAGGTCTACCACAATAATAATTGAATGGTGCAAATGCTCTGAAAGTAGGGTATATGATTCTTGTGAATTACTTTAGACTCCCAACACCTGTGTGGGAGACAAGGTTATTCCATTTGTAAACAAAGCAAAAACAAGAGATTGTTTTGCTACAGCATCTTCCACCCCTATGCTTTCCTTTACTTGGCAAAGACCTCAGTCCTGCCAAGAGCTGCATGTGAGGTGCCCCCCTATGCTTAGGCAGAGCTCTGGCAGGATCAAAGTCATTGTTTGCACCGTCCATTGTTTATCTGAATTTGGAGTTGGGGCCTTCCACAAACGTTACCTACAAATCTTTAGGAGAATCCAAACTCCCAGATTGTGAAAGCCCCATGCTTACAAACACACACAGGCTTAATTCTCCTCACACAGGGAATCCGACTGAAGTCAGATTATTCATATCCGTAAATTTAATTCTGTGCAACTGTCCTAGCCTCAGAGACTTAAAGATTACAGAGGTTAGGTTCAAAAGCACTGTGGGACTGGCAATGGTTTAGAACTACCAGGTATCATTATTGTTATTAATAATTAGAAGGATTAACTTCAGGATGAGATTCCCACTCTCAGTACCAGGCACTGCATTGGGTGGGTGGGGGTAACATTCCCACTTCAGTCCACTCAGGTATTTTGTTTAACTTGATTAATGTATTTGATTGAGCTGCTTGAAAAGCATGTCCCTTACAATCATCCTTTATGCTTTGTGCCTCCACTCCTCACTCAATGTCCATGACTTTCTGGAACTTCTCCACTCAATCACTATCTGCTTTCCCTGGTCAGGTCAAAAAGTTAACCTGATACGTTTCTGTTCGGCCACCTTATCTATGTAACAGCAGCCCGATGCATCTTGAAAACAGGGGTTAACCAATGTTTTCAGTCACAAACACGTTAGCCACGTTCAGTCCCTTTGTAGAGGTTGGCTACACATTTGATTGGGGATGTCCAGCGAGAGAGGGCACAGTGATTTAGCTGCTACTTGAGTCAAGATATGCTTGAGAGCAGCACTTAATACACTTACAAGATTAAGCCTAGACCCAAAGAATGTGGACACAGCATTGGACAGGGCAGTGAAGGAGCGGAAACACTGATAACTCCTTCATCATCCAGCCCATTGTCCTGGGCTTTTCAGCATCTTACCCTGAACAATTCCAGCCCAGAGGGATGTTGCTTTGGATTTTCTTTTTAAATGGAAGACAAAGGACACTGGGGGGGAGGAGGGGGAAGAGGAGGATCCAACCCCCAAAGGCGATGCTGCATCAGGAGTTGGCTAAAAGCAGGAGGTTGCAGGCTGCAGCTCTTATTCTCCCTGCGTCAGTGCTCCCCTTAACGAGCTCTCACCATGACGTCAGGAGCAGCCTGGCAAATGTCAGCCCCTCACTGATTGTTCGAAAGGGCGGGGGAGAGAGGAGAGGAGACAGTGGTTGTGCGTTGCTAGCCTGTCTGGAGCAATCTCCTCTGAATAATCAATGCGGAGAGGATCGATCCCACCTTCGGGTGCAGGCACAAAGCCACTCTAGGTTTGCGTGGACTTGGAAAAGGAGAAACTGGAAAGGATTTTGGTTTCCTGTTTTCTTTCTCTCCCCCTCGCCCCCTTCTTCCTGTCACTTTTGCCCTCCTCTCACTGTAAAGCTCATAATTCTGTACAAAGCCCTGGGTATTCGGCAGCCCCGGGGCAGTGCCATTCTGTGCAGTGGGCAGCACCTAGTGTTACCGTTCCCTATGCTGCAATGGCAGTCAATTCTGAAATCAGTTGCTCATGCATGTCTCCTAAATTGGGAGCCTGGGAGGCAGAAAGGGCTGCCTCACGCGCTCCCTTGTGGGAAAGGAGGGCAGCAGCTGTCACCTGAGCCCTGGTCTACACTGGGGGGATCAATCTAAGATACGCCACTTCAGCCACTGGAATTACGTAGCTGAAGTCGACGTATTTAGGTCGACTTAGCGTGTTGTCTTCGCGGCAGTGAGTCGACAGCTGCTGCTCCCCCATCAACTCCGCCTGCGTCTCTTGCAGCGGTGGAGTACACGAGTCGATGGGAGAGCGCTCGGGGTCAATTTATCGCGTCTAGACTAGACGCAATAATTCGACCCCTGAAAGATCGATCACTACCTGCCGATCCGGCAGGTAGCATAGACCTGCCCTGGGACTCCTAAGCCCTGTCAGAGCAGAGCTCTTCTCTGAGTCCTGCATGAGTTAGGGGCTGCAGAGCAGGAGGTGACACTTGCAATGCAGGGCTCCTTTGCCAAGTAAGAACTGAATTCTCTTCTGAATACAGTGTCTTAGCCCCCTGAGGCCCTTGTGCTGCTGACTGCTTTCCATTCCTTTACCTCCTCAGCTGGCCACACACAGTCCCTCTCCAGCACAGCTCCTCAAGTAGCAAGGGGACAAGCTGAGGAGCTAGATCAAAGCAGTTCTCAAACTTCATTGCACTGCGACCCCTTTCTGACAACGAAAATGACTACCCGACCCAAGGAGGGGGGACCAACGCCTGAGCCCCGCTACCCCTGGACTCCAGCACGTCTAACGCCAATCCTGGCAGCCCCATTAAAACAGTCATGACCCACTTTGGGGTCCCAACCCACAGTTCGAGAATCCCTGAAGAAGATGGCAAGAAACTGGCAATCTTGTGAATGTATACAGCATGCTGGGGGAAAGGGAAATTATGTGGACTTTAGGCATCTGCTCATTAATATTAGCAACAGGCCATTCTGAATAACAATGATAGCCAGACAATGATTTCCAGCACCCCAGTGAATTAGGTAGATGACTAAGCATTAATACCATTTTAGAGAAGGGGATGCTGAGGCTGAGCTTAATGGTAAGATGTTCTAAAGCAGCTCTGCCCCTTTTTAAAAAGTACAGAAGTCACTTAGGAACCTGTCTGTATGTTTACACTGCAAAAATTGTGTGTTTTTAACTCAGGTTAACTAACTTGGATTAAAATAACAGTGAAGAATGTAAGAACGGCCATACTGGGTCAGACCCAATGTCCATCTAGCCCAGTATCTTGTCATCCAACAGCAGCCAATTCCAGGTGCCCCAAAGGGAATGGACAGAACAGGTAACCATCAAGTGATCCATCCCCAGTCACCTATTCCCAGCTTCTGGCAAACAGAGGTTAGGGTCACCATCCCTGTCCATCCTGGCTAATAGCCACTGATGAACCTATCCTCCATTAACTTATCTAGTTCTTTTTTGAACCCTGTTATAGTCTTGGCCTTCACAACATCCTCTGGCAAGGAGTTCCACAGGTTAACTGTGCATTGTGTGAAGAAATACTTCATTTTCTTTGTTATAAACCTGCTGCCTATTAATTTCATTTGGTGACCCCTAGTAAATAACACTTCCCTCTTTACTTTCTCCACACCACTCATAATTTTATAGATCTTTATCATATCCCCCCTTAGTCATCTCTTTTCCAAGTCGAAAAGTACACATTTTATTAATCTCTCCTAATATGACAGCTGTTCCATATTCTAAACATTTTTGTTGTCCTTTTCTGAACCTTTTCCAATTCCAATATATCTTTTTGGAGATGGAGTGACCACATCTGCATGCAGCATTCAAGATGTAGGTGTACCATAGATTTATATAGAGGCAATATGATATTTTTTGTCTTATTAACTATCCCTTTCTTAATTATTCCCAACATTCAGTTCACTTTTTGACTGCCACTGCATGTTAAATGGATGTTTTCAGAGAACTATCCACGACTCCAAGATCTTTTTCTTGAATGGTAACAGCTAATTTAGACCCCATCATTTTATATATATAGTTGGGATTATGTATTCCAATGTGCATTACTTTGCATTTATCAACACTGAATTTCAACTGCCATTTTGTTGCCCAGTCACCCAGTTTTGAGAGATCCTTTTGTAGCTCTTTGCAGTCTATCTTGAGTAACTTTGTATCAGAAAGGAGAAAGAGATGACAGCTACCCTTTTAGCACTGGTTAGAAGCTTGAGTTAAAACTGAGGTTGAATAAGAGGTGTGCACCTGAGTTAAAAGCCAAGTTGCTGTGTCTTCACTGCTATTTTAACCCAGATGTGTAGGTTATGAAACTCTGCCTAGGCCCTCACATTCTGACTTATGCAAGACCTCATGAAATTTAGGACCAACCTCCATATGTAGTCATGGCCCAAAACATTACCACAGCTTGTGATGATAGAATCTGGTAGCAGTATTGTTACAAGAGCAGGCTTAGGGCAGATTGTTATTGACTTTTGATTTTAGCAATCACAATATGTGTTAACTATTCCACGTGTTCCCAGAAATGATTAATTGGGTGCTTTTAATAAACTTAAAAAAGAAACAGGTCAAATATGGTGTCTGCTAAAGTGTAACCCAAAGCCCACTGGAGTCAATGGCCGCGTCGTTCCACTGCCTTCAATGGGCTTTTTCACTCGGGCCCTAAAATTTGTCAGCTCTCCTGTGCAGTTGGAACGCCATCTTTAATTCACTGGGTTCCTTCTTTCTCTACCCTTGTCTTGTACAGGGTCTAAGATATAGGCTGTGTGCTGCCATGCCACATCGCAGATAGGGCAGCCTGCAATGGAGGCGCTAAGCGGTAGAGCCAGTATTTCATCCTCAACTTCATATTTCTTTGCTTTGTTGGTTTGTGTTCATCCTTTTAATGATACCTTCAGCCTCTTCTGTGCTGAACCGTGTACACTCAAGAAAACACACATGACTCTCCAGTGCCGTGCTGTAGCTAAGAGGACGAACTCAGTCTTTGGATGCATAAGCAGGGGAATATCAACCCAACAGCTATTAGTAACGTAAGAACGGCCATACTGGGTCAGACCAATGGTTCATCTAGCCCAGTCTCTGACAGTAGTCAGTATCAGTTTCAGAGGAAGTGAATAGAACAGGTCAGCTTTGGACAGATACACCTCAGCACACCTCCAGAACTGGAACGTGGATTGTCAAAGGAAATCAGATATAATTTTTGTATCTTTTAGACAAATTCTATTTTGCAAATAAGCTCAAAATCCTTCTCCCAAGCTTGTTTTTAATTCTTTTATAGCAAAGAATTCTGCAGTGTATCAGGAGATTTTATCTGTCTTGGGGTATTGCAATGGGTTAGGAGAAACCTGGACTATCTCCTCTCACTTCAAACTTTCCCTATTGCCCACCACTAAATAACATTCTCTTTATGCACATCTCAATTTGGTGAATGAGTTGCTCAGTCAATTTGTGCACAAGCTTCCAGTTTTCACTCCATGTAATGATTGCGGCAAAAGGGAAGAATCTCTGTAAAATGACAACACCCTGGGGTCAATCTTCAGCAAGATATGCACAGATTTAGCTATGCGACTGTCATTCACATTAATGGGAGTCATGCAGCTAAATCACTGTGCTGGAGATTCCACCGCCCGCAGCCTCCCAGTCTAAACAAAAAATAAAACAGAGGAATGCGAACAAAAGGTTCTGTTCCCTCTCTTCATGAGGCCAGGAGAAGACTCATTGCTGGGGAAGAAATGTCACTCACCACTCACTAATCATTGTGTAGGGCAGCGGGGAATAGGCATTCAAGAAGCAGGGAGAAGGCCGGCAGTCCTTTGTGGATCTGTTACTGTAAATTCTAAATTAGCGCCTCCATTGTGACACAAAGCACAAAACCCAGCTGCTTGTGGGGGGCCTGATTGCCAGCAGAGAAGAGCAGCAATTATTTACATTTTCTAAGGACTCCACTCTCTCAACTCTGCTAAAATATGTGTGAAATGCTTCTGAATCTGTTAAATGTGTAGGGTGTAGAAGTTTATCAGAGTCATAGGGATAGGTCTCTTCTAACAGTCAGGGCTTGGTTACACTTACAGCTTTACAGGGGTTTTGGTTATAGCTGTCCTCGTATACAGCTATAGCGATATAGCGTGTCCACACTGAGACCCACCAGCGGTATAGCGTGGCCACATTTGCAGCACTTCAGGCAGCAATGGGAGCAGCGCATTAGGGCAGGTATCCCAGCATTCAGCTGGGTGCAACGTGCTTTTCAAACGAGGCGGGTGAGGGGGAACGTGTTGTGTGTATGCAGAAGGAGAGAGCGAGTGAATTTTCAGCTGCTGAGACAAATTTCCTTTGCCTGCTAGTCTTTTCTTTCACAGAGGCACACTCCAAAAACATTTGCCTTGCTGATTTGCCGAGTTAAGAGAGAAACTCTGAAAATGTACTTCCTCCAGCCAAGTTCAAAACAAAGGGAAGAGACGTCAATTGTCTTAAATGGCTCCAGGCGTCTCCAGAGATCACTCTTGCGCTTGTAGTGTTAATGCCCATTCACACTGGCAATAATACGGAGCAGTCAATACGCAATAGCTGTTAATCCTCAGGGAAGGATGGATTACAAGGACCGGTATAACTGTGGGTTTATAGTGCTCTACATGCCTCGCCAGTCTGGACGGGTAGGGAGTTATAGCATTCCTGGAGGCTTTATAGCACTATAAAGTGCCAGTGTAATCAAGCCCTTAGAGCAGAAGGCTGGGAGTCATGTCTCATAAATTCTGTTATTGATTTTTGCCATTGACTTACTTGTGACATTGAGCAAGTCACTTAAGCAAGTATTTTCAAAAGCATCAACTAAGGGTATGGTTACACTTACAGGATTATAGCACTATTGGTTATAGCGGTCCCCTTATACAGCAATATGTATAGCGCTATTGTGTGTCCACACTTAGACACGCCAGCAGTATAGCATGGCCACATTTGTGGCACTTCAGGCGGCATTAACAGCAGCGCATTAGGGCAGGTATCCCACAGAGCACCTCTTCCCGATCTGGCGCAATGCCTTGTGGTAGGAGGGCATCACTTGCGGGGCATTCTGCATCCTGTTCCAACTACCCATGATGCTTCATGGCATATCCCAGCAATCCCTGGGTTTCCGTCCACCTCAGGTGCCATCTTTCAATGGCGCGCTTTCATCTTTCAGGAAGGCATGCTCCGTCTTCCATTTTCGTGTGTCGCAATGAATCCACAACTGCTGAGGGACATGCTGACGACTGTCACCAGCACATCTCTGTGTGCAGTGGAGTTAATCCTTGACATGCAGGATGACAGTGATGGGTCTGAAGACGAGATTGAAGCGGTGAACGCGTTTGACACGAAGCTTCTTGTCTCATTAACGGACATGCTCACGGCCATGGAACACCGCTTCTGGGCATGGGAAACGAGCACTGAGTGGTGGGATCGCATCGTCATGCAAGTCTGGGATGACGAGCAGTGGCTAAAAAACTTTTGTATGAGAAAAGCCACTTTCATGGGACTGTGTGCTGAACTTGCCCCTGCCCTGCAGCACAAGGACACCAGATTGAGAGCTGCCCTCCCAGTGGAGAAGTGGGTGGCTATCGCGCTCTGGAAGCTGGCCACCCCAGACAGCTACCGATCGGTGGCCAACCACTTTAGGGTGGGAAAGTCGACCGTTGGAGTTGTGCTGATGCAAGTGTGCAGGGCCATTAATCGCATCCTGCTACGAAAAATCGTGACTCTGGGTAACATGCATGACATTGTTGCTGGCTTTGAAGAAATGGGTTTCCCTAACTGTGGAGGGAACTGTGGGACCCATATAACTATTCTGGTGCCCGCCCACCTAGCAGACAAGTACATTAACCGAAAGGGGTACTTCTCCGTGGTTGTCCAGGCGCCTGTGGATCACCGTGGGCGTTTTACTGACATTAACGCGGGCTGGTCTGGAAAGGTGCATGACGCACACATCTTCCGCAACACCGGCCTGTTCATGAAGCTGCAAGCCGGGACTTTTTTCCCAGACCAGCGGATCCCCGTGGGGGAAGTCGAAATGCCCATCGTGATTCTTGGCGACCCCGCTTACCCTTTAATGCCCTGGCTCATGAAACCCTACACAGGGAGCCTGGACAGCAGCCAGGAAAGGCTCAACTACAGGCTTAGCCGGTATCAAATGACTGTGGAGTGTGCTTTTGGGTGTCTCAAAGCGCGTTAGCGCTGTCTTTATGGGATGCTAGACTTGGCTGAGGGAAGTATCTCCGCAATTATTTCTGCATGCTGTGCCCTACATAATCTTTGTGAGTAGAAGGGTGAAGGCTTCACTCAGGCATGGTCCTCAGAGGTTCAACGCCTGGAGGCCACATACACACAGCCAGAGAGCAGGGCTCTTAGAGGGGCCCAGCGCGAGGCTGTTAGGATCAGGGATGCCTTGAGGGAGCATTTTGAGGCTGAAAGCCAGTTCTAAAGGGAAGTGCAGAGGGAGGGAGGGTGCATTCTTTTAATAGGAACAGGGATTTGCTTTTCTGTAGTCACTAATAATCTATGTACACTGAATAAAGAAACCCATTTAATAAGACAACAATTCATTTATTCAACAGCTACTTCGGTTGCTGAAAGAAAACATTTTGATGCATGTGTTGGGGAAGCGGGTGGAGGTGCAATTGGGGTGGGATGGGGTCAGTCAGAGATTGGAATATGTCCGGATCTCTGAGTCTCCAGTGACCTCACAGTTGCTGTGTCCCCGAACCCCATTTGCGGAGGGCAATAAGGCATGTTATTAGGGGTTGAGTGCAGTGGATAAGGGTCCTGGGTTTGGGGGTTGTTCGGTGAAGACAGAGGGGTTGGAGGCAGCTGTGGGTGGTGATAACCAGACAGCTGATAATAGTAGCCTGGAGGGTACAGAAGGCCAGAAGGGGAAGGGGTTTGGGGCAAATGATAATGGGGGCGGAGAGCGTGGTGATTCTCCTCCTGAAGGGTGACAATCCGCTGCATAGTCTGCAATTGAAGCTGCAGTAATGAGAGCAGCTTATCGGTGCTTTTCTGCCGGTGACTCGCATTCTCCTGCCGCGCCTTCTCCCTCAACTTGCTCTCGTCCTCCCTCCACCTCTGTGCAATTCGATTCTCCTTTACAGCCTGTTGCATTACTTGCTGTACAAGATCCTCTTTGCTTCTTCGTAGCCGCTTCCTCAGTCGCCTCAGCCTCTCAGCTGTTGATAACAGCAATGGCTCAGGGCTCAAGGTCGATGCTTCTAAAAGAAAAAGATACATGTAAGAGTGGCTCCCTTGTAAACAGCAGATATGCCGATGATTCCCCCGCATTCCCCGCTTGCCTGTCCCGCAGAGAGCACACAGACAACAACGGAGCCCTGCCATGATGAGTCCTGTCCAGATGCAGGTGGAATGATTGTTTCCCTGCCGTGCTGTGCTGTGACTGGGGGCCGGGGGAGGGAGTGCCAGGAAGTGGCGGGAGCCCTACTCTGAACACTGTCCCAACATTCTCTGTAGGTGTTCATCCTGGAAGATATCTCGCAGCTGCGGGTGACCGAGGAAGAAAGGGAGGGGATTCTAATGAGATGCGGCTTCCGCCCAGGGCCAAATGCAGCTTGCCTCTGTGCAGCAATGCTCCGCCCACCCATCATAGCACAGTGGCGGGGACTAGTGACCGTGACCGGTACGGGGGCCACACTGGCTCTCCCGGGAAACCTGCACAGGCACATTGCAAGCGCTCTTATTGAGACCTTTGAAGAGATTACTGATGACGATTACCGCGATGTGATAAACTACATCAGTGCACTATTCCACATGTAGGCAAGCATGCAAGCATCCCTTTCCACCCCAAGCTGCCTGCCTTCCCAATAGAAAAGCAGCTTTACCTCCGCAATCCACTGCTGCGCTGCCCCCTGCAACTGCCGGACGCTGTGGCTGGCTGCCCTCCTCCTGGCTTGAGAAGAGCTCCTGGCTGCATGCATCCAGGGACTCCTCCGTGCCCTGGGTTGCTGCTGCCTCCTCCTCCTCTTCTTCATCCTCCTCCTCACCCCCCTCTTCACTGGTGGGCTGGGAAGTGTCCGTGGTGGTCGATGGAGTGACCGTAGGATCACCACCAAGTATTGCATGCAGCTCCTTATAAAATCTGCAAGTCACTGGGGCTGCCCCGGAGCGGCCATTTGCCTCGCGGGCTTTGCGATACACATTCCTAAGCTCCTTTATCTTAACACGGCACTGCAGAGTGTCCCGCTCATGGCCTCTTTCCGCCAACGCCCATGATATCTGCCCATAGGTATCAAAATTCCTGCGGCTAGACCGCAGCTGAGACTGAACAGCCTCTTCCCCACAACAGCTGATGAGGTCCAGCACCTCGCTATTGCTCCACGCTGGGGATCACCTATTGCGAAGAGGCATGGTACGTGGAGTCATGATCAATCAGAATGATCACCTGTAAGGATTTCCTGAGAGCATGCCACGTTTGGCTGGAGCAAACAGGAAGGGGATTTTCAAACTTCCCTGGAACTCTAAAGGGCGGGTCTGACGTGTGGTCACCTGAGGACAGGACAAAAGAGTT
Organism: Dermatemys mawii; assembly: GCA_007922305.1. NCBI lineage: Eukaryota > Metazoa > Chordata > Testudines > Dermatemydidae > Dermatemys > Dermatemys mawii. The sequence goes on along the minus strand of ML677385.1, from coordinate 2,504,322 downwards.
TGCAAGTGATGACCAGAGTGGCTCGAACAGGAATTATGGGACCTGCTGGAGGCCAATTAATGCGCAGTGGGTGTCCACATTCTTCCTGTAGCACTACAGCAGCTGTGCTACAGCCCTTATTCCCCATGCGGAGGTGGATTACCAGCAGCGCTATAACTCCGCGGTTATAGCGCTCTACGTGCCTTGTCAGTGTGGATGGGTAGTAGGTTATAGCGCTCCTGGGGGCTTTATAGCACTATAAAGTGCCAGTGTAACCATGGCCTTAATTTGTGACCCTCCATTTTGGAAGCCCCCTTGAAGACATTTTCAGCAGGACTGAGCATTCATAGCTACCATTAATTTTAACTGGTGTTTTGGATGGCTCTGAAAATCAAGCCAATGGGTGTCTCAAATTGGCCACCTTAAATTCTTGGACAATTTTGAACATTTCTGATTTAATTTTCTCCGCTTCCATTTTCCCATTTGTAACACAAGGACAATCATACTGATCTAGACTGAATTAACTAGCGCCAAATTCTGATCTCACACCAGTAAAAGACTGGAATAATTCCACTGAAGTCAAGAAACCTGGAGTAGCTCCACTGAGATGATTGAGATACACAGCACCCTGGATGGAATTTGCTCCATAAGAGAATGACTGACTATAGTTGTAATAATTGTCACTGTATAAGCTTTCCGTGACACTGGAAGGAAGGGATTATGGCTTCCAGGGAAGCCACAACCGCACTCTTCTTCACAGTAAATCAATTCTCCTGTTGAGAAATCATCCCCATGGAACTCAGCCAGTCGTGGGGAAGAATAAGCCACTAATTCATTCCTCTCCTCCTTTCCCAACGCTTGCACAGAATGCAAGCAACATGGGGGAAATATATCCAATTACTGTTAACAGGATCCTATAGGCAGATCCTCAGCCAGTGTAAATACATATTGCTCTATATGCAGATTTACACAATATGAAAATCTGATCTCCATTTCCAAGGAAATAAAGGAGGTGAGTATTAATTATAATGAGCCCAGAAAGCTCTTTGAAATTCATTTAGCAGACAGCAAATAACATGGAAACCTGCCTCTCTGTAGTTCATAGCAAATTTTGTATATTTTACTGTATGAACAAAACCCAGTGCTTGAAGAAGACCTTATGGGCAGAAGTGTGAAGGTCCTGCACACAATAGAATTGCAGGAGGAGGTGTGGAGTGCAGACTCCGGCCAGGTGGTGCTTATTGCGAGTGGCTCCTGGGTGGTGGTGCAGTGGGGCTAAGGCAGGCTCCCTGCCTGCCCTGGCACCACACTGCTTGCAGAAGCAGCCGCCATATCCTGCCCCTGGGGAAGCAGGGGGGCTCCGCACACTGCCTGCAAGTGCCTCCCCTGCAGTTCCCTTGGCTGCAGTTCCCAGCTGTGGAGTCAATACTCAGTGTATGTGCAGAGCACAGACACCCCATGCTCCCATCCCGCCCCGTCCCTGGGGCCACAGGGACATGCCCGCCACCTCCGGGAACAGTGCACGGCCAGGGTAGGCAGGGAGCCTGCCTTATCCCCACTGCACTGCCAGAGTTTTAGCACCTAAAAATCTCCCAGTTTGGCTTCAATAGCTTCCAGGAGATATGGCCTGATTCCAGGAGACTCCCAACAAAACCAGGGAGGGAGAGGACTTATTTAAGCTCAGTACCAATGTGGACACAAGAACAAATGAATATAAACTGGCCATCAGGAAGTTTAGACTTGAAATTAGAAGAAGGTTTCAAACCATCAGAGGAGTGAAGTTCTGGAACAGCCATCCAAAGGGAGCAATAGATATATCTGGCTTCAAGACTAAGCTTGATGAGTTTATGTAGGAGATGGTTTGATGGGATAGCTTAATTTTGGCAATTAATTGATCTTTGACTATTAGTGGTAAATATACCCAGTGGCCTCTGATGGGATATTAGATGGGGTGAGACCTGAGTTAATATCGAGAATTCTTTCCTGAGTGTCTGGCTGGTGAGTCTTGCCCACATGCTCAGGGTTTAGCTGATCGCCATATATGGGGTCAGGAAGGAATTTTCCTCCAGGGCAGATTGGCAGAGGCCTTGGGGGTTGTTCACGTTCCTCTGCAGCATAGGGCATGATTCACCTGCTGGAGGATTCTCTGCATCTTGAAGTCTTTAAACCATGATTTGAGGACTTCAATAGCTCACACATACGTTAGGGGTTTATTACAGGAGTGGGTGGGTGAGATTCTGTGGCCTGCATTGTGCAGGAAGTCAGACTAGATGATCATCATGGTCCCTTCTGACTGTAAAGTCTATGACTCTATGACTTTAGGTGGGGGTGGCAATGGGGCAGTTCGCCCCTGGTTCCCATTTGAGAGGGCCTCCAAATCGAATGGCATTGCAATCTGGCATGCCAGGTCGCTAGGCCATTCACTGAAATTTGGCCCAGTGACCCCGCCATCACAACAGAAGGGCTGCTGGGCCAAAGCTGAGTTAAAATGAGAATGCTTCAGTTGTGCATATCACGTGAAAAATTTCATATTTGACCATTCTGATTTTTATATTTTTCCTGTCACCTGAGGAGCTGGGTTATGTGGGTTTCAAATACTATAGGGGAATGTCTGTGTTTTAAAAATTGTGCCCAATAGAATTAAAAATAAAAAATGATGGGAACATTTATATTGGGAGTGATTTTAAAAATACTCATCTTTTAAAAAGAATCTAAATTAGGACCAAATTTGGCTGGGGAGTACCTCTTTAAAATCATTCTTTCCTTTTCTGCTCTTAGACTGTGGGCTGGTGCTGCATATGGAATTATCTGCAAGTTCCATCAGTCTCACCACTGCCGTCTATCTTTAGGTGTCTGAGCAGTCACAGCACCCCCTGAGCGCCAGCGGTGGCTTAATCACAAGGATCCCATGAGGTTCAATCACGTTAAATAAGTCATCGTGCCCATGACTCATGTCGCTGGTGGGCTCAACAGTGATTCAAACATGAAGCACTGTGACGGTTCCATCCTTGTTTATACGATGACACTGTTAACAGAAGAAAACATATTCAAAAGCAATACCCCTGATATCGAGTGAACAATCTCTTTTCTGCCTAGTTCCTCGCACTGCAATATAAGTTGCAAACCATAGGGCAAAAGCTGCCACTCTGCAGTGGGGAACAGAAGGACTCCTCTCTGATTTCTGCCCCACAAACTTCCCCACTATCCAGCCCAAGTTATTTCGGTGGGGCACTTTGGAAAACATTTGTCCCCATATGGGGCGAGGAGGAGAGCTTTATCTGCAAAGAAAGAGCCATTAGCGCTTGGCTCTGGATAAGCTTAGGAGAGGAAAAACATGCATTTATAAAATAATAGTCTGAAACTTCTTTGCCACAGTGTCAGCAGCCCCTGCACTGTGTCATTTGCAATGACAGACATGTGTGAATGGAGCTCAGCTGTTGGTATCAATGAATCATTATTCCTAGCTGTATTCAATTGTCTGAGGTCTGTATGCTCCTGAAATGCCCCATACAAAGATGCTAATTATCAGCTTCCCAAAGAGTAATAATTGTGCCTAATGACACACTTCTGTGAGGAAGCCAATCCCTTGTCTATGTGCGCAGTGCAGAAGTTACAGATGTACAAACCCATAAACACTAGAAACTTGAGGCTGGCGGCAGAACAATCGGCTTTGTGCGGCACGTGCGCTGTTGCCAGGCTGTCCTGCTTTCTTCGCCCTTCTCACTAAACATACTTTTTACAAAGACATTGAGAGAGTCACAGCTAAAGGAAAAGAAATAAAAGAAACAGCTTTTCAGCACATTTTGGTTGGTAAAGAAACCTAGTTTGTTGTTTAGTTTCCAGCCTACAGCAGAAAGCTTCCATCTCTCTGTTCATCTGGCCTGTAAAGCAGGAAACGTTTTCTATCAATATTTTCTAGATTCTCCGGTCTGAAACATTAGCCAAAATGCATTGTATAATTGTTATTTCTAGAGCCAAGCAAGTGACATCACTCCCCAGCAAAGGCTAGCTGGGAGCTTGAACATAATAGACCACGGATATGTAGCTGGCCTCTTTTGCAAAAAACAAACAGGTACTAAAGTAAATAGTTTAACAGGATTAGTGTGTACACATGTGTGTGTGTGCGTGTACATTGTGACAAAGTTCCTCCTCTGCCTTGGTGGGTCTTGCACTTATTGGCGGATTTGCTCACCTCAGAGATTCACCTAGTGGATCGGGGAATAGGCCAGAGACCTTCCCCTCTGGTGGAACCCACAGTCCAGGTCAACTTCTCTGGTGTCATGTAGGGAGTTGGGGGAATGGGGGGAACTTGGGCCCGCCCTCTACTCCAGGTTCCAGCCCAGGGCCCTGTGGATTGTAGCTGTCTAGAGTGTCTCCTGTAACAGCTGCATGACAGCTAGAACTCTCTGCGCTACTTCTACAAAAGGAGGACATTTGTACTCCTCAGTCCTCCAGCAGTATGCTTTCCCACTCTCAGCTTCTAGTGCCTTTTGCTCCCAGCTCCTCGCATGTACACCTCACTGACTGAAGTGAGGTCCTTTTTAAACCAAGTGCCCTGATTAGCCTGCCTGCCTTAATTGGTTCCAGCAAGTTCCTGATTGTTCTGGAACCACCTCTGTTGCCTTATGCAGGGAAAAGTGACCTGCTCAATCTGGGACTAATATATCTGCCTTCTATTACTCTCCTGTAGCCATCTGGTATGAACCTGTGAAAAAAAAATATTCTTAAAATAACATACGTGGGGGTGATAGCCATGTGAGGGTAATAGCTGTCTGATAAATTGCAGAATCATGTGACAAATGAATTTCATGGGTGTAATCCTGGTCTCACTAAAGTCAATGGAAGTTTTGTCATTGATTTCAATGAGGCCAAGATATCACCTGATGATTTTGAAGTCCAATATCTTGTACCATTGGAAAGGGAGAATTCCCAGCTTCTCAGTGGGACTCAGCACTCATTTCTAGCCTTGGGAGTCCTAAATATCACACTTAAAGCTGTTATATTTTTATATACCTTTATTGTATGTAGTTTATACAACCTTTTCAGGGTGACCAGTCAGCAAATGTGAAAAACTGGGACAGCAGCTGCGGAATAATAGGAGCCTATATAAGAAAAACCCCAAAATTGGGACTGTCCCTATAAAATCAGGACATCTGTTCACCCTAAATGTTTTATGGCTCCCTCTAATCCTGAAACATTTGGGATTCGTGGTAACTAAGGCACCTGGCTTTACAAGCATTCAATCTGAGAAAACAGTCCCATTCAAAAAAAAAATTAAAAATGTCTTACAAATAGTTTTTTTGCATCACGTGTGGTATATGGAGATCACGCAATGTTATGGTATTGCATGAAGCATTGATAAGCACTTGTTTGGGATGAGTTGCATGGCTGATTAGGACTTTGCCTTTTGTGAGTAATGTGTCTATTCAAAAATTAATGTAACCCTAAATCTAGTGCCATAATTGCCATGAGTCCAACTCTACAAAGCTCATAGAGAGAACAATTAAGACTAATAAATGTAAAAATCTCCAATACTGACCCATGTCATCCTTTCCTTCCACGGCAATGTCACCTCCTTTTAAAGACAGCTATCAAGAGCTCTTCGAGGGTTATTGCTGTGTCCTGGGGTTCTGGTCTCCCTTTCCTAATTGTGAAATGCTCCTGTTTCTATCCAAGCTACAAGGTATCTCTCACACCTTAAATCCAGGACTTTTTTGTGTCTAGAAAAGTTATCTTTGGCCCAAGACTGATTCAGGTATCTCAAAAATTAGAATAAATCCCTGGAGACAGGAATTAGTGAGATGGGTACAGATGAGGTTGTCAGAGATGCTTGATAAATGTATTTCTCACATGGCTCTGCAATGTTATCTATCATATGCAAGTCACCTCCACATCTGTGGTGTGTGTATGTAACATTTTGTCTGCTCCCCTTCTTCTCCTCACTAACTATTAAGGTTGCTCATTGTACATAAAGCCAGGGGCAAGAGACTTCATTTGATCTGCTGTGCTGAGTACAATGAAAACACCTGTGTTTTGACAAGCAAACTCAGCAAGTGCGACAAGGAAATCATCCAAAGGAGTGATTAATAAAAACAGTCAATATTCAGACCTGCAACAAGCCTAGCAGTAAAAATATAATGAGCACGAGTCGCTTTCTTTTGTGCTACCATTGTCACCACCATCGCTTCCATAAGTGCTCCTTATCTTTTGCCAATCAGACTAAGACCCTTGGCAAGCACAGTAAGCCTGTTTTTCAAGAAGAAACTGAACTCTTGGAAAATTAACACCAATCATTCATGCCAGGTGCAGCTCTAAGTGGGGACAGACAACACAAAATCAAAAATCCTTTAACTATTCAAGACTCCCCTAGCATCCTCCAGCATAGGTTTCTCTTTAGCATTCATAAACATAGCATACAAGCACAATCAGCTAGTAATATTGGCATGAGAGCAGCATGCTGTAGAGGTGTGTGAAGTCCTAACTAAAGTAAACAAGGGCTCAACCATGTACAAACCTTACTCATGTGAGTTAATTCTTAATCACAAGTAGAGCCTCATGGACTTGAGTGGGACATCACAGACTGAATTTCAGAGTTGGAAGGGACCTCCAGAAGATTATCTAGTCCAACCCCCTGCAGGACCAATCCCATTTTTGCCCCATATCCCTAAATGGCCCCCTCAAGGATTGAGCTCCTAACCCTGGGTATAGCAGGCCAATGCTCAAACCACTGAGGTATCCCTCCCAAATGCAAGACCTGTCAGCTTTTGCTTTTCTGATCCTTTTGGTCCACAGATAAAGCAAAGAATGAGGTTCAGGGGCCATAAAATCACTGGGAGAAGGACTTTATCTTTATTCATGCATTATATAAAGCTGAGCACAAAGCCCCAGCTCTTAATAAATAATGAATATCGATGAGGCAGAAATGGCCCAAAGTCATTAATTAGTGAAAAATAATCAAATATTTTTGTTCACACAATTTGGCCATGACTTTTCTATCACTGTCGCATTTCCATTCGTTCCTGGATTTATGTATTTGCTTGATCTAAGCAAGGAAGGTTTTTATTTTGCTCTTGGTTCATTTTATGTCAGTAGATGCCATTCTCTTGCATAATATCCTTATTTCGTAGTTGAAATTGTTCATTTGTCATAATTCATGGAAGCTTATTCAACAGAATGAATAATGGATTTCCCTCTCCCCTTCAGAATGCACATATAAACTGTTGTGACTCAGACCCAGATAGAGAGGAGAATAAGGCATCCTGCAGGAGTAACAGCTACTTTATTGGGTGAAGTATTAAAGGTAAAGGGCTTTGTTATTGATTGATAAATACACTGGACATTATGCAACATTTGACTTTCCCCTGCTCAATATTGACTTTCATTTTCTTCTTATGATGACTGCTAAGAAATCCGTGTCTGCGATCTCTCTGAGGTGGCTTTTCTGTCAATAGACCCCAGTTCCTTTTGTCTTCTCTTCCCTCGTTTTTCACAGATGAGCTTTTCACTGAAACGTAAAAGAATCTTCATCTGATATTGGCAAAGCTAAGGTTGACAGGAAGCGAAATCAGACAGCAGGCATGACCCGTGAGTGATGGTGAAGAGTTATTTCAGCCTATGCCCCTTTCCTCTGAGAAAGAATATATATTATAAATACAAATTTAAGAAAATGTATATAGTAAACGTTATGATAAAAGTATGTCATTGTGATTATTATTTGCATTTGGCAGCCACAATCAGTGATCGAGACCTCATTGTGCTAGGTGATGACAGACATACAACAAACAGCCCCTGCCACAAAGAGCTTCCCCTTGAAGTAGTGTAAGTATAATATCTCAATAGGTGTTTGTCACATGTTTTAAATGACCATAAACCCTGCAAAGTGTTGTTACTGCAGTTTTGGCATAATGCAGACTAGGTGACCTATGGCCATACCCTTTGAAAATTCTCAGTTATTCGCATCCCCATTTTATTATGACCAGACTGACTCACTGCATGCATGACGTATTCAGTCAAGACTTAAACCAGAGCCTTTTGCAAACAGCAGTTCTTTCAAGGGAGCTGAAGGAAAAACTGCCACTTTCCACTGGCCAAATCTGGGCCTGGCACCAATGGACATGGAACAGAAAGATTCTGCAGGATTTCTGGTGAGGTTTGTGTGTGTGTATGTGTGTGTGACATTTTACCCCACGGCCACAGAATGGTGGCGGAGCTGCTATACGGCTACAAATGCAGCCTTTGGCTGGTAGCAGAATCTACAGCTGTTGAACCCTCTTCCACTGGAGGTTCAGCTGATGGACTGAAGTAGCTATAGATCTACTGGCCACAGGTCTATTGTACGTAAAAGCTGTTAACTCCTTGTGTGGGTTCCCTGCATCAAGTGTCTGCAGTGCACAGTGGAACTACAGTGATTCCATTATCTATTGGGCCTTCCAAGTAAGTGGGGTTAGGCTGAATTTGCTCCTTAGCCAGTAAGAGCTGTGCTAAAACGGAAGTAGCTCAAATGTCTATGCTGCACGCCAAGCCTGGATCTCTGAGACCCAGGCGTATGGACGTGGTGTTTCCAAGCCCAGGCCTGAGCATCCACACTGCATTGTAAACATCTGGGTTTACAATTGCTGGACCCAGATCTCACAGCCCTGCTAACGCATCCATATGGCACCATACAGATCTTCTGACTTGGGTCTGCAGCTTGAGCTTCATCCACATTGCAAAATCACAGGGCGTGGACCTCAGTCACAGCAGGACTCAGACTCTTGCCCACCCCCATAGCAGAGTCCTGGGACCCAGGTCCTGAGTGCTTGCTGACCCTAGTCAGACTGATTTCTGTGTGGACTTTTGTGGGGGCTTGGGCTGAAACCTGATCAGAGCCTGGTCTTAGTGTGCAGTACAGACATACCCAAAAGTGCCAAAAATCACAAAGGATTAAGGTTCTCAAATCTCTTTAAAGCTCCTCTGACAATGTGATGATGAATTCAGGAGTCTTCCTTTTATTCACCTGTCACAGGGTCCGGGCAGCCCTGTGTTCCTCTGTTTCTCAATAAAGGTCTTAACACCAATCTTCAGTGTTTCCCAGGTGTCCTTTATTCACAGGGCTCCCTCGTGGTTTCCAAGTGACAAGAGAGTGCTCCCCCAATCCCCAGACAGTTACCTCACTGCCTTAGGTCACAGGCCTCGAGGCACCTTGCACACAGCCAGGAGACAGCACTACTGCCTCCTCATCCCTGCCTGGCCCTCCTCAACTGCCCCTGAGTTAGGGCTTTTGTAGCCAGGTCAGCTTCCTGCCCCAGCTGTAGCCACTCAGTCCCAGCTAAGCCTACGAACCTAGGCTCATTAGGGCTGACAGCTGGGCTCCCCTGCCAGATACCAGCGGCTCCTGCTCCTGGCCTCCTGCCAGGAAGCAGGGTTTAAACTGCAGAGGCAGGGCATTTCAGGGGGTTTTATCCCTGCCCTGCCACATCACCCTACACCAAACATTAGGATCCTAGTATATTGCATCAAATCTATGGGCCCAGTCAACAGGATTGCATGGAACCCTTGATAATCCAAAAATCATTTATTTTTGTGGGGCCTAAGAATTTCTGATTGGACAATGCCAGTTGTAACAAAATAATGTAGGAAGAACAGATCCTTTGATCCATAGGACAATTCCTGGAGGATGCATGTCCATTTAAGGGTTGATGTTGCTTTCTTTTTATCCTGTGTGAAAGTGTAATCAGAGTGAACAGTGAGCACTGCAAGAATAGCGAGGCAGATGGGTGGCATCTCAGGGGAAACTGAAGAACAAACTGCTGCACAAACATCCCTTTGCAGAGTGTATAAATGGGAAAGGTGGTATTTAGACATGTAGTCTTACTGAAAAGTTGTATGCCTCTCAAATAACAGAGCAATCAAGAAATTATGAACTCATTAATATCAAATCAAGACTAGCCTCTTAAGTACCTCCACTCTCTTCCTTCCCCTCCCCGCACTGGAATTCTGTTATGCCAGGAGTGGGCAAACTGCGGCCCGTGGGCTATATGCGGCCCGCCGGCCATTTTTATCCGGCCCCTGGATGGGGGAGTGGTGCCAATGGCCCCGCGCTCGGCCTGTGACGTTGAGTCGCGGTGCCCCAGAGCTCCCAGGCCAGGGGCCGGGCCCAGCACAGGGAGCCGCGGGGCCTCAGTGCTCCCCGACCTGGACGCAGCCTGAGCCGACCCGTGGAGCCCAGCACTGGGGCTGGAGCACCCGATCGTAAGTGGGGTGGGATGCTGCGGGGGTGATATGGTTGGGGTGGGGGGTCTCAGGAGGGGGCAGTCAGGGAACAAAGAGCAGGGAGGCTTAGCTAGGGAGTGGGGTCCTGGAGGGCAGTTAGAGTAGGGGCATCTCTGGTGGGAGCAATCAGGGGACAAGGGGCAGGGGGGGTTGGATGGATTGGGAATTCTGAGGGGGGCAGTCAGGGAGTGTGAAGCAGGTGGGGGGTTAGATAGGAGGCGGGGCCAGACTGTTTGGGGAGGCACCGCCTTTCCAACCCAGCCCTCCGCACAATTTTGAACCCCAGTGTGGCCCTCTGGCCAAAAAGTTTGCCCACCCCTGTGTTATGCACTGCTCAATACAATGGTTCATATTTTGCCAAGAACATTCTCTATTACAGAAGAATTTTATTTTTCAAATGCACCACTGTAAGCATTAAGAAAATAAACAAACGTACAACCTTCTCTTTCAAAGTCTTAATAAGAGATCGTTTTGGTGTGAAGTGCAACAAAAACAAAGCATAATTCTTTGACCTTAACTCAAGTGTGGAGTCATTTTCTTCTTTATGAATCTTTTTTCTTTTTATATCTGCTGTTTTCCAACTATTCTCTTTCATGCATGAAAACCAAATCAATCTATTCCCTTTAATTCATGCTACAAAATACATAGTTTTGACCCATATTTTGAAGGGCCCTTATTGAAAACACGACTAGCACTGAGAATAAAAGGCTAAAGCAAAGGGCTCCATTGCTAGGTAATTTAATCTAACTCCAGTATTCAGTTTATTACCCTGACAAAACATCTCTCAGTTGCAGAGCACATTCCTACTTCCTGCAGAGAATGTATTCAGGATTAACTACCCTGAAATGAAAGTGTGTTGACCTCGGGAAGCCATTTTACTAAACAGCAGTTGTGAATTGAAGGGTCGGGTGTGATATTATACATGGACTGAAAGCAATTTAAACACAATAAGGGAAAAATATGGAAATCATTTTTGGCAAGAAAGGAGGCATAAAGTATGTAAATTAATCTTTGTCAGGCTGCCAAAGCTGCTGCAGTGGAAAAAGTGTTCTCTTTTTAATCTATACTGGGAGAAATAGCAACTACAAATGTCCACCAGTCCCGGAGCATCTAAAATGTGCAATCATTTGGGTTTGAGCTGTGTTCTCTCCATCCAAATAAAATGTAACCCATGCACCCCATGGAGATTTTACTCTGTATGTGTGTGTGCCTGTGCGTGCGCACACACGTGTGCACTTGCTTGGGTGTGTTTTTTCCCCTGGAATCCTTTGCACCCTTCCATTTTGCATTCACAAAGCACACTCTCGTGCTATCAGTCTGCATAACGTCTAGCTGAGATTTAGCAAAACAACAAAAAGAAAGAAACATTGTAAAGGTTCCATCAGAGAGTGTAGTGTGCATATTTCCTCTCTACAGGCTGCAACAACACTTAGAACAAGGAGTGAGGAGCTGGTTCTAGCCAAGACTTACAGGCCAGTGGTTTCTGTGGATATTAGCCCATGAAAGCTTATGCTCTAATACTTTAGTTAGTCTTTAAGGTGCCACAGGACTCTTTGTTACTTCTGCAATTCCAGACTAACCCCTCTGATTCTCTGCAGCATGTGTTGACATTTACACCTAAGCAAAAAGAGTGTGAAATGCACCTAACTCAGAATGGCAACATTTTATACCCACTTTACATTAGTGTGAATGACCACGCAAAGTGCAGCACGGGATCTGGGTTGGAGTGGGTGTGACTGACACAACACATCACGCACCCCCTGATTCACTCTCCTACTCCTTGCTCTTCCTACTGCCTTAGGGCCTCAGGCTGCCTCTTGATCCCTTCGCTACCCCTTCCCACCAACGTCCTCTCCTTTGGCTACCCCTTCCCACCAACGTCCTCTCCCAGAGTAATCCCTTTCCCCCCAGGCTCCCACTGTCGCATCACCAAGCTGCTCCTCAGGCAGTCCCAAGCTTTCTCTGCCTCCAAACAGACCCCCACAAACCAGCTCTTGGTTTAGGAGGGTCTTATGAAATAATACAAACCCTGCTCTGGCTAATGAAAGAATGACACTATTGTATTACTTGGATCTGCCAAAGGCAAAGGCAATGGAAATAAACAAGAAGTCATGGGAGTTAATGCATGGCAAAGCTATGAGAAAAAGACTCTGTTAAAGATGACCAGTAAAGGAAAAAAAGAGCAAAAGAAACACTTTTTTTTCCTTTATAGGTCATTGTTAAGCATATATGGGAACAAAACCACCCTTGCTATCCAGAGCAAACTTATGAAAGCATATACTCCTGGAGCTTATGTGTCCTGCATTACAGTGTCTGTATTGTTCAAGATCACAATATTGGTGCATGCCAAATTATCCAAATTATCCACTTTACCACAAATTTTGCACCCACCATTTTGTATGCAAAAAGTCCACAGATGCAAATGGCAATTGCACACATGCTAGAGAGATAAGCACTGGGGCAGCTCGCTACCCAGCCATGCAAATCCAAATCCATCTTAATGGATGTGCAATTGCATTTGCAAATTTAGAGGCTATTCTTTGAGACTTTGGCCCTGTCTGGTTTTGTTTTTTTAAAGCCTGGGGACCCTCACAAAAATGAGATATTTCTTAAGAGTGAAAAAATATTAGCTAATTAGCCAAAATGAATCAACAAAGCTGCACATCTAAAATCTTTTCCAATATCATGCACATTGGCGTACACAAAGTAAAAGGTGATCTGGAGTATGTAATTGGTTGGGAAAATGTTCCTGACAGGGAGACTTCTTAATTTGCTTGTGAAAGAGTCTTCCAACGAAGTGGTGAACGTACCGTGTCTTGGTATATTTAAAACTATACTGGAGAAAAAAACACTAGTTTGCTACCCTGTGTCTGTACAATACCCAGCCTAACAGGGCCTCAGTCGTGAACAGAACCACTCCAGTGCTATCATAATACCAACAATGACCAAGTGTCTTGTGAGTCTGGGTGCCTCCATTTTTTGGGAGCCCAGCTTCAGACACCTTCACTGGGCCTAATTTTCCAAAAAGGCTATGCATCTGCCCTTTGAAATCAGGCCCCTTTAAGATACCTTGAGTTAGGCATTCAAAAATCACGAGTTCTTTTTGAAATTCTTGAGTATATAAATATATACATATAAATAAATATATAAATATAAATCATGGTGTATTGTAGGAACAATCCAGAACTGTTTGGGAAAAGAAGTAGGGGCCTGATCCAAAGCATATTAAAGTGAGGCTTCGGGTACACTACAGGGATTTTTTTTGCTGGCATAGATATGTGGGCTAGGAATGTGGACAAACCACGTCCCCGAGCTGTCATAGCTATGCTGGCAAAACTGCCAGTGTAGATGCAACTGTGCCACCAGAGGAATGCTTCTGCCAGCTTAGCTAATGTCATTTGGGGAGGTGGTATTACTTCAAAAAACTCCTCTGTTGGCACATGCTGCGTCTAGAGGCCTCTGTTGGTATAGCTATACCAGCAAAGCTTTTGTAGTGTAGACAAGCCCTCAGTTCGACGTGGATGATCTATGAGGCCTGGTCCATTAACAATATCTGGGAAGAAAAAATAGCTCATGTGTTACATTAGCACTTGGTTGCATGTGTGTGACATGCTAATGATGCTTTGCAAACAACAACAAACCGCCTAAGACAAGGTTATGTAAAGCAACCCTTGCCCTCTGCAAATGGCTGTTAAATTGCTTGCATCAAGATACAGAAAAAGAGGCCTCTTGAGAAAACCATCTAGAATATTTTACCAATAAAAATCAAGCCATGTTATAGTAAACTGAAGAACTAGCCAGACAATCATTTCAAAATAATTACAGCAGGCAGCTCCACAAACCCACATTTTCCACTTCCACGTCTGACAAATGCTACTTTGGCAGAGAACAAGATCCACATGTTTGGCTTCAGGGATGTTGGCATAGGTGTTTCTTTTGTGCCATGTAATCTCAGTAACCACTTCCTCGAGGAACGGCTCTGGTTACTTAGCCCCATAAATTTGCTCCTTAATTTCAGACAGACTCAGAGTTACACGTGTAGAGTTCTATTCCAAACCCCCAAACCGCACTGGGCAATCTGATAAGATTCTGAATATTTTAATAGACAGTTGTGAAAAACAGCCCTTGTCACTCAGTCGGTGACGCCTACTCAACTAGAGTATGTCATTAAAGATTAAGTGAGCATGGGGTATGAAAATCTAGTGGTCAGCCAGACGATCTCCACCATCACAGGTAACAAATCCCCTAGCATACGTAGATCAGAAAATGAACTAGTGTTTCCTTTCACCTCTTGAGAGCTGGATTAAAATCCTGTTTTAAATCAGGAGTGAAAAGGAGTTGGGTGTTCTACACCCTGACGGACATTGCTTTATACCATAAACTACCATACCACTTGTCACCATTCTGTATGACTGGCTTTCTCTGTTCAACAACGGCCCCAGACTAGAACCAGTGTTGTATAAATTACTTACTTTTATTACAACCCAAATCAGGTCCCTATTGCCCTAGACATTTTATGTACACTTAGGGTATGGTTACACTTACAAGATTATAGCGCTATAGGTTATAGCAGTCCCCTTATACAGTAATATGTATAGCACTATTGTATGTCCACACTCAGATGCGCCAGCGGTATAGCATGGCCACATTTGGGGCACTTAATGCGGCATTAAAAGCAGCGCATTAGGGCAGGTATCCCAGCATTCAGCTGGGTGCAACGTGCTTTTTAAACGAGGGGGGTGAGGGGGGATGCGTTGTGTGTATGCGGAGGGAGAGAGACAGTGGTTTTTCCATTTTTCTGAAAGCCTGTCAGCGAGCCTCCCTTGACAGAAGGCTTTGTTTTCACACAGGCTCCCTCCTTAAACATTTGCATTGCTTATCTGCCGAGTTAAGAAAGAAACTCTAAAGAGGTACTTCCGCATTCCTCCAGCCGAGTTCAAAACAAAGGGAAGAGACGTCAATTGCCTTAAATGGCTCTAGGCATCTCCAGAGATTACTTGTAGTGCAGTGGGTGTCCACATTCTTGCTGTAGCGCTACAGCAGCTGCGCTACAGCCCTTATTCCCCATGCGGAGGTGGATTAATAATAGCGCTATAACTCAGGAGTTATAGCACTATTAGTGCCTTGCCAGTGTGGACGGGGAGTAGGTTATAGCGCTCGTGGGGGCTTTATAGCGCTATAAAGTGCCAGTGTAACCATGGCCATAGTAAGAGACAGTCCCTGTCTCAAAGAGCTAAATGTAGGAGAGGGTTACATCCTAGGAACTGGATGGCAAAGCTTACACACCACCCGATTATAAATGTGCCTGGGTCAAGACAATGGCTTTAGTCTCTTTGTTATAGTTCAGCTGACGTAAGCAAGCAGTCAGTAGGATAAAACAGGATTCTTTAAACTAGTTCACTGCAACATCTCCACCCCCTCACTTTCTTCTTCTTCTCCCTCACTTTCCACTCCTAAGTGCCCTCTATTGTTCTTAAGTAAGAATTGCATTTCCCACTCCAGTCCAGTTCTTATAGGGAGAGCTTGTAGTGATCTCTCTGTGACAAGCATGGAATAGTTATGTAATAATCTAATATTCCTGGTATGTAAACTAATCATTCAGACTGACTGTATAACTGATATCGGGATAGTGTAATGTCTATATTGCTTCCATTCAATGGTGGCTGTTGGAAGAATACACAAGAAAGCAACACAAAGACTCCCCAGATAAGAACATCTGGGCATACACTTGAAAGACAGTGGGGGAAACTATTAGCTTTGAGGATCCTCTATCCTGTCTCCAGTGAAAGTGCAAGCCTTGTTTTGCCAGGCTGAGAAGGAAGGGTTCAAAAAAAGACTGAAATTTTTTTAAAGGAGATGCTCCCTGAAGCTGGGAGCCCCAGAAAGGCAGTGTGTGTGTGTGTGTGTGTGTGTGTGTGTGTGTGTGTGAGAAAGTTTTGTGAGTTAAGGGAACAGATTATGCCATCAAAACTCTAGAAGGCTGGGAGGCGGGGAATCTTTAGGATGCTTAGAGCGACAGTGCAGACCCGTTTATGCATCAATCCGCTTAATGCGCAGTAGTGCCATGCCTCCCAGTGTTATCTATTTAACACGTGAGACTCAGTAAAAACACGGTACAGGAACTTGCTATATAGTGCTACAGATTTGCTCACTAACTCACTGACATAGAAATCAACAGGAAGTGCAGAGTGGAAATGTGTTGTAGGCCTACCGGCGTTTCCTCTTCCTTTTAATTGCCAATATTGGTAAAGACGTATCACGCACACTTAGTTATTGTCACGCTAGATATCTTAAAATATTTCAGCATGGCCCTCTTAAACCGTGGTCAGTTAACATGCGGTTGTGATGGCTTGACTCCCGACATCTCCGCGTAAACAGGTCTCTACTATACCAGGATTCCCATGTGGAAGATAGGCACCTGGTAAGCTGGGCATGAGTATAGTCTCTTTATTCCATTAAGACCTGTTTTCTATTAAATGCTTTTGTTCTTAACAGACAACACTTTGCTTTAAGGAAGTTGTCTGATCATTGTTTACCACTGCCATTGCTCCCAGAGGGAACAGACTGCAAGTACAGAAACAGAACCAATATCTGAGTTCTGCTGCCCTGGTCGAGAATTGCTTGACCCCACTCTGAGCCCTGGTCTACACTACAAATTGATGTTGGTATAACTGCATACCTCAGGAGTGTGAAAAATCCACTTTCCTGAGTGGCGCAGTTAGACTGACCAAACACCCGAAGTAGACAGCGCTATGTTGACAGGCAGGCTTCTCCCATTGACATAGCTACTGCCTCTCAGGGCACTGGGGCACTGTGTAGACAAGCCCAATGAGAGATGACTGCTTCAGGCCAGAGATCTGAAAGAGGCTGTACCTCACGAGACCAGGAGGGATCCGAGGGGCAGTTAGCCTGGTAATTTTGACACTCTATACTTAGGTTGACTAACACTTATCATTATAAAAGATTTTTACAACTTGTATTTGTAAAGCTCTAACATCTCCTTTGTTTGCAATGGGCTTTTGAAATTCAGCAGTGGGGAAGCCTTCAGGCGAGAAACATGCCTTTTCTTTGTCCCCTGAACTTCTGTTTGTGTTTGTCTGAGATATGAGTTGCTAACAATCGCTCCTTCCTTTCTCTCACTTGTGCTTCCACCAAAACATTTTTAGAGTTGCACATGGTGATGCTGGCAAACAAGCTGCCTGCTCAGGCAAAGTCCCAGGTCAATTCACCTGTGTATTAATGTAGATCAAAGTCATTGTGAAATGTATAAGAATGTATTTGGTGTTTAAACTTCATGAAAATTAATGGGAAAGTTGCATGCTTTCTTGTCACTTATCAGTATCCTGTTATAGTGTAGTTGCAAACGTTTACATTGTATGTAGCCCTGTAACTAAATAACTCATCAAACAAGAAAGAAACCTTCTCAAATGCAAATGAAGAACTCTAACAGAAAAGTGCTAATTTCTAAGCAAATGGTCATTGTGTGTGACGATCAGAGGTTCAAGGCTCAAAATGAATTCCTCACTCTCTGTCATCAAAGGAAAAGCCCTGTCAGCTTGTTTTCTGTGAGAAGAAGCTATACGAATGGTTTCAAAGAAAGATCCTGGGTCTCTGGACTGTTTGGATTCTTACAGGGAAGTGCACCAGATGCAAAGTGAAGCTCCCCAGAAAAAATCTGGGTACCTTGAAAAGACTTTTGGGAGACTGACAGTTTATGACATCACTGCCACTATTTGAAATTACACACTGTAAGTACACACCTGTGCATATGTTATACCTTCTTTAACCTCTCAATAACTCTCATTTCCTTTTCTTAGCTAATAAGCCTTTAGTTAGCTTACTATAGAATTGGCTGCCAGTGTTGTCTTTGGTGTAAGATTTAGAGTACCAGTTGATGTGGGGTAAATGACTGGTCTCTTGGGACTGGAAGCAACCTACGTGTGATGTGATCTTTGGTGTAAGTGACCACTTATCACAAAGCCCAGTTTGTCTGGGTGGCAAAACTCTAAGGGGACTGTCTGTGACTCCATGGTCAGTTCACATTTGGTACTGGCTGCTTGGTGAAATGTAATTATAGAATACACTACCAGCTTGGGGTGTCTGCCCGGTTTTCTGACAGTCTGCCCTGAGGTGGGCACTCACAGTTCTGAGCCACTCCAAACAGCATGACACACATAATAGAATTTGTTTATACCTTTTACCTTAAAAAATAACACATACAAACCTTGGGAAATTATACACACCAAATGACATTAAAAATATTATTTATCTTTCAAAGTCCAGTGTTCTAAAGTTAGCAAGTGCCAGAATTAAGGTTGCTTGTGCAACTTCAGTATGGCCTCCATGCATGTAGGTATTATGAGACAGTCTTTAATTACACGGTGACAGGCTATTTTTTCAAATGGACCCTGCCTCAGGACGGACACACAAAGGGGCAGAAGTAAGGTTGCCCGGGCAACTGTAAATCTGGCATTTGACCAGTTCTGAGTGCCAAATGTTGCAACCTACATAACATTTTCTTAACATAGTTTTTGTACATAATATTAGTTTCACATGCCACAGCCTCACATTTACAAACAGCATATCCCCATGTATATTTATTAAAGTTTATAGGTACAGTTGTCTACCAAGTGAAGTAGAAGGTAATCTCCACTATCACAGGTGTCAGTTATTGTTACATTCAGTTTATCATAAGAAGAGTTGCAAACACACTTTCTTGGGACTATGTGACATACCTTATGCAATCTGAATATATGACTGCATTGATACTTACATTTTTTTCAGACACCCTTGCTCCTAATTTTCCTGCTTCAGTAATCAGTCAAACGATGTTAGTGCTGCTCTCCTCCTAGCAATCTTCACCTTTGTGCAGTTTGCATGCTAATTTGCCAGAAAACGACACCATATTTGCATGTGTTTTCCCCATCTAATTTGGAGCATCACAATTTAAAGCAGGTGTGACACAAATAAGGCAACTTGAGCAATCAGCCCAGATACGGATTTGTGGATTGCATAAGAATTTGTTTGGAGTGTATTTTCCTGTCTATGATAACATTAATTTTAATTGTTGGGGGAGGGAGGTAAAGAGGAGAAGAAGCTGCACAAATGGAAAATAGAAACTGTTTGTTTAGTGTTAAAACTTCCATGGAGTAACCTGGGTTGTTAACATTCTTTTTGTGCCTTTGAATATGGGGGTGCCTGCTGACCCACAGGAACGTTTGTGAGGTCCTGCAAAGGCAAGATGATGAACATCCCCTGCAAGGCCCTTGACAGGAACTGAGGGCTGTCTAGTGGGAGTGAAACATACTCAGCTCCTCACACTGGGTCCTGAATTTGACACCTGCCTTCTGGACTTAACTAAGGCCAGGTGTACAGTACAAAGTTTTGCTGGCATAGCTATGTCGGTCAGGGGCATGAAGAAACACACACCTTAGCGACATAGCTGAGCTGGCAAAATCCCCAGTGCAGTCACTGCTATGCTGCCCCATAGAGCTCTGCCGAATGAATTATAAAGATCTCTGTTTGTCTCAAGCAGGTTAAAATTCCTTACCTTTCTGAGGCACTGTGCAATCCAACGGAAGTGGAGGGTGCTCAGCCCCTCACAGGACTGGGCCCAGAACTTGACGCCTGCCTTCAGTACTTAACTAAGGCATTGCCTTCTTGTAGGATGGTCATTGAAGTATAACAACCTACTGCTGCTTCTAAGATGTTCCTTTTTAGCTGAAGTGCTAGAGAGCCATGCAATGGCACTGACAGGTCCAGGTTCTAACCTTGTAACCTTGACCTACGTAGAAGGGTGTTATAAGACCTTTCGTAGCTTGAGAGAATTTGCATCTTCCTTATTTTCACCACTTTCTTATTTCTATCCCGCTGCTCACCCTTGTAGAATTATTCAATCTGACAGAAATATTACATGGAGACCCTGCACTATATATTTTTATTCCCAGTGAAGAGGAGTGTGCTGTTATCATAGGCTGAGTGCCCCAGAGTTCATGACCTGCTCGAGTGTGCCACTCAATCCATGAGTAATACAGTCCCTCAGGCATTCAATGATGTCAGAGCTGTCGAGATAAATTAAAACCTGTTCAATCTTTACTGTCGCTTCAGCTGCTGATACTTTTTCTTTCCTTCTTTAAGTAAACTTCCTCTTGGATTTAGAATGTTCAGACTTTCAACAGAGAGATACAGTGCAGAAGATTTTCATAAACAAGACTTCAGATTGCCCTTAGCAGAAGATGAGCTTTTCAGACTGCAGACAATGTTTTCTTGCTCTGAACTTTTTAAATCTTCATACATACAAGATATAAGGTGAGATGGCATTTGTAGAAAAATAATATCCACTTAGTTCTTTGTCACCTAAATCTCTAAACATCTGGATACAAATACCCTTGACTTTTCTGGGGAGAAAGGGGGAAGGTAAAATCTGAAACAAAATTGGATCCAAATTTTGCAGCTGGCTTTATTTCTGTGGTGGAGTGAGTCAAATCCCAGGACGTGAATATCCCTGAACTCTGATGGCAGTTAGAGAAGGGGATATTAGAAATCCAAACTGGGTCTGAATTTCACAGTTTTCTTTAACACAATGAGTCAAATCAAAAGCCTGGATCAAAACATCACTGAACTTTGAAGGAGTTTGGAATGCAGATCCAGATCGTAATGTTGCAAAATCTAAGATACCTCTCCTTCCCCAACACTCCTCCAGGAAATACTGCTGCTCATTTTTGCAGATTGGAAAATATTCAGGTAACATATTGTTTGTTTTTCTCCCCGCCCCAATGTCCCACCACACCCCCATTTGTGTGCCTTTGTCCTTCTGGGTTCCTTTTGGGACAAGAACCAGACGAGGCTGTTCTAACTAGATTTTTGGCCTGACCTGTCTCAGAAATAACTGGGTCTTTCATGAAAAATGCCTTCCCCTTCTGCAATTTCAGAGAAAGTGTGCTAGATCAGGGACCCCCTGTGTTCACAGAAACTGAAGGAAATGTTCCAGTTCTGTATTATTTAGCTCTGCAAAGAAATTTGGGCTATGGTTTGGCTGAAAGACACTCTTCTGAAATTGTCTTGTGTTGTATTATATTCTCTGTGGACATTCAGGCTGTAGCCCAGTAATATACTAGGATTAAATATTAAATTTCCTTCCACTGCAAACATTTCCTTGAAATAATTGTTTCTCAACAATAGCTAACCAAAACATTTGCCTGTATTTTATTTTTAAATAAACCAGGTGAGGGTCAGGAGCAGATAGAAAACACACTGATTAATGAATGTTTTTTAACTTTCAGCAGATGGAAAATTAATTAATTTTCTGTAAGATGATGTTGTTTAGATTAATACTTCATGGGGATCCACATAAATCCTTTAAATGAATCCCAGCCTGAGTTGAAAGTACAGATGGTTGAGAGGCAGTAAGGAAGTTTGCCATCAGCAGATCAGTTTTGCAACGGGCTCTATAGAGAGGAGGAGAGAGGATGGGATACATGACAACTGACTGAAATGAAGCAGAAGATCTGGAGTTTTTCAGATACTATCTTTAAACAAGAGGAAAAATCCTTCATAGGAGTATGAGTTAAAGGCACATCTCTAAGGGCCACATCCTTTATTCAGGCAACCAAACAGGGTATTAGTTATTAATGTCAATTGTGATGGAGTTTTTGTGATTTGGACATGGATCCATTTCATATGGGCCCCTGAACAACCATCAGATGTCGAAAACATTCAGTTACTGCTGACCCGAGTTGAATTCAAACTCCTGACTAAAGGGGGCAGTGTTTTTTCTGTTGTGGGGATTGTTTTTCTTTTTAAAGGGTATTTGTCTGATTTTGGTGAATTCTCCCAGCTGTTAGGATTTGGTGCTGCATGAACTGCATTTTTTCCAAAAATGCTAATATAAAGTTTTCTTGATATTTATGCTTTGGCAGGTATTCATGGGACTTGCAGCACGAAGAAAGCAACAAAAGCCCATCTCAGCTGCTGGCAATGTATGTATTTCTGACTGGAATGTAAAAACATTTGCTCTGGGTTAAAGCCTGATAGAATGGCTCAGAGCTCAAAGGAGAACTTTTGTTTTTCAAAAATCTTTCCCAGATGCCTTGGGCCATTTTGAATTATACCAATAGAAAACAAGTGTTCTTATTTTAAGATGAACTTATATGGCCAAAGCTGTATAAAACATGAGGGAAGGAATCAATGGCATTTTATTTGGATTTGGTTTATCTTCTCTACATTTTGCTTTGAAATCTCACACAAAAGCAGCTGTGTGTATGATTTAAAATAATAAATATTTCCAAAGGTCCTGTGGATTTCACTCAAATTCAGCCCAGACTCACTCAGTTCTTGTCACAGGCTTGCTCAGCAGTTTGGCAGCAAACCTTTCGGCAAGCCTGGGCCATACCTGGGATTTGTAACTAAGTCTGCAACTATAAGAGTTTGTCACAGCAAGACTCAAACAAAACTCAGGGTACTCAAGGCAAATATCATGCCAGGATATTAGTCCATAATGTGGAATTCTATTTGAGGGCTAGATTGAAATCATGCATGAGATGAAACCATAATGTGGACTAATATCCTACACTGTGTGGAAATTTTAAAAGACCCCAAAATGAATTTATTTTAAACCATTAGATTACAGGCCAAGAGGCATTTATTTTTTTTTGCCAGTTTAAAACATCCCATGGATTATTTTAGTATGCAAACTTACCACACAAAGAGAGTCTGAAGCTAATAGGGTCACTACTGAGCTAAAAAGCCTCTCATAATGGCAATGGTGCCCAAAGAAACACTTTTTATAGGCTTGTGTCAACAGTACCTGCTCTATGATCCTTGAACTGCATTCTCCAGGCATGCTATGGGGTGCAGTCTCTAACTCCTACAGAGCTGATGTGATGGTAGCCTGATATGTTAACAATTCATATTTTAATAGCTTTCTGTTATGATCAAATTCTGCCCTTGCTTGCACATATGCATCAGAGGACAGAACTGGGCCCCAGGCAGTTACCTGCTGCAACCAGTATAATCTATGTTTACCTTTCCTAGCTATCTGTTTATTCTAAGTTTGTAATGGTTAGTCTACCTGGAAGGAAGGCTGTAGCTGTGGAAAGCACCTGCACCCCCTGCTCTGACAAGGGCCCCACCACTGGCCAATTGAGTTCCCAAGGCATGTGGTCCTGGCTGGGAAGGATGCATACCCCTAGTTATCCAGGGAACACACTGATTAAGCATGTCCCCAGGCAACCTCTGTGAACAAAGAGCTATAGAATCCATGTCTCTAATTCACTTAAAGTTGCCTTCTGCTGGTGCAACCCCACCCCCACTCCAAGAGGGGAGAGATGGCTCAAACACTTTCCTGTCCTTTGTTGGCACAAATTGCCCCTTGACACCAGGACCCCACTGATGCAATGGGGCTCAGTTCGGTTTTGGTTCAGCTCCCCTATATTTTCCTTTGTAAGCAGCTAAGTTACAGTTAGTCTAATTTGACTTAACACAATAACTCACCTTCCTAAGATCCTGTGGGTTTGGCTTCATATTGAGCCTCAGATCCACTCAAACTCATCCCAAAACTGCTCAGAAAGTAGGGAGCCAAACCTACTCTGTATAAGGTAGGGGCTTTTTTGGTGGGACTCTGACTTAAACCTGCAAGAAAAAGAAAATGAATAGGAAATGCTGCAAATCTGAGCCCAGATTCTCTGTTACTGTACATCCCTCATGGCCTCATTGACACCAGTGCAAAGTGGCTGTAAAATGCTACCACATCAGCGTGGGAGTGTTTTGCACTCACTCTTACAAACTTTGCTTTGGCATAAACGACTAACACAAGGTTCACAGATACAATGAATTGTTGGGACTTTTCTATAAACCTGCAGTACAGACCAGCCAAACCCAACGGTTCACTGAGGTTCACAAATGTTTCAGTGAACTCGGGGCACCTTTCAATCAAACCTGGGCCAATGAACTTGCCTGGAAAGCAAGACTCCGTGGCTGAACCTAAAAACTCAGTAGGGTTTTGAACCCAGCCAACCCATTTGTTCTAATACCCTTTCAGATCCAGAAGACAGAAGACCTGGTCTACACTTAAAAGTTAGGTCAATGTAGCAATGGCACTCAGGAGTGTGAAAAATCCATAAGAACATAAGAATGTCCATACTGGGTCAGACCAAAGGTCCATCCAGCCCAGTATCCTGTCTACCGACAGTGGCCAATTCCAGGTGCCCCAGAGTGAGTGAACCTAACAGGTAATGATCAAGTGATCTCTCTCCTGCCATCCATCGCCCTCCTCTGACAAACAGAGGCTAGGGACACCATTCCTTACCCATCCTGGCTAATAGCCATTAATGGACTTAAGCTCTATGAATTTATCCAGTTCTCTTTTAATTTTGTGTAGATGCAGTTTGATCCACAGAAGAATATTTCCGTTGACTTAGCTGCTATCACTCAGGGAGGTGGTATTCCTACAGTGACAGAACCTCACGCCACACCTCATTGCTATAGGTTGCATCATGGGCAGCAGATACCTTAGGTTGGGGGAAGCTATGCCTCCCCAAACAACAAGGTAGGTGGCCCCCGCCCATGTTCTTCCCTCAGCTCTCCCTTCCCTCTCTGCGTGCGGCCCCATTCCCCCTGTGCTGGCCCTGGTGCTCTGGACCCATGCTCTCCTGTTGCTCTGGGGCTGGGGCCGCATACCACCCACCCACCCAGCACTCTGTAGTTGGGGAGAGGGCTAGCCTGGGGCAGGGTCTGGCAGCCAAGGGAAGGTGTCTGGGCTCTGGTGGGGGGCACAGAAGGGATGGGGCTTGGGGTAGAAGGGGTGGAGCTGGGGGCTAGACTCCCCCAGCCGGCAGTTCACACACCACCCATGGGTTGCATCTACACTACACAGTGATGCTAATGAGGGAGGGATAGCTCAGTGGTTTGAACATTGGCCTGCTAAATCTAGAATTGTGAGTTCAATCTTTGAAGGAGCCATTTAGGGATATGAGGCAAAAACGGGATTGGTCCTGCTTTGAGCAGGGGGTTGGACTAGATGATCTCCTTAGGTCCCTTCCAACTCTGAGATTCTATGATACCAGCATAGCTACACTGTGATAGCTGCACCACTGTAGTTCCTGTAGAGTAGACATAGTCTCAGTTTTCCCAAAGCTCTACCTGAAAGCATGACTAGTGTCAAATTGCACAAAGAAGGGGGAGATGCTGTTGGGGCAGAACTCTCTGTCTGCACTTCCAGAAATGCAGCCACTGGACAGATCTCAAACTTTGCTGCCAGCCTGTTTATTTCCCCTCTTACACCTGTAAGCAGAGTCAGGATGAGCTCTACCCTGACATCTTGCGGTAAGTTGTGGCGGGTTGTGCAAAAGAGCTTCAGGGGCTGATCTCGTTTGCATAGGCACACCCACCCCACCTACATGGTCACTTTGGCTGCTGTAGGATCCCCAGTTTCTCTGTTATTGGGGCAGGAAGAATAAAGTGTTGTTATTCTGATTATGTGAGTCAAGGACAGTGGAAGTTTTCTGATGGAGGGACTCGCCATCAACTAAGTAGCACTCGCTAGGCAAGGGACATGGGTTCCAAAATTCAGTGAATTGAAAGAGGTTGGGGATAGGTGTTTGTGTTTATAGGTGTAGGGCCTGTCTGAGGGCCCCAAACACCAATTGCACCCCCCCTTTCATTGTGTGATGTCAGAGCTAATTTTAATTCCATTAGGAGTCTGGTTATAGATTGCAGAGCTGAACTCACTTTGGGCCAATGGTGTGCTAGCACTGAGGCTCCCCTAGTATGAACTGAAATCACCAAGTACTGTGTTAAGTACTAGGGGGGCCTGAAGATATAGTGGTGAGCAGCTAGCAGAGAGGAGTAGTTTCCAGAGGAGCTCTGGGAGAGGAGCAGCTGGTGGAGAGGAGTGGTTTGCAATGAAGGCTACAACAGAACCCCATGGAGAAGTGGGGTGATCAGCTGTTGGAACATGTAAGGTGCCCCTTTACCTCCCTCATACACGTTTCCACCCAGGCTGGAGGGAGGGGGAACTCTGCAGATGAATGTTCGAACTCTGGGGCTGCACTCACCGGGGACAGAGACTTTTGGGTTGTTGGACTTTGGGGACTTTGGGTAACTTTTGGGTTGCTGGACTCAAGAACCCAAGGGAAAGGACAGGCCCAGTTTGCCTGGGGTGGGTTTTTTGCTCATCGTTTGTGTTATGAATCCTGTTTGTGGTGTTTCCCCAACATAATGCTGCATTTTTTCTCTCTGTTATTAAAAGGCTTTTGATACACTCAGACTCCGTGCTTGCGAGAGGGGAAGTATTACCTCTAAGAGGCACCCAAGGGGGTGGTATGTATTTGTCCCAGGCCACTGGGTGAGGGCTCGAGCCGGTTTTGCATTGTGTTATTGGAACTGAACCCCTAGATACTGAACACTGCCCTTGTTGCTGCCGACTC
This sequence comes from Dermatemys mawii, assembly GCA_007922305.1. Classification (NCBI taxonomy): domain Eukaryota; kingdom Metazoa; phylum Chordata; order Testudines; family Dermatemydidae; genus Dermatemys; species Dermatemys mawii. The sequence goes on along the minus strand of ML677385.1, from coordinate 2,477,668 downwards.
TGACAGGCAGAAGGGTTATATATCCAAATATCTTCTGAATTTATTTTTGGCCTTTATTCTTAAAATGTGACTGCCCAAAGTGTCCGATGACTGCTAGCCTCCTTTAAGAATGGGGATGTGTGCTGTCAGGCTAACTAGCACAGTCTACATACAAGGTAAATGTGTAACTGGGGACTCTAAGGGAATCCTGGACAAGAGCCAGAGTATTATTGACAGCCTGTAACTTTTCAAGTTCAGGAAGCATATTGTCTGGAATCATTACAGAAGACCTTGGTGATTGTGTGTGTGTGTGAGAGAGAGAGTGGGGGAGTGAGGAATAGTCTTTGCTGCTCACTCTCTCTCCTTAAAATACTATTTTCAGTATGCTCAGAATACATAACCCCATTGTCATATACCACAAGCACATAGAGAACTCTAACAGGGCCTTCCTTTGAAGGAAAATTTATTTTCAGCAGTAGATTTTAGCTGGAAGAGGGAAGTTCTGACTAGGGGCCCTGGCATTTCACAAGGCTTAGCTAAATTGTTTGTGCCTGCTGGTTTCCACAATCCTCGCAGCATGGCGGTGTCACTTTATCCCCATGAACGTGGGTAAAGTGATAGTTTGATTAATGTCAGCAGTTCAGCACTGTTGAAAGTGCACTCATTGCTCTTTCCTTGGCTGAAAAACAATATGGGCTTGTCACTTTCCGGAATAAAGACTGGAAACATCCTGAGTACCAGCAGAGCCCAGGACTGGTGGAAAAGGAAAGGGGAAAAGAAAATGGCTTGTTGTTTAAATAGGGGGATAGTGAGCCGGGCAAGGGAAGACTTAGATGCTATATAAGACTATATTTAATGGCAAAGACCATTTCATTCCAATATTAATATCAAAATGACCTTCTAGAGAGTTACCAAATAAGTAAATCCTTCCACAAGTAATGCATTTCTTGATTACTTTCAATATAAACTGAACATCTTTGCTGTAGACTCGAGATTCTAATTAACACTGTGGCTTTGGGGCAAGGTGTTGTTTTGATTTAGCTTGCAAAAAATGATTTCAGTCTTTGTTAGTTTTTTCTGTTTTCAGTGACTCTGGCATCAGTCTACTTCCAGTTCTCTCTAGGGAGGAGAGTACCCAAGTAGATATTCCAGGATGGTGCCTTCCAGTCAGTGGCTTGAAGGAATGTCCCTCAGAAAAGGTGGCATTGGGCAGGGTTCTGGCCAAGGTTTGTGGCATTGCTGGCATACCCCTGTGCACTGGGTTAGGAAGTGCTTTGATGACCTTCTGTTGTAACTGTGCCTACATATTGGCACTCTTTCTTTTCTGCCAGGAGCCCCCTGTCACCTAAAATCTCTCAGGGTGAATGGAGACCCATTGAGATCTAGAGCCTGTAGTGCCTAGATTTGGATGCCTACACCACTTGCCTCTGAATTCATGGCATGCCCAGCACACCACCAAATATCTTGAGGGGAGGGAGATACCACAATACACGCAGCCACACCCTGCTGTGGGGCTATGTACAAGATTTACTAAAGTAGCTATTTTGTTCTAACAGTTTGACAGTAACCATCCATGACATAAAAGTTAAATAATTAACCAGCCCAGACTGGTTAAGCAAGGGCCTCTCTCTTCCTCATTCAAATGATGTCACTTAGAGGCCTGACATAACATCAGCTGTGTCCGCAGAGACATTCCCAGGTCAAAACCAGGCCCAGCACATTTCCTGTGGAGTGGGAAGGGGGCTCCATTTTTCTCTTCACAGGCACCACTTGTACTTTTCTGCCTTGAAGAAGATTTTTCACCTTCTAATGCTGGAGATGATTTGGGAGACCCCAGATGAGTCTCAACTGATAGGTTAGAAGGGCTGCTCCCTATGGCACCTTTTCCTCACTACTGTGCATCTACAACTGTAGGGTATGTTTGGGTTGTGCGGTGAACAGGCCTTCTGAGTATGCAGTGGCTTATGAATGCCACATAAACAATCCAAAGAGTCTACTCTTATTCAGCTGCAGTCTCTTTACTATTGTTTCGACCCAGACAGGCTGATCCGGCTTCTTAACCTAAGGGTATATCTATACTATCCGACCCTCTGGTGGGTAGTATTTGGTGTATCGGGGATCGATTTGTTGCGTCTCATCAGGATGCGATAAATCAATCCCCGAACGCTCTCCCATCAACTCCGGAACTCCAGCTCCGCAAGAGGAGTAAGCGGAGTTGACGAGGGAGCCGCCGTGATCAATTCGCCACCATCGATATGGCCAGGTAAGTTGAACTATGATCCTTCGACTTCAGCTATGTGAATAGTGTAGCTGAAGTTGCATATCTTAGTTTGAAATGCCCTCCTCCCTTCCCCTCTTCTCCCCCCATCTCCCCACCGCTGGTGTAGCCCAGGCCTGAGTAATTGTTGATTGCAGGTTGAACCTAGGAGATCACAGCACTGTGGAGAGTTGTTTGTTGGTCTCTTTGAATCATCAGTACTAGCAACCCTCACTGCAGCAAGGACTGCTAGCAGCCCTCCATGCAACAGGAGAAAGGGAGCCTTTGCAGCAAGGAGTGAAGGACTTTGTGGAACTCCTGACATCAGGGGATGGAGAGAGAGTGAAAATTCCTGCAGCTAAGGGGGAAGCGACTGTTTAGCCTGAAGAGAGCAAATGTACCAGTGAGAATCCCTAAAATCAAAGGTGGTTTTGCCTGCCTCTGGCAGTCCCGACTGGTATTTACTCCCTATGAGGTAATATGGCTCAATTTGCATTATTATTATTTATATTAGTTCTTTTAGTGGAAGTGGGCCCTGCTCTTAGGAACTGGTTTAAAAGGCACAAAGAAGACAGGAGACAGTGGAAGGAGCAATTTTTGGAGGGTCTTAGACCCATGACTCCCCTGGGGGTGGCATAGAAGAGATGAGTCTTCAGGAGGGATTTGAATGTGGCCCGGGTAGTAGCTTGGAGAATCCAGATGGAGAAGGGGGTTCCTGCACAAGGGAGTTGTGTGGGGAAGAAGCACACAAGCATGGCAAAAGCACTGGCTACTGGTAGCAGCACTTCTGCAGTCATGCACTGACTTACTGGGCATGGGCATCCTTAACTTTAGGCACTTCTCTAAGTGGGGGGATCCTTAGTGTCCCTGACCACTGCTGGTTTTCCTACTGTGCAGAAGGATTTGAATGGAGCGGGAGACTTTCCATCTCCACCCATTCTAAAGACACCACTCTGAAGCAGGGAGTCTGGCGCTTGGAGACTTCTAGTCTCTTATATTATCAGCATCCTACCAATAAAAATCTGTCTGGCTCTTGTGGGTAAAGCAAATCATTGGAAACGTCTCAATGCAGAGGTTGTCTCTGGTGATTGTACCATGCCAGTGAACAGCTGGCACTAAAAGGTTTTGACTGATCTGCATAGTGGCCTCTGGGAAAGTCTCCCCAGCTGCAAAGAAATCAGGAACTCACCGAGAGCTAAATGCTGTGTCAGTTTTCTTGAGTCCCCGAGTTTCAAAAACTGCAGTGTTTTGTAATTCTCCTGAACTCCGGTGACTAAGCAGCTCTTCCCAAACTAAGCCTCTAATCGGGGTCATTGGATTTCCTTGGCACGAGCTAGCTTAAATCTTGGCCCCCTTCAATCTATTACAAAAAAAAATCCATCTGCCACTGCCAGGTCCTTTTCCTTGCCTGTTTGCTTGATCATATCACTCTCCTTTATATCCCTCCACTGGCTCCCTAGCAGGTAATATATCATATTTAAGCTTCTAGTTTCAGATATAATGAGTGTAATTCTGCCTTTACCTACTTATCCTCCGTTAGCCTTCCTGTAGCCACATCCCCTTCAGTCGGGCAGTATTCCCAGCATTGTCCACCCACTTGTCCCATTTTCATGCAATAACCTCCCTGTCTCTTTCAAAGCCCCCACCCCCACCCACTCCCCATGGTAAAATGTCCCTGAGCTCACTTACAAAAGCTCTGCCCCAGGGTAAATTCCTCCTAAAAAACCCACTTCTCTCCCCAGATGTGGAATTTTAGGGGATTTTTAAACCAGCCGTCATAGTATGAGTCAGACTTTTTTCCCTCTCGATTGTATGTTTATTTTAATATATCATGATAGAGAAGAACGTGAAGGGTTCACACAGAGCTCATTAGCTTATAAATTGGTGTTGCTTCTAACAACGGAGTAGGAGGCCAAAATATTAACTGTTTTTATTTCTCTATATGGAGACCTCTGAACAGAGAAGTTTCATTCAGTTTCTGAATCCATTTCTTTGTGACCCAAGCCAGCCACATATACACTGAGAATGTTCTTTGGAGCGCCTCTGTGAACTCCAAATCATCTAAGGAGCTTTTTATTTTTTGTGAGAGATTTTTATGCTTTAGTCGCTTGATCAGATCTATCAAAAATATTGGTGTTTAATTATTTCACACCAGTGTTTTTCAATCTCTTCAAGCATGTCTTGTCTTTTCTTAAAGTTTCACAGAGACGTGAGCTAGGGATTAGAAAAAATGGTTAGAGATTTGATTTTTTATTTTGCAGTAGAAGAAAGTCTCTGACTTTCCTCTCAGCTAAATTAACAGTTATATCTTGCTTGAGTGCAAATAGAATCTGAGAATCTATGGGTACTGGACATATTTCTTCCAGTACTGCAAATACTGTATCGAAGTATCTGTTTTGGTCCGGATAGTGAAAGCATTGCTCCTCGGGAGCTTCACAAGTGTGGATTGATGTCTGCCTTATTGACAGGCTTCACTCTGCAAGCGCATGGGCTTTAGATAACTGTTATCGTATACTGTGCATGGGTTTCATGCCAGAGGGGGAAGAATGCTAGCTTTTTGGGGTGTAATTAATAAAAAATCAATTGATTCCCTGCTTCCAAAGTTTCCTTGTACAAATCCTTCTAATAATAACTGGTAATTAAAGGCTTTTGCAAACGCAATCACAGATTCTATTGAAATGCTTTTTTTTAAATGGTAGGTACTTGATGAGTAAAGAATGTTTGTCTTGCTTCCAAATTACACATAAAATATCTTCAACCAGAATTTGTTTTTAAATCAGTTGGTTAAAAGAATACTTTTTCAGCCATACGGTTAATGTACAAAATGCAAGAGCAACAGTTCAACAGCACTCTGCAATTTATCAGCTAAAATTTGAATATGTAACTTATGCTTAAAACCCTTTACTTCAATACTTAAACAGGTGCAGGTTATATTCTAGTTTGGCAACAAAATAATCATATGCTGATTCTGTTACACATCTAGAGAGCAATATTTCAAATACTGGTATATTTTCTGTATGCTATCTCACCAAAGGAGAAACTGGATGAAAATATATATACCCTTTGGTTGTCTCAAGTCTGTTGTTGTTCTCGAACCATAAATAGCCTTGATCTCTGTTCATTATTTTAACTGCCAGTGCTGTGCCAGAATGATCAGTCTACTTCAGGGTGGAGCAAGTGGGTGTCTTTGCTTTTCTTAGGAAGGGAGAAGTCTACTTGTGATCTAAACTCACTGGCTTGCACTCTATAGTATCTTGTATGCTGTGCAGGGTCCCTAACCAACTCTCTCTCTTACATTTAATAGGAGAAAATATTGTGAAGAGAGTAGAATTTCTTTAGCCCTCAGAGTGAAAAGCTAGTCTCTATTGCTAGCATGAAATCTTCTTTCCTAAACAATTGCACATCCTTACCGAGAATCTATGCACAAAATTCCATTGAATCATACTGTCCTCAGTAGTTAAATTCATTGTATTCAATTTTCTGCATCTCCAATAATTAAACGTGTAGCAAGGTATTTATCTTATATTAAAATTGGGTGATATATTCAAGTGGCATGTTGAAAAGCCAATGAGACATGAAAATCTTTAAGGTGAACCAAAATGTTAGAACTGAATGATCACATTGCAGTTTGTGATCACAGTCATGACAGATGACTTGAAAACTCAAGTGGAATAATGGAATATCAAAACAAATATATAATATAATATAATATAATTAATAATGTAATTTAATATAATAAAAATTATATTATATAGAGAGCTGTCTTTTCTTATATAACTGTTACATCCTGCTGAACCACATAAATAATTCAAGTGATCTATGTCACTCTATTATGAAGTGTTTTAAAGTAGTTTATAAATGATCAGAGAACGTGGACAGATTCTTAATAAATGTTTTGGAGGAAAGACATCTTTGACAAGCATGCAACACCCCCATCCCTTCACTTAACGATGTGAGAAATTTCACAAACTCTGAAATCCCCAGGAGGTCCTTCAGCAAAACCAAGGAAGACCAAATTAGACAGTCCTGATTTGCTTTCTTTAATGTAAAAAAAATAAGCATGAAAATAAAATCCAGGTTTTCCTTAGTCAACACAAAGAAGCTGTGGCACTGGTAGACCAGGTGCTAGCTCGTGCTAAGGCCTCTAAGATTCAACTGAACACTGACAAATGCATAGCTGGAACCAGTCTGGCTCACTTGTGTGTTGGTATTGTTAAAATAGGTAGAGTTTTTATGTTCTTGCATTTAGACTTTATGGAATGCTTGTAAGTTGCTGCATGCATTAATCTCACTTATAATATCTGTATCCCATGTTATAAGGTAATGTTTAAGTGTTTGCTTTCTAATGGTAAGTCACCAGACAAGAGAGGGACATTGACAAGTGTGAAATACTAGTTTTCCACAGGAGGTGTGTAGCAGGGACTGCTCTCTTATTGCTCTGGTGCCTCCTAGTGGCCTATTTTGGGATTAGTTCACCATATGGTCAGATGCCTCTTCCAGCGGTTGCTCATCCCGTCATGCTCCAAGAGCTGCAGTGCTTTCATCTTCATGGCTTAGTCCTCTGGTCAAGACACATTGAAGTTCCCCTCTTCTGGGGTATTATCAAAGTCTCCTTCCAGACTGTCCCCTGCAATCCCCATGTAGGCTGTCCCTAGAGTGCCACTCCCACAGTGGCTTGTAGGAAAACCTGTGCCCACTCTCTACACCAGGTTCTAATCCAGAGACTCTCGATCCAGCAGCTTAGGTCTTTATTCTCCCACCCATTACTGCTGCTTTCCTGGGTGGCTTCCTACACTGCCTATTGCAGGCTCCTACTATTCACTCCCTTCTCCCCTGCCCCATCAGGGAGTGTGGCTATAGGCTTTCTCACTGAAGGAATCTCTGGTGCCAGCTTCCTGGCTTTATAGAAGTCCCACTTGTGTCCCACTTGTGAGCTTCATCCCCAAAAGCCTCACTGAGCCCTAGCTCCCCTCCAGGTGCAGTCTATGGCTAATTAGTCTCTTGTGCTTGTATTAACCTCTCCAGGAATAGTGGAGGAAGGGGGTGAATGTTCCATTACAAGATATTATCTCCTGCCCAACAAAAGAAGGCCCATCAACACCAAATGAACTATTGTGGAATATCAGAGGACAAAATGACTTTGTTGACTGCTCCCCTCACCCCCATGAAGAAGAGATGTGTAACTGAATTCCTCCCACCAGCTGAAATTGCAACTCAGAGCAGAAGGGGGGAAGGGATAAAAAGCCCTAATGAGCAGAAATTGTATCTTTTATGCTGCTTGGACTCTGAAGGGCAAGGATTACTAAGTAGCTTCCCCAGTGCTTGGCCTGGGTTAGCCCTAAAGAACATGTAGAGCTTGCTTACTATAGCTTCTATTACCTTTTGAAACTTAAGACTGGAACTCATTTGTGTTTACCTGCTTTAACCTTGTACATAACTCTCTTATTTCCTTTAGATAGTTTATTATAGGAATTGCTACACGTGCATTGTCTTTGGAGTGAGATCTACGGTACAGTTGACCTGAGGTAAGTGACTTGTCCTTTGGGACTGGGAATAACCTGAATATTGCTGTGATCTTTGGGCCCATCTATCACAAAGGCAAGCTTACCTAAGTGGCAGGATAGATCAGCATGGAGACCAGCTGCAGTAAGGCTGTTACGGTGCTGGAGAAGTTTCACTCTTGATAATTGGTTGGCGAAATGTAAGTATTGAAGTCACAACAAATTTGGGGTTTGTGCCCTGCTTCTTCACAGTTTGCCCTGAGGCTGGTACTCTTGGACCACTGCAGGACAGCTTGAAAAAAAGGACAAAAGCTCCGTTTCTGAGAGGTCCTTTGGGGATCATCTTTTCGCACTGGCATCAAATACTTGATCAGCTACCTTAATAGGAATATTAACTGAGCCAAATACTGTCCTGGTATGTGCATGTGGAGCTCCAGCAGACTTCATCTGAATGATTTTAATGCAAGCAGAGCCAGTGGAAGGGTTGTGAACACAGTGCAGATCCCGCCCCCATCCATAGCACCCCAGCAGTGCTGTAGCTGGCAGTGGTGGCAACACAGCACTTCTTTTTTAAATAGGAAGAAGGTGAAAGGGAGGGGTGAGAGCAGCTCGACGCTCAGTGGGGAGGGGTTTGAGATGGGAGTGGCTTTCTCAGTCCTGAATAAATATGTGAGAGGCATCTTGGGGCTTCTGAAGCTACCAAGCACATCCCATAGGCGGCAGATGGGAGAAGGTCCACATGTGGACAGCTCCAATAGATGGATAAGGAGCTGTGTACCTAGGCTGTGCATAGGGTTGATAACGCTGTCACATAGAACTAACTCACTTCAGAAATGAACTCCAGGGACCATACTGGTGCACAGCAGGTACCAACAGGAGGTAAGCCTGAACAGACCAGCATAAGACAGAAATAAATGATGGAAAGTGGTAGACGCCCTATATACACACCAGAGGGTGTGGAAGGAGAAAGAAAGAAAGAAGATGAGCACACTGGAGTACAGAGTTTGCCTATTTGTCCTCAGCAGAGTATTTCAAGGAGTAGTTCATTAGATCAGCAGTGATATGCCCAGCCCTATAGCCATTCTTCACTGGCAGGAATGCATCCCCCTTAAAGAGTCACGGTTGTCCCAGGGTTCAGAAAGCTGCCATGTTCAGTGGTGATTGTCTCCTAAGTATAGTAAGGGTGTTTTGGAGCTTTCTCCTTCTTCCCCATCAGCCAGCCATGTATTGCGCTGATGTTTTGGCACCATCACTACCCCTCTCTGGAGGTGGTTTCCAGTCTTCTTGTGTGGCAATGGCCTGTCACACCAGCTTAGATTTACAGCTCTGAGCATACCGCAGCTTGCGTGTTGCATATTCTGGCTTCCATTTTTATTTTGGAGTGGTGGAGTTGGATCAGTAAGTAGGAAGGTGGGTTTGAAAGCTCTGGCTGATACTTTGAGAGACTATTTCAGAAGAAAAATAGAAGTTGTAATTAGCCATTTTAAGAGCAGCCTGCAGTACATTAACTCCTGTGGTGGCAGGCTGACAGCATCCTGAGTGGGTGGAAAATACTAGACAGAGCGGACAATAGTGCTGCCCAGCTTCCTTTCAAATACATTGTCAAAGGAAAAGAAAATTAAAATAATGATTGCTGAGGAAAAACATCAGTGAAAAGAACATACAGTCAGCATTTTACAAAATGGAAAGTGACCTTTTAGGTACTATATTCCCTTTAAACTGTAGGGTCTGTTAAATCCTAGTGACATGTCACCACTGCCATCTATTAGCAAGCACTAGAACTGCCATATCCAATAGTAATATTACTAACAGCAAAGGCAGGAGAGGACTTTCAGGCTTTCAGAGAAGCAGCAGCTCTGAGAGAAGGTTGAAAGGACAGGAAATGCCATCAGCTCAGAGACTGAAATACAAAACAGACAGTTTAAAAAGTAAAGAAAAAGTAAAAAGCTCTTTTCCATCTTTCTTTCTCAAGGTCAAACTGGCAATTGATCTCCAGACAAATCACACAGGCAAACTAATAGATATTATGCCTTACATATATATTTCACTGATGTCTTAAACATGTGCTATGATCAGAGATGGTGTATTCAGAGAGTTGTTTGTCACATATATCTTAATAGAAGGATAATGAAACAAACAATTGACTGCATTTTAAATTCTTCCCGACAAAGCAGTATGAGAGCTGTAAACCCAGGAAAGAAAGCCACTGCGTACACACAGATTGCCGGGTGATAAACCCTACCGGGGCATCGGCTTGCACCCACCCTGTGGTATACATCCCAGGGGCATCAGCTCCTCAAGATGCTGCAGCCAAAAATTACATCACAAGTTTAGCCAGTTAGGGCTTCTCCAGCTCTCTAATATTATTCCTGAAAGAATAGCTCAGCTGGTACTATTTTTGGAAATAATGCAATTAAATAATGGGCACCATTTCCTTAAGGTAAATACTGGCTTAGGTAGAAATGTACCAGTGCTGTGGCTCATGGTCGGCTGAACAGCACAAGCCTCAGTTTGGGAGAAGGTAGCACACATCTAGTCCTTCGGGATATTGATTTTTCTCCCTAAGAATCCCCGTCAAGTATATTAATCAATGGCCATTAGGCCTGGTGATTATTTATTATTGTAATTTAGATTTATCACCTCTTCAAGATATTATCATTTCTGGTACAAAGCCATAAATGTACCCAGCATGTTACATAATTAACTTCCCAAAGAACTTTACATTCTAAAGCCCAGGCCATCTTCTGTACCTTCCTATATGTAGCCTCAAATAAATACACCTGGCACAGAGGTATTCCACAGTGTGAGGCCAGCACCTTTCCTCCTGGGCACTCTGTGGATGTCACTGTAGCTGCCTTTGGAGTCACTATACCAACAGTCCCCCCATTCACTCAGCTTTCCTCCCAACTCCCGCTCCGGCCCACCCTACTGCTACGGACGGAGCACTTGTCTGGGGAATGCAGGAGGCTCTTATCCACTCCTGTGTTCTCCATGGCCTCCCCCTGTCACAGCATAACCCCGCTGGTACCAATGCAGTCTGGTCCATAGGTACCCACAGAGGACTGGCATGGTGTGGCCCTAAAAAGGTGCAAACAGGTAGAATATAGTGACCAATAATAAAGTGAAGGGCGGTTGTAGATAGAACGGGCTTCCTGAAATAATATTTTATTAGTGGGGGAGCAGCCAGGGTGTAGGTTGTCTAATATTTGTCAGCCTAACAGCTCTTCAGTCTGTTTTTTTGAAGAGCTCTAGGACCTCCATGGTCTGCACCAGGTCTGTGACATTTGGGAGGAGGGTAGTTCTGAGGTCAGGGAGGGGCCTTTTCCTGTCCCCATGCAAATCTCTTTGGATTTGGCCAAATTACACCACTTCAGCCTCTTGCCTCAGCATTCCACACGGAGCTGAACCTCCCAGGCCCCCTCTTCCTCCGGCGGTTGCTGCCCTAGACTCAGTAAACGACCAACTTTTGTGTTGTGGGAAGAAAAACTCTTGTCGTGTCCAGGTTAGCATTAAAAAAAGCTAAATGGCAATAATTTAACCTGAGCTACAGTAAGGCCACACACACTAGTGTAGACTATTCTGTGTGAATAGGTATGGACCAAAAGGCATTTCCCCAGAAAAGACCCTTTGGCCAAAGGGAAGTGCACAGGATTGGAAACTAGGAGTTCTAGATTCACCACTTCATCTAACTGATGTTAATTCTATGCCCTTTACCACCCAGCCCTAGTGTGAGGCTACACAAGATGGGAGATCCCAGCTTTCTAATATGGTAGTCTCAAGTGCCATCCACTTAGCCACAGAGGTTCGGAGAGGGGCTTTCAAATCTATGCATTTTAGTATGCCGGCAAGAAATTGGGTCCAAGCATGCGTACATAGCCCACTATTTAACTGACTAGTGACTAATCCACAGAAGATAACAGCTTTCTGCTGCTGCTGCTAACTAATGTAGTTAATCCTTTAGCTCAAATGGTACAGATCTGTTCTATGGTGAACTTTACTCAAACCCTGCTGCTGATGCAAGCGGAGGAGGATTGTTACAGTTGCACATGATAGAATTTTTATTTTTTTTTAAATGAGGAGATTATATACAACAACCCCCACATCTATGTTGTCTGAGTTGCAAAGTTAGTCAAATCAAGACATGCCAATATTATAGTTTTCCATGTAACTTTAAGTCTGTCCCTTTGTGCGTATGCATTGTGATACAGTTTGCAAGTCCCTCTTGAGCTTACTGAAAAAACTGACATTTCCAACGACATTTTCTGAGGAATTTCTTACGACAGTTCAGCTCATTTGCTGGAAATACGGGAAAGGCTGACATCTTGTGGAATGAATCACTTCTTCACATGACGGGGTTGCTGCAGTATGACAGAAATTTGAAATAAACGCTGGTGAATGGAACATTTAGTAAGCACTCGGGAGGCCAGGCAGTTAGAGAAGATCTGCTCAATATGCAGCCTTGATCCGAAAAGCAGACAGACGTGTCAGGATGTATGAATGGGGTAGAATATAGTGAAAATATGATGATGCCACCATGGAAGTTGCCTGGAATACTGTTTCAGTTCTAGTCCCCTCAGCCCAAAAAAGGATTTAGCAAATATAAGAAGGGTTACATAAGTGATTTAGACTTCACAGCCATGTGGAATTCAAATGAATGTTCACAAGAACAATCTAGCACAGCATGGTATAACACGATCTAAAGGATGGAAGTTGAAACTAGACAAATTCAGACTGGAAATAAGGCGTAGATTTTTAACGGTGAGAGTAATTAATCATTGGAACAATTTACCAAGGGTCGTGGTGGTTTGTCCATCACTGACGATTTTTAAATCAATATTGGATGTTTTCTAAATGATCTGCTCTAGGGGTGATTTTGAAGTGGTTTCTATGGTCTGTGCTATACAGAAGGTCAGACAAGATGATCACAATGGTGCTTTCTGGCCTTGGAATCTGTGAAGAACTTTTTACAGTCACTGACCAACTCTACCAACTCTCAGTCCCTCTCCTGGTACATATAATGGCTCTTCTGGACCCCTATAAGCCTGCCCAGTAACATGGTGGGTTCTGCAGCTCCCCAGATAGTAGTACTGCCATTCAAAAACAAAGCCTCCTGAGGGAGGGATAGAGCCTTATTCCAAAGCTGATGAGTGCTCACTGACATATCCCAAAAGCCTGAAACACTAAATGTCTTTGACGTCTCTTCAAATGGAAGAACAGTGCTCCAAACAAAGAGCTCTTCTTGTGAGAAAAACCTAACCCTGGCTGTAAAAATTCTGACCACACTGGCCAAGAACAAAGATACCGCGGATAGACCGGACTTCTTAAAACCTTGCCCTGCAGCGTGCCCAGTGGAGGCTCAGACTGTTCACTCAAGCTGCCATACTACTATACAAGAAAGCTCAAACGTTGGAAAACTAAATATGATCACAAAACCTAACAGTCTCTGCCACTGTGCAGAGTCATTGACTCAAAAGAATGTTGAAAGTTATCCTATCCAGGACATGAATTTAAAGCTTCAGTGACTTCCTTGGAGAGTTGGAGGGAAAGTAAAAGCTATTTATACTAAATAGGCAAGTGAGTTGAAGTCTCTGAATGGAAATGACAACGTACTGTTAAAAGATGGTAAAAACGCACTACAACAGGATGAATGAAAACCCATTCCAAATAAAAACACTTGCTCATAGCTATAAAAAAAATCCTCAAATGTTGAAAAAAACTAAATGTGACCATTAAACCTAGCAGTCTCCTGTGGATAAAGTCCCCAGATCTTTCTGTTCGTGCAAAAAATCCTGGCTAAGTTACTCAACTTAAACTTTGAAGATCTACCATACCTTAAAAAGTTAATGACTCTGTTCACAAATGAATTTCACAAGCAACTCTGGGGGGAACCACAATAGTAGCAGTTTCCAGCGTTACAGACTGTGACAGAGTCCTCTGGGAGACAAGAGCTAATAAAAGAACATTTACACCAAGGAGGGTAACAATTATCTTTTCTGGGTTAAGTGCACAGAGCAGGAGGATAGAATTTCTCATAGTGATGGGACAGGAGGAAGGATGATTTTGTGGTTCAGGTGCTGGGGTTACTGCAATGTACCCAGAGCTCCTGGAGTTGATGAGGTAGAGACAGGGAGGGTAAACAGGGGCTGTGGTCTGGAGTTCCTGGAAGATTCGGGTCTGAGGGCGGAGGTGGGAGATTTGAAGTGTTGTGCCTGACATAAGCCTCACCAGGTGCTGGGTGAGCATTTAGGTGTTAACTCTGGGTAGAGCAAAAGGCTGGATGCAAACCTAGAGAGTATTAGATAAATTATTGCAGAAGGGCCCAAGACAATCTACTGATTTTCAAAGCTATCCCTAACATAAAAGCAGAGACCTTGGCTCATTTATGGTGTCAGATGTCTATACTATTTGACTGGTGTTTTACTTTTTACCTGGAGATCAAATTATAAAGGTTAAAAGATTCTCTGACTTAGGTCTACAAGATTGTGTATTGGTAGCATTTACAACTGGTAGGCGGTTAAGAAGATCTTCAGGTAAGGTATAAGAGATAAGAGATCTTCTTAGTTTTAGAGGACATAAACCCCAACTTTTATGGGCTGTACTGTCTCCAAAGAACGATTAAAATAGATGCTTCCAGGTGAGAAAGATCGAATGATATAGGATTTAGCCATTTGGACTAGATATTTGAAAAATCATGAGTGAGTCATTGTGTCTGGTAGTATGTGGGTGTGTGAAAAGACTGTTACTTTTAAAGGCTGCAACAGTCATGAAGCAACAGTTTGATAGATTCATTACTCCAGCAAGATATAGTAGGCGCGGGCTGGGAAGAGGGCCAGTGACAGCTACCTCTTTCACTGGCTATCCCAGTTCCAGCTCTGGTATAAGTTAGAACTGCTTAGAGGCTACCCTAATTTACACCCGCTGGCTATGGGGGTCCTGCACCTATAGACAATCAGCAGAATGCCACCATAGACACACCTCCTCCAACACTGAGGTGGGGGAAGTCAATGTAGGAACTGCCCACACCACTTTACACCAGTAGAGAGCTCTTCTCCAATGTGGGGAATTCTCAGCTGGCCTGATTACCTCCCTTTCCACCACCAAAGTCACACAGAGTGGCTGGAGCGGGAATAGGGAACTTGGCCTCTGCTTGCCTGCCCACGCAAATTTGCACAACTAGTTACACCAGCAACTAGGCATTTGTCGTGCTCCCATTTGGCAGGGCAGCTTGAGTAATGCGTCCTCTCATGAATGAGCTGTGAACATGTCACTGGCCAGCTTCTCAGGTGTGCCTGAGCTGCATAGGAGGAAGGCAGGGTAGCTGGCTTTCTGCTACCTTGCTACACACCCCTACGTTAATGCTGAGCGCAGCAGAGGCCAGTTCAGCTCCCAGTCCAAGTTCGGGTAGCCTCAGGGCAGTGGCAGTAGTGGCTTCCAATTGATCACACTAATATAGGCCTCCTGTTGTTGTAAGCTTGTTTTTCTCAGGAAACATTCATTCACTTGCTCCTCCGTCAAGAAGAACATTCAGCAGACTCTTAGTTTAAAAAAAGAAACGAGAACAGCTCTTAGACTCTCTCAATAATTAATTAAATAAAAAACTACGTGAGTAAAAGCAAAGGACAATAAAATCCATCATGTATGAATTACAGAACAGTCCCACCTCTGCCTCCCTCTTGTTTGTCTCCTGCTCCCCCGTTGCTCTCCCTTGCTTTTCCCACCCCCTACAGTGTACACCCTACAGTGTACAGCCTACACCCTCACATTCCCCTCACAGACGGTCAGCACAGCAGCATACCTTTAAGGCACTGGGCACAGTGCTGCCTGGAGTGGCAGACTCAGCTTCTCTCCTCCCTCCACTGCCTGGGGCCTGGGCTGCTGCGGGGGAAGGGGTTCACCTCAGGCACAGTTCATAGGGCAGCATAAGAAGATGGCTCCTCTCTCCTGAGATGCTTAGCAGGTGGCTTTAGTGGCAGCAGATTTCAGTCTGCTTGGGGCCAGGCTACACATGCAACAGCGCCTCGCTACCCATCAGGCCAGTGTCACTATGCCCACCCTGGGACTGTGCCAGGCATACACAGGCACGCTGCTTCCTCCTCCTCTTCCTCTGCCTTTAGCATCTGAGTCTTCTCTGTCTGCAGCCACCAATGTGGGTCAGGCACCTGTGAAGGTGGAGACAGCACAAAGAGTCATCATCAGCTTCAATGTGTGCTGTACCGTGACAGGCAGCTCTGTGAGAGGGCTGACTCAGCTCATGTCAAACGCAGAACTAGTGTAGAGGGCCCAACTCAGCTGTTGTTTACACCAGTGTAAACCCAGGGCAGTGCCAGGGGATTCAGCTGAGTTACTCTGCTTTTACTTCAGTGTAACTGAGAACAGATTTTGACCATGAATTAAAACAGGAGCAAACCCAGCAAATGCAGCATGCTCCTGGGAGATGCTGGGTGCTCTCAGCACATGCAAAGTTCGGCAGGAGTTGAGTTGCTTGGTACCTGGCTGTACTGAGCCCGATAGAAAGTTCATTGTCTCCAGCTGTACTTCATTTTGTCTTATGATGGATTATTACTGTTATGTATATTACAGTAGCACCTATCGGCCCCAACTGATATCAAAGGCCCCCATTGTGCTGGGCACTGTACAAACATCCACAGAGCGTCTCTGCCCCAAGGAGCTAACAGACTAAATAGACAAGGTAGATAAAGGGCGGGAGAGGAATCACAAGCACAGAGAGGTGAAGAGAGTTGCCGGGGCTCTTCTGATAGCACCCAATTAATGGCTGATGTTCTCCTCCTCACCCCCATCCCTACTCTTGGCTTTAGGGCCTAGGTGCAGTTAGAGGAAGTTATCTTTTAAATAGTCCCCTGTTTATGTTGCATTTTAAGGTTAATATCACACATACCAAAGAGAGTCCCTATGGTGTCCCTAGCCTCTGTTTGTCAGAGGGGGGTGATGGATGGCAGGAGAGAGATCACTTGATCATTACCTGTTAGGTTCACTCACTCCAGGTCACCTGCACTGGCCACTGTCAGTAGACAGGATACTGGGCTGGATGGACCTTTGGTCTGACCCAGTACAGCCATTCTTATGTTCTTAGAGAACAATTGTTTTGTTACCAAGTGAACCACAGTGGAGAGGCAGTGTCTGGGTGGCATTTCTGTCTGGCACAGGCTGATCTTGAGCTAACACTCCTTTTTGAAGTGCTCTGCCACTTCCTTTGTAGGAATAGCACAGCGGTTCTCAAACTGTGGGTCGGGACCCTAAAGTGGGAGTGCCAAAGCCCAAGTCTGAGAGCTTCAGGCAGGGTTACAGGTCTCCCACCTAGGGCTGAAGCCCTTGAGCTTCAGCTTTGGCCCCCTTGTCTCCCCCTCCACACACCCAGAACGGTGGAGCTTTGGCCTTAGCCCCCAACCTGGGCAGCTGGGCTTGGGTGAGCTCACACTTGAATGCCCCATCCTGGGGTTGTGTAGTAATTTTTGTTGTCAGAAGGGGGTCATAAGGCAATGAAATTTGAGAACCCCTGGAATAGAAGGATGATCTTCCCTGAGGACCGTGCGCTTGATGTGCTCTTTAGTCTGCTTTGTTGTATATAGATCTTTGAATATTACCGCCAAGCAATAATAGGTCTAAAATCTAAGTAGACCCTTGACAGCTACTGTCCTTAGTTAGGAGGGACTATCCCTATATATGAGCAAAACCGTTCCTGATTTTTCCACTATAAAGGTTCACCTGGTGCTGCGGGTCTCAGATTTTCAGCCCCAGTATTTCATATTTAAAACTCAAAGTACTTGGTGCACTGAATTTGTGATTTTTAATCCTTAGCAGTTATAATAGATTTTTTCCCTGTAGATTAAAAAAAACAACCCATGCCCCAGCTGACTGCAGCCCGGTTCCCACTAGCAGTATATGTATGCTGATTGCAGAACTGCTGACCTAATGCATTTTAATTGTGGGGAGAGTTAAAAGGTAATGTATCTATGTTTGCTCACAACAATATTTAATCAAAGCTTTGTAAAGTTATCCACTATGTTTTATTACATAAAAAAGGTCTTCATTGTCGTCTCTGTTGAGGAAACTGAATTAAATATCTGAGGGTTTTAATAGAGGAAAACAGGAGAGTGTAAGAACCGGTCTTTTGTTAATATTTCTGTTTGGAGTGATCGTGTTTGCTGAGCAGAAGTAGGCAGTGTGTGACATTTTAACTACAAAGACCTTGGAAGGAAATAAATAAGCAAAATGCCAATTGCTTGTTTCAGAATTTCTTTATTGACTGCCACTGACTGAGTTCTCAGATTGTGGGTCAGATATCATTAGAACAGTTGGAGCTATATTAGAATTACAGCAAGATTAAGAAAGATGGTGTGCTACATGCAGGCTGGGAGCGCTCAGTAGGGATTTGAAGCCTCAGCACAATGTGGACACCCCCCTAAGGGTCTACAAAGACATTGGAAAGACGGGCTTGTCCTTGCATCAGTTGTCACTAAAGGAAGACATGACTGCAGTGGTGTAAACAGATACACATAAAGACTTTGCTGAAAAAATGCTGCAATTCTCAAACATTACATACTGTTGTTCTCACTTTTGTTCTAAGAAACTCATGGCACATTCACTGCAAGTGCACAGTGTCTCAGGGTTTTTTCACAGGAATCGGCTTAGCTCTGAGTTTAATTTCTTCAGGCTACAAGCAGGTCTGCCACGCTTTTCACCGCACAAGCCTTGTGCTAATGATAGTTGTGTCGGGAGCTAAAGTTAATTGTGCACTTATTCATATTTGGTAGCTGTTACCAAATTCTAGTACAGTTTAAAGACCTTTTCAGGAAATACATCAGTTTGGCAGCACACTTGTTTCATGTCACCCTGACATCACAATGTTGATGCTTAAGCTTCAAAATTCACTAGCTGCTCACCCAGCCCCTCAGTCATCCAAGAAAAATTTAAAACAAACAATAACCCCCTCTGGATATTCAATGATACCTATGTAATGACTCTGTGAATGAGGTCTGCGACCGGTGACAGATGCCTGGATGCTTCTTCAGCAGGATCAGCCTAGGAAGAAGGAGCCGAGGCGGGCTTCTCCTCTCGGGATACAGGAATGGGTCTCTCACTGTAACTGGTGTCCATGTTGGACTGGACTTTGGGGCCAGAGAAAGTCAGCATGCCATCAGCAGACAGGGAGCAGGTGATGGCGGATTGGTCCACGTTGGAAGGCAGGCGGTATCTGCGGTGAAATTCGCGGGAAATGTAGCCATGGTCGTCCTAACAATGGACAGAGGGAACGGATGACTCAGTCAGAAACGGTGTGTGGTGTGACTTGAGGCACACCCCACAGCATTTTTTAATCTACCTCACCAGCATGTGACTCCATGTTTACATTAAATTCCAAACAGTTGTTTCATGGCCACTTTTGGCTCAGAATGAGACCAGTGTCTCAGGCACAGCTAAGAATGTACACGCATTTTATTCTACACTACAATTTATTAAGGACAAATCCTGCCTTATCTGATATCCTGTGCAACACCACTCAGGCCACCCGAGCTACAAAGGTGTCAATCAGAGCAGAATTTGGCCCTTACCACATGATACTGGGCATGACTGTGAGTGGCGCTGAGCACCCACAGCTCCCATTTATTACAGCTGAAGTTGTAAGTGCTCAGTGCTCTGAAAATCAATGCCTATATTTCAGTATGTTGGAACTAGGGCTTTGGAGCAGAGCCCGGAGCTGGCGCGCAGAGCAGGGGAGCTGCAGATTTTTGCCTGGAGCTGGAGGGGAGCCGGAGCACCGCTCCAAAGCCCTGGTTGAAACCATTGTTGAATGAAACAAGAGGCTCCTCTGATGCTGTTGGCTGAAAGAATGAGAAATAAAAAGAAAGATTGATATTAAAATGGCTTTTTTCTCCCTTTATGGCAAAGTAGCCTCAAACACAAATACTGATTGGCCTCTGAAGTTTTGTTTTCCCAACAAATGTATTCATGGATGAGAAGAGTTTGTGCCCCTTCCTCTCTCCTGCCACTGGTATTATTCATACTTCAATCCTTGCTTGAATTTCCATGTCATATGCGGTCAGTTTCCAAGCCTTAGGCCCTTTGTTGTTTTGATTTTGTTTGTTTTGCTCTTCTCCTCCAACCCAACATATGAAAACTCAGCTTTCCACATGTAATCCTGGATTATGGAAACTCAGTCATTCTTTGACAGCTTCAAATAACATTCTTTTTCTAATCAGACATTGTTACTGAACAGTGCACATTGTCATCTGACTGTTATGGAGCAAGATGATTGAAAATAAACAACAGACACATTTTCTCATTATTATAAAAAATCAGGTTTGATTTTTGCCAGAGCCAGGAACCTACATTTAGTGACTTGGTTTAACCTTTGAAAAATAATTCTGGAAAAAGTAGAGAATATTATCCTTCCCCCTTGTACGTCCCCAACTGAAGAACACCTTAAAGTCAGAAAGAGAAAAGAGCAGGATAATTCCCCTTGAAAGTTGCATGCTTTTTCTGCTTACCTGTCTCTCATTGTGCTTGCCATGGATTTCCACAAAGTCATCCATAATCTTCACGCTCAGATCTTCAGGAGAGAAATGCTTTACATCCAGGAGGATTGTAAACTTGTCCCGATCAGATCTCACCTGCAATTAATATAGTAACAAAATAAAACAATAATTTGTTGACTCAAAAACAGAGTAATTCTCAGTCTCATCCTGAGCATGATTGTCTCAGAAGTGATTTAAGAAGGCTAGATAATAGTTATGGGCCTGATCCAAAGCCCACTGAAGTCAATAAGGTTCTCCATTAATGTAAATGTGCTTTGGCTAAGGGCCTGTAATTGCAAGACTGGAAGAATTCTGAGACATCCTTATTGCTCCTTGAGTTTGCCTCCCTTCACATTGCTCTCATTGCATCACTCTATCACCTGATTGTTTTTCAGAATCTATCGTTAGAGATTTATTGGGCATTTGGATGGTGCTCAGCAGGTAGCTGAGCTAGAACTTTTGCTTTTTACTCTCTCTTTTAAACCACACTTTCTCTGCAAAGCTACATGGATTCAGGCAGAAAGGGTGATCTGTAGTTCTGTGGATTGACTTGTAAGTCTAATAAAGTTCTTGCGGCTCTAGCTCTGCAGGGCTTCTGCTAGATTTTTGGAGGAAACCTCGGGAAGGTTACTAGAATGCAGAAAGCACAAACATCTGTGCTTGCTTTGATATATCAGATCTGACTGTTTTGAATACAGCCCAATGTACAAAGTGTTCATTTTGCATATAGTCTTTGGAGGACTGTTCTTGGAATTTTTAGTGTGGGATTGAAACACAGAGGTCATGAGATGGTGGGGAAAAAAAGAAAAGAAAGAAGAATGTTCATGCTCAAGATTGAATTTATCCCTGGAGTCCCATCCCCAACAAAAGTAAGCTGACTATGAATGTTCATACAACAGAGGAAGCTTTGTTTTTCCCCCAGCACACGGCAAACTGCTGTTAGGGTAATAAAGGGAAAATTCTACAGTATTGTAAAAAAACTATAGGTCAAATCTATTTCTTAAAGGGAAAAAATGATTTTCTTTGCTAAGATTTCCTGTGATGGTCAGGTGGGCTTTAGTGTTTTGCAGGAAACCTGCTAGTTTTCCTGCATCTGGTCACATCAGTGCCAAATTACATAGTCTAATTAAATCAAGGAAATTAGCAGGTGGTTGTTACTATTAATGAATTGGCAGCAGAGGTAAATGGTATTCAGTAAAGGAGTCTTACCTCTGAAATGCCTGATTCCAGAACGGTGCGGAAGAGAGAGTGCCTGTAATAGGGGCTGATGGTGGAAGAGAACAAAGGCAGGACATCATAATCAAAAAGACCGTCTCCAAAAAACTGGTCAAACAAACGGCTTGGATATAAGGGTCCAAGAGCTCGTTTGAACCAGGGATGCTGGATAGTAATGTCCATGTTTTCTGCTTCTGCAAGTTCGACGGTAGAGAGAAGACAGTGCAGTCTCTGGGGACAGTGATGTCTTTCCTGAACTGCACAGTGGAGACTCAGCAAGCCTCCCTCTTTATATACTACTTTCACAGAATAAAGGCATTAGTGGGATTTCTCTGGAAAGACATGAGCTCATGATGAAGGCAATCTGGTCAGCAGAAATGCAGAGGCTGACCTGAGAATGACAGTCTGGTTAGAATCAGTGCCAGATATCTGTGGACAGTAGCTACCCTCCAGCAAGCTATGCTATCTGGGACTACCTCTACCCAGAGAGAAAACAAGCTTTAACTCTTAACATAGACAAGCAATTCAAACAGGACTTTTGAATTGAATTTCTTGTGGAAATTTTCTAAAGGTGTCTATAGTTACTCTAACTAGCTTTGATCTAGCTAGATCAGAGCCAGCTCAAGTATGCCTACACATGCTGCAATCATACTTCCCAACTGCAGAGCAGACATCCCTTAAGTGTATTCCATAGGACTTGTTTCTTGCCATCAGGTTTATGGGTATTGGTGTGTGTATTCAGTATGAGAACTGGTTGGAAAATGGTGAACCTTTCTCTTTCATTTTGTTTCTTTATTTACGGTACACACATTTCTTAGGAGCCTTGTGGTATTAAATTAGACTGTTTGCAGGACAGAACATTTTAATCTTTGAGGGCATTGATGCACCGCAGTCCCTCCTGTTCTGTGCCTCTGGCCCACAATAGTGCAGTCTCCTGAGGGCTGTAAAACTTAATTCAGGTTACATACTTCACCAGTGGCAGTGTGAAGCAGAGCCTTCAGGCAGTGTATCACCTACTAAGTGAAATCAACGAGATTTGTGGGTGTTCATATAAAGAGCTACGCTTCGTCTTCATTGCAGAAGAGGTGTGTTTTTTACGTTGAGTTGCTGTAAGTGTAGCTAGCCCAGGACAACCCTATACCCTCACCTGGAGTTGACCTGTACTGGCTGCATCAGGGTTAAAGTGACAGTGCCTTGTCTCTCCACTACGGGCTGGTCAACAGTAGGGGGAGGGGTCGACCTAAGATACGCAATTTCAGCTACGTGAATAAAGTAGCTGAAGTCGGCGCATCTTCGGCTGACTTACCTGACGTCGTCATAGCGGCAGCGGTCAGCAGCGGGCTCCCCCGTCGACTCCAGCTTGCGCCTTTTGGCGAGCTGGAGTTCTGGAGTCGACAGGAGTGCCGTTGGCGATAGATTTATCACGTCTTGTAACCATGTTGGTCCCAGGATATTAGAGAGATGAGGTGGGTGAGGTAATATCTTTTATTGGACCAACATCTTTTGGAGAGAGAGACAAACTTGTCACTAGCAGAAGTGCAGAGAGGAGACAGCTATAGCAATTTCCTGCAATATCCTTGAAAAACCTTATTAAGTATGCTTAGTGTCCATTGTATTAAATACATAGGTGATGTATTATTGTGGGCCTGGATGATCAAAGGTTTATACTGAACAATATGGCAGACAAGCCTGAACTTTGGGGACAATACATCAAGGAGAAGCAGAGGTGACGCGAAGAGGGGGAATCAAGTGCTCTCTCCCCCCCTCGCCCCACACTGATTGGTTTCCCGGGGGTGAAGAGGGAGAGTGACTCTGTCCTACTCTCCCTGCACCTTCCCCTCCTTGGCACCTTTGGCTGCTGTCCCTCGCAGCTGGGCAGGGAGCGGGACAGAGCCGCCTTTTCCTGAGAGAGCTTAGCTGGGAGGCAAGGCCTGCTCCCTGCCCAGCTCTGAAGACAGTGCTCCTTCCGGCAGCAGCGCAGAAGTAAAGGTGACAATCCCGCAATCCTCCTACAATAGCCTTGTAACCCCCACCCGCCATCTTTTGGTTTGGGACCCTCACAGTTATGTGAAATTTCAGATGTAAAAATCTGAAACCGTGAAATAGATGATTTTTAAAATCCTATGATTGTGAAATTGACCAAAATGGACTGTAAATTTGGTAGGGCCCTGTGTATAACAGAACAAGTCACAGATTCATGGGAGTGCTTGTTCTGAGCTAATAGCTGCTAAGAACTTGTAACCACAGAAAAACCCGTTGGTGGAGTTTGAAGGATCAAAGCCTACCAAAGCCCTTCTTGGATTAGTGTGTAGATTCTTTTATTGTTTTTATTGTGTTTTCTCTGGAATGGTTTCACCTTAAAAGTAAAAGGGCTTGCTTAGGAAGGGCTGTGTGGTAATTTTAAACTGTTGGCAATTACATTAGTTATAGCCTCTGAGGAGAAAATAAAGCAGTCCCTGCTGGGGAATTCAGAGTATAGGCAGGGAGGTCTCTCTCCAAAAGAGGTGATGGCTGAGGAGCCCAGAACCTAGAGTTGGTGGCCTTGCTGGACCACAAGGGAGAAATATTAGTGTATTTGCCCTGAACTGTAACAGAAGTCAGTACAGCTTACGCACAAGCTTAGCTTAAATGCTGTCCTGAATCAAGTCCATAAACGGTGATATTATGCAGGTAGCAGACATAGCTGCAGGAGCCAGTTGCATAAACACTATTGTCATTCTTGTGGAGTCCTTAAGTGTTTGCTAAAAATTTCCCTCTGGAAGTGTTTGTCCTCCATCATACTTCTCTCTCATTAGGGAAAGTGTTTCCTGCATTGTTTCCCTGTCCTCTTGCCTCAAGCTGTCCTGTCTCTGAAACATGAGCCTTGTTTTGTGCTCTTCAAACCTTGTCTGTGCAGTCAAAGTCCGTGTTCACATCCAGGAATTGTTCTTCTCATTCCTGGACTGAAAGATCCACTGTGGATCTAACCGGCCTGTCCCCATATCTGTTCTGGGACTCTGATGGAGTTGAAGTGGCCACTGTAATGAAAGATGAAGAAATAATAGCAACACTCATCTCCCTGCCTCCTTTAAATACCAAGAAAGCCAAGAACAGGTAACAATTTCCACTCAGTGTTGAATTCCAGTGCCTCCCTACAAAGCACCTTTTCCATGGGCATTATTATCAGAATTCATGCACCACACTTACAAGAATAAAGGTGGGCAGGGAAGCATTCATGCAATCATGGGAGGAAGGGATTGGAGGTCTGTGTTTTGATCACTTTCACAGGATTAACAAGTGTTCCTTGTTGCGGGCAAATAGAAACCTCGGCCCATCTGAGGAAAGAAGTCAGCGGGAGCTACTGGGTGCTCAGCACCTTTGAAAGTCAAGCCACTTACTTAGATGCTTCCTGCACAGTGGTACAGATCACTAGAGACCTGTGGGATAGCAAAGTCAGGTATCTCCCTCTTTGCATCCCACTGTTCTTCTTGGTGCACTATCAACTGTTATATCATAGGGAAAGGGTCACTTGTAACAAAATCTTATTCACAGTTGATTTTACTCCATGAAGTTAGGATTGTGGGAATATTGGCTGGGAAGTTACTGAGGTCACATCTACACTACAGTGGCTAGTGTTACAGCTACAGTGTGCTGCTGTAGCACTGAAATGTAGGTGCTTCTTACCTCGATGGAAGGGTTTTTTCTGTTGATGTAGGTGATCCATCTCTCTGAGAAGCGGTAGCTAAGTCAATGGAATAATTCTTCCATCGACCTAGCTGCACCTACAGTGGCAATGTAGCTTGGTTGGCCTAATTTTTACGTATAGACCAGACCTGAGGCCCAGAACCACAAAGGTATTTAGGCTCTTAACTTGCAATGAAATCAGTGTTGTACGCAGTGTTACGGTAGCTGGGTTGGTCCCGGGATATTAGATTGACAAGGAGTGTGAGGTAATATCTTTGATTAGATAGAAGTTTGGTCCAATAAAAGATATTACTTTACCCATCTCGTCTCTCTAATGAAATCAATGGAAGTTAGAAGCCTAAATACCTTTGAGGATCTGAGAAAAGGCTGGAAAATCACTTCAGTTAGAGTCATGCCTTGTGCTTGATTCCTGACCCTTAGCATCAGATAGATTTCCACTCCTGGATCCACTTCCTCCTCATTTTAAATGTATCGGGTTATGTTTATTGTACAGCTATCCGTCTGTTTTCAAGCCACTTCACAGTTCAGCTGTATACTGGAAAAACTAAATATCAGCTCTCCTCACACAAAGACAGATATTTTTTTTATCTAAAGAATTTATATAATGTCAACAGTCTGCCTCAGTGCAGCCAAAGAGGCTTAAAAAATTACTAGCAATCCCTTTTTTCCACCTCAGAGCCCATGTCCTGAACACTGCATAAATCCCATCAGTGTTTGGGGTGCATAATGTCATTGTTGTTGAACCACTGGTGAATTTACACACTGTTAATCCCTGGCATTTATTCAAACAAGCTCAGCAAGTTTCAGCAGCACAATGCACTTAATGTTTTCATCAGTGGGTTTACATAGTGAATGAGATGCTCTGCGCACCTCAGCTTGCAGCATTGCAAGCTAAAGAGTACAGCAGAAGCGTAGCAGAGCAAGAACAGAGAGAACAGGAGAATTAAAGCAGAAGCATGTTTGGAATTTTATAGTGGTTTAAGTAACAATAATACCTAACTCTCACAATCCACAGATCTCAAAAACACTGTATAAAGGAAGTTGGTATCATTATCCCCATTTCACTGGGAAAACATCCAGGGGAAATGTATTGTTAAGGGTCCCTCAGCAGGCCAGAGACAGTGTTAGAACTAGAAGCCCATTCTCCAATGTCTCTGTCCAGTGCCCTTTCCTCTGGATCACACTGCCTCTCATGCAATAGCATGGCGCCACAGCTGAGAGCTCCATTGGCTTGTAAGCAGGCTTTCATATATGAGAACTTTGGGGCGCCTCTCTTTGCCTTGTGAAATCTTCCTTTCCTCAAGAAAATGTTAGTTTCAGGCCAGAGAACTTTTTTTAAAGAAAATACTGACAGAAACTGGCATACCGGTCTGGGTAGTTTAACTCATTTTAACTCCCGGGTCACCCTGTAACCCACACAAACAATGCTGTGCTGTTATTTTATTTTTTTATTATTATTTTTGTGTGTGTGTGAATCTCTCCCTAAAAAAACAGTTGAGCTTTAGGCCGTATCAAAGAGCCCTTTTATAAAGCGACTGTGTGGTTCTGGTATTTAAAAATAGACAAATGAACAATGCTCCTCAGGCCCCTTCGAGGACTGACAGATTTTGCATGCACTGTCCTTGTACTGTCAGAGTCAGTGCTCTTTCCTGCACAGAGCAGGATCTGTACCCTATGAACCTCTGGAGCACGGGTGGGCAAACTTTTTGGCCCGAGGGCCACATCTGGGTATGGAAATTTTTTGCCGGGCCAGGAATGCTCACGAAATTTGGGGTTGGGGTGTAGGAGAGCTTCGGCTGGGGGTGCGGGCTCTGGGGTGGGGCTGGGAGTGAGGGATTGGGAGTGCAGGAGGGTGCTCTGGACTGGGACTGAGGGAGGTTGGGGGATCAAGGCTAGGGCACAGGAGAGGTCAGGGCCGGGGGAAGCTCTGGGCAGTGCTTACCTCAAGCAGCTCCCAGAAACAGCAGCATATCCCCTCTCTGGCTCCTACATCGAGGTGTGGCCAGGCAGCTGTGTGTGCTGCCTTGTCTGCAGGCACAACCCCTGCAGCTTCCATTGACTGCGGTTCCCAGCCAACGGGAGCTCTGGGACAGCACTTGGGGCAGGCTGTGGCACTACCTGGCTGCCCCATGTATAAGAGCTGGGGTGGGGACATGTCGCTGCTTCTGTGAGCCATGCAGAGTGGGGTAAGACCCCGACCCTGCTCCCCAGCTGGAGCACTGGAGCTGAACAGGCCATGGACCCCGCTTACTGGCAGGAGCTCTAAAGCCAGATTAAAATGTCTGGAGGGACGGATGTGACTCCCAGGCCATAGTTTGCTCACCCCATTCTGAAGAGTTGGAGTGGGGATGTAGGCATAATGAGAAGAGCATGGTTGTGGTAAGGGGGCTGCAATGAATGAAATGAATAGGCAGAAGGTATAAAATAAACAAAAGGAAGTATTTTTTCACACAACATACAGTCAGCCTGTGGAACTCTTTGCCAGAGGATGTTGTGAAGGCCAAGACTATAACAGGGTTCAAAAAAGAACTAGATAAATTCCTGGAGAATAGGTCCATCAATGACTATTAGTCAGGATGGGCCGGGATGGTGTCCTTAGCCTCTATTTGCCAGAAGCTGGGAATGGGCAAGTGAGGATGGATCACTTGATCATTACCTGCTTTGTTCATTCCCTCTGGGGCACCTGGCATTGGCCACTGTTGGTAGACAGAATAGTGGTCTACATGGATCTTTGGTCTGACCAGGTATGGCTGTTCTTATGTTCTCAAGCAGAGCAATAGGCAGTAGAGAAGAGTTGTCAGGTAGATGGGGCTAGATATGATGTTTGAAATAAGCAGAGGCTGCAGGAGTGTGCAGTGAGGGAGAAGGGCTTTTTCTGGGGTTCAGGGGAAGGAGAGGGAATGAAAAGATGTTGCAGATGTTATAGGGCAAGAACAAAGGTGTTCGCTAGTGAGTCTGTGATGATTTGGGAGACTGCTATAAGGGGCTTGGGAAAGGAAGAGGAGGTGCTATAGAAGGAGGGTTCTTAGAGTAGAGGATGAGGGGGAGAGGCAATTGGGGTGCATTGTAACTGTGTGGTAATTCTGCACTGAATTGTTCAATCACTCTTGAGTCTGCATCAGGTTGTTTGTGCAGAGCTTTGGGGGGAAAGGTAAATACACGCTAATTATGAATGCTACTGTGAGAATTGTTTAATTCTCCCTACCCCCAGAGAGTGTGAGAAATTAATCACAGGTGAACTGGCAGTGAATTAACCGCTGGCAAGTCTAAGATGAATTATTTAACCACAGGTGGATCTGCAAGTCACCGATGGTTTGGAAGCAAGGTGACCTCCAAGATGGGTTTGAGAAGAGACTGGAGGCTTGTCTACACTTGAAATGCTGCAGCAGTGCAGGTGTGCCGCTGTTCTGCTTCAGTGTAGACACTCACTAAAGCAATGGGAGGCGTTCTTCCGTCACCGTAGTTAATCCACCTCCTAGTTAATTCAGTTAATCTTCTGCCAATTTAGCACTGTTTGCACTGGGGGTTAGGTTAGCTTACGTGCTTTGCTTAGGGGTGTGGATGTCTCATAGGCCATCTTACAAAATGCTGAGACTGGCCATGTACACGTCGTTATATGGAGCACATTAAAAACACACAGGGCAGGATGCATCAGTCCACACCACCTGCTTTGCACGCCACTTTTATGGCTGCTTTGCATCGCCAGAGCAAACCTGTGCGTGTGGCACAATGTCTCTGCCTCAGGCAGCTTACCTAGAGTACACAAGACAGGAGTTCAAACATAGAAATGGGAATGAGACAGGAAGACAGTAAACAGAGGAATAATCAGTAAGAAGATCATTACATTCTCTATATCAGAATCCACAGAAGAGTGTAACATTCATTATAGGCAGACCAGGCCAAATCCTTAACTGGTGTGAACAGACTTAGCTCCACTAACTGAAGATCGGGTGCATGGCAGTGTGGGTAGCCAAGGTGTGTATGGCTGGCCTTACCTGATGAGAAATTAGAGATTGGTGCTAGTTAGCTTGAAAAGGAGAAAAAGGAGAGAGGTTTGTATACAGCAATAATCAACATGTAGTGATGCCTGATTGCTGTCACCCTGTCCCATAGAACAGGAGCCAGCCGGCACTCCATGGAATGGAAAGGATACATTTCAAAAATGTATCTGCAAAATGGAGCCTGCTGCCAATGCACCAAACACCTTCACTCTCCTCCTCCACAGCCCTTCGCGAAACCCGCTCTTCCTCCACTGCCTTCGACTCCTGTGCACTCTGCTCCATCCCTCTTGCCCTACTTCACACTCCATTTTTGTTAAACATCAGAATGCATCAGGTTTATTCACAATGTCATGCAGTTCATCCTGGGTAACCCCTTCAGCTGGTTGTAAATCACTGTCTCTCCATTGTGGAGCAAAGCCAGCTTTCCCAAGTGCAAGCTCTGACCCATAATGTCATGTTTAGTGCAGGGCTGTGCGGATACAGGTTATCTGAATGAATGAACAACCAACAGAGGGCATGCACATGGTAATTTTTTAAAGCACGAAAGAAGTTTAGCACCCTCCCGAGAAAACAAAAGCAGCACAATGAAATCTGGGCTCTCATTTTCCCAGGGTGATTCCCGGAGCCTGGGAAAATTCAGAAAGAGGCCAGCATGTGCAAATAAAATCACAGCCTTTGAAATGCCATGCAATAAGTTTCTTCATGTAGAAGAAAAAAGAAATTGTCCTGTAAAAACTGCCCTGTAATTGCTATCTTCTGCTGTGAATGTTGTTGCAAGACTTTTGACAAGGCTGCTTCAAACACAGGATCACAGACCTCATGTGGCACCTCCTTTCTTTTCTTATTGCCACAGACTAGTACAGGCAATTTTTCCAGTGTGCACACAACCAGGGCCAGCCCACAACATTTTGGCATCTGAGGCAGGGAGCTCAAATGATGCCCCCATGCCTTCTTGCTTGGGTCAAAACTTGGAAAGGTCTCAATTCTGCCTTCTTCCTGTTCTGTTCCTCTCATGGTACTGCTCTGCTACCTACCCCAATAAAGAAGAACTAACAACTTAAAATGCGTTGGTCAAATATTTTAAGTTACACTTAACTTTCAAATACCTGAACAGCAAATGTAACTTTTCTTGTCTGCATAGTAAACACTGGCATTTTTATCTGCTTGAATAATCAAAGTGGTGCTTTCCGTGCCTTCTTGGTTACAAAAATTTGAACTGCTTCCTGACAGTCCATAGTCTGGGACAGCTCATGCTCTATTGCAGGGGTCGGCAACCTTTCAGAAGTGGTGTGCCAAATCTTCATTTATTCACTCTAATTTAAGTTTCCGCGTGCCAGTAATACATTTTAACGTTTTTAAAAGGTCTCTTTCTAGAAGTGTATAATATAGAACTAAACTATTGTTATATGTAAAGTAAATAAGGTTTTAAAAATGTTTAAGAAGCTTCATTTAAAATTAAATTAAAATGTAGAGGCGTCCCCCCACCCCCGCCCAGACCAGTGACCAGGACCCAGGCAGTGTGAGTGCCACTGAAAATCAGCTCGCGTGCTGCCTTTGGCACCTGTGCCATAGGTTGCTTATCCCTGCTCTATTGAGATAGCTGAAAGGCCGACCAGCCTCTCCTGTGTCATTGTGGAGCGTAGATGTGTTTTTATTAACTTCAGCTTGGAGAAGCTGCGTTCTCTACTGGCAACTGTTACAGGAAGTGTTAGAAGTATGTGCAGAGCAACAAAAGCATTTGGAAAGAGGGTGGTCATCTTATTTGTGCACATATATTCCAGAACAGCCTTTGGTGTTGATCCTGCTGAAATCCTATCTTGAAAGCACTTTCAGTTCATCACCTGAATCACTTGCATAAATATCGCACATGTCATCATGTGTCAACACTGTCTTTAGTGCCCTGCATTGCTGGTGTAGATCTTCTTCAGGTATAGTGAGGAGTTTTGGAATATCCCAAACAACATCCCAAATATACTGCTGTATTCCTTGAACTGCATGAAATGTTCTTCAACTGACTATATGCACAATCTAGCTCCTGGTTAAATAATTCAACTTTGAATTGTTGTGTGGGGTATCTTATGGAATTATCCCATGCCTTGTAATTAAAAAGTCATCTTCCTCGGTGACTCTTGTATTCTTGAATGGGTGGGAAAATAACTTCAGTGTGAAGTTTCTTTGCCATCTTCTGTGCACTCTTCAGAACATTTTGAAATCCCTCATCTGACCAGTAAGACTGTAGTTATGACTTTGCTTTCTCCAGTTCTTCCATTGCTCCAGATATATCAAGGTCAACACCTTGGAGTCTCTTGCTTACAACATTTATTTCAAACAGTATGATATGCCACAACATTAAGCCACACAGAAATTTGAAGTTATGTATGTTTCTGGTGATTCCATTTCCCTCTGTCATTGTTCTCCCACAAACAGTTCCTGTCACAGCATTATCCTCCATAATGGCAACTATGGCATCATCTATCTTCCCAGTTTGGTGTTTGATAGGCTTTATTGCCTATACTCGATTTTCCCATCCTGTGGCACTCAGTGCTTTCAGTGTCAGGTAGGAAGTTCCCAAATGTTGCTTCAAAATTTGCCATCAACGAGTTGCTGCAGAAAAAAATTCATAGATGCTTTGAATTACATTAAAAAATTCAGGAGCCTCACTAGAAGCTGATGCTGCATCACTGACCACCAAGTTCAATGAATGAGAACTGCATGGGACAAAAAAAGCTCAAGGGTTTAACTCTCAGATCCATGTTTGCACTCCTCTGTTCTTTCCTCTCATGTTGGCACCATTATTGTAGAGCTGACCTCTCATGTCAGCTATTGCAATTCCTGTATCTTCCAGCTTTTTAAGAAGCATATTTGTCATACCAGCTCCTGTAGTATCATCAATGTCAATAAATTCTAGAAAATGCTCTCTGACAGTCACCATTGCAGGGACATTTTCAGTAGGTTCTGTTGTTGTTACAAAACATACCATTCAAGTCATTTGTGCCCTATGGCTGACGTCAGGTGTGCAGTCCAGAATAACAGAGTAATATCTTGCTCACTTCTGATCTGCCATAATCTTCTGTTTGACTTTTGTTGCCAATAACTGTATGATCTCATTTTGAACTGTTTCTCCAGGGTGTGGTATGTGTACATTTCTTGGGTGGTGACTCTTCTTAGATGGTCCTGGAGTACAGTATTAAACTCAGGCATCAGCTCCACAGTTTTAAGGAAGTTTCCATTGTTTGGCACATACAGCTGATCTGAAGGTCCACACAGTGCTAGGTTTTGGGTAACAAGCATTCTCACAATGGCAATGAGCCTTTTCAGAACATTTTGCCAATAAAGAGACTCTGATGCAACCTTCTCTTGATGCTGATCATCTATGATGCCCTTTAACCTTAATCTCAAGCTCTTTCCACCTATGAAATGCTCTCTGGTGACTTGCTACCTTCTCATGGCATGCCAGATTTCTAGTAAGATTTTTCCAGTCCTTTGTTCCTGTAGAACCCAATGTGCCTGGAACATTAGACTGGAAGACTCATAGACTTATAGACTTTAAGGTCAGAAGGGACCATTATGATCATCTAGTCTGACCTCCTGCACAACGCAAGCCACAGAATTTTACCCACCCATTCCTGCAATATACCTCTCATCTATATCTGAGCTATTGAAGTCCTCAAATCTTGGTTTAAGGACTTCAAAGCACAGAGAATCATCCAGCAAGTGACCCATGCCCTCTGCTGCAGAGGAAGGCAAAAAACCTCCAGGGCCTCTGCCAATTTGCCCTGGAGGAAAATTCCTTCCCGACCCCAAATATGGCAATCAGCTAAACCCTGAGCATGTGGGCAAGACTCACCAGCCAGACACCCAGGAAAGAACTTTCTGTAGTATCTTAGATCCCATCCCCTCCAATTTTCCATCATATACCACCAGGCCCTTCTATTATCATAGTCAAAGATCAATTGCCAGAATGATGTTTTCCCATCACACCATCTCCTCCATAAACTTATCAAGCTTCGTCTTGAAGTCAGATAGGTCTTTTGCCCCCACTGCTTCCCTTGGAAGGCTATTCCAGAATTCCACTCCTCTAGTGGTTAGAAACCTTCGTCTAATTTCGAGTCTAAACTTCCTGTTGACCAGTTTATATCCATTTGTTCTTGTGGCCACATTAGTACTGAACTTAAATAATTCCTCTCCCTCCATGGTATTTATCCCTCTCATATATTTATAGAGAGTAATCATATCTCCCCTTAGCCTTCTTTTGGATAGGCTATACAAGCCCAGCTCCGTGAGTCTCCCCTCATAAGACAGGTTTTCCATTCCTCGGATCATCCTAGTAGCCCTTCTCTGCACCTGTTCTAGTTTGAATTAATCCTTCTTAAACATGGGAGACCAGAACTGCACATAGTATTCCAGGTGAGGTCTCACCAGTGCCTTATATAATAGTACTAATACCTCCTTATCTCTACTAGAAATACCTCGCCTAATGCAGCCCAAGACCGCATTAGCTTTTTTCACAGCCATATCACATTGGCGGCTTATAGTCATCTTGTGATCAACTAATACTCCAAGGTCCTTCTCCTCCTCTGTTACTTCCAATTGATGCGTCCCCAGTTTATAACTAAAATTCTTGTTATTAATCCCTAAGTGCATTACCTAACACTTCTCACTATTAAATTTCATCCTATTCCTGTTACTCCAGTTTACAAGGTCACCCAGGTCTTTCTGTATGATATCCCGGTCCCTCTCTGAATTGGCAATACCCCCCAGCTTTGTGTCGTCTGCAAACTTTATTAATACATTCCCACTTTTTGTGACTAGGTCAGTAATAAAAAGATTAAATAATATTGGTCCCAAAACTGATCCTTGAGGAACTCCACTGGTAACCTCCCTCTAGCCTGACAGTTCGCCCTTCAGTTTGACCCTCTGTTGTCTCTCCTTTAACCAGTTCCTTATTCACCTTTCAGTTTTCATATTGATCCCCATCTTTTCCAATTTAACTAATAATTCCCCATGTGGCACCGTATCAAACGCCTTACTAAAGTCAAGGTAAATTAGATCCACTGCATTTCCTTTATCTAAAAAATCTGTTACTTTTTCAAAGAAGGAGATCAGGTTGGTTTGGCACGATCTACCTTTAGTAAAACCATGTTGTATTTTGTCCCATTTGCCATTGACCTCAATGCCCTTAACTACTTTCTCCTTCAAAATTTTTTCCAAGACCTTGCATACTACAGATGTCAAACTAACAGGCCTGTATTTACCCAGATCACTTTTTTTCCCTTTCTTAAAAATAGGAACTATATTAGCAATTCTCCAGTTATATGGTACAACCCCCGAGTTTACAGATTCATTAAAAATTCTTGCTAATGGGCTTGCAATTTCATGTGCCAGTTCCTTTAATATTCTTGGATGAAGATTATCTGGGCCCCCCGATTTAGTCCCATTAAGCTGTTCGAGTTTGGCTTTTACCTCGGATATGGTAATATCTACCTCCATAGTCTTATTTCTGTTTGCCATGCTACCTTTATCCCTAAGATCCTCATTAGCC
Organism: Dermatemys mawii; assembly: GCA_007922305.1. Classification (NCBI taxonomy): domain Eukaryota; kingdom Metazoa; phylum Chordata; order Testudines; family Dermatemydidae; genus Dermatemys; species Dermatemys mawii. The sequence continues at coordinate 2,442,959 of ML677385.1, read as the reverse complement.
CCATTAAAGACGGAGGCAAAATATTTGTTTAGACATTGGGCCATGCCTAAATTATCCTTAACTTCCACTCCATCTTCAGTTTTTAGCGGACCTACTTCTTCTCTCTTTGTTTTCTTCTTATTTATATGACCATAGAACCTTTTACTATTGGTTTTAATTCCCTTTGCAAGGTCCAATTCTACTTGACTTTTAGCCTTTCTCACTTTATCCCTATATGTTCTGACCTCAATAAGGTAGCTTTCCTTGCTGATCCCTCCCATCTTCTACTCCCTGTATGCTTTCTGCTTTTTCTTAATCACCTCTTTGAGACGCTTGCTCATCCAGCTTCGTCTACAACTCCTGCCTATGATTTTTTTCCCCTTTCTTCGTATGCAGACTTATGATAGCTTCTCTAACTTTGTTTTAAAGTAATCCCCGGCCTCCTCCACCTTTAGATCCACAAGTTCTTCAGCCCAATCCACTTCCCTAACTAATGTCCTTAATTTTTTAAAGTTAGCCCTTTTGAAATCAAAAACCCTAGTCGCAGATCTATTTTTGTTTACCCCGCCACTCAATTTGAACTGAATTAGTTCATGATCACTAGTCCCAAGGTTGTCCCCTACAACCATTTCTTCTATGAGATCCTCACCACTCACCAAAACCAAATCCAAAATGACATCCCCTCTTGTTGGCTCATTAACTACTTGATGAAGGAATCCATCAGCTATTGCATCTAGGAAAAGCTGAGCTCTATTATTATTACTAGCACTTATCCTCCAGTCTATATCCAGGAAGTTAAAGTCTCCCATTATCACACAGTTCCCGTTAGTATTTATTTCTTTAAAAACATCAAAGAGGTCTCTATCCATAACCAAATTAGATCCCGGTGGGCTATAACACACTCTAAGCACTATCCCAGGGGAGGCTTTAGTAGTTTTCTTCCCCAATGTGATTTTTGCCCAGACAGACTCAGTCTTATCTATTCCATCACTTCTTATTTCTTTACAGTCTACCGCATCATTTATATATAATGCTACTCCACCCCTTTACCTTTGTTTCTGTCTTTCCTAAACAGGACGTACCCTTCAATACCTATACTCCAGTCATGACAACTATTCGACCATGTTTCTGTTATCCCTATAATATCTGGTTTCACTTCCTGCACCAGTAGCTCTAATTCCTCCATTTTGTTACCTAGGCTCCTCGCATTGGTGAATAAACATCTTAATTTTTGCTGTTTGCCCTCACTCACATTCTTTACCTGATTAGGCCTGGACATTCTACCACCAGTATGACCTATTAGGCTGGTATCCACATTGCCCTTTCTCCTTATGTCCTTTTCCCTACCCATAGCTGTATCTCTCTCACTTCTTTTTCTTTCCTCTCTTTGTTAAAATCTGGCGTGGAGATTACCTGGACATCTCCCAGCCGTCTCCCCCAACTTTCTAGTTTAAAGCTCTCTTAATTAGTTGTGCCAGCCTCCATCCTATAAGTCTATTTCCTTCCCTACTCAGACGAAGTCCATCCCTAGAGAACAATCCTCTGTCCATAAATGCCTCCTAGTGGCCATACACCCCAAAGCCCTCCTTATAGCACCACTGCCTGAGCCGTTTATTAATAATCATAATCTTGTCATCCCTTTGTTGCCCTCCTCTAGGAACAGGCAGAATCCCACTAAAAATCACCTGAGCCTCGATTTCCTTAAGCGTCTTCCCCAGCCTGGCATAGTCTCCCTTAATACGTTCCAGTGAGAATCTATCAGTATTCATTTGTTCCCACATGAGTTTGCAACAAAAATAGTATGCAGCATTCTGGGTTTTAGAGTACGTAAGCCATGGCCTCTCCACTTTGTCACCATTGGGGATTTCACACTAGTAATGTGTTGGATGGAACCTTCTATTTTCATTGTCTTTGGGGAACATGAAGGTTTTCACTTGCTGTGGCCCAGGCAGTACAAGGAAGTCCCTCAGGTGACTGCTCAAGTTGGTCCACAGTCCTGGATCATCTAGACTTAAGAAACTAAACTCAGCAGCAGCTGTTTCTTGTGCCTCCACCACACTCTTCTCTGATCCACACTTTTCTTCAGGAATGTGCACAGTTACATCCATTTGAGATGGAGATATGGATGCTGCAATAGGTGCCAGGTCACCTGCACTAACTGGAAGATCAGGTATCGCCTCACCATTCCCCTCCTCACTGGCACTGGAAGGTTCACTGTGAACATTTGTGTCTATGTATCTCAGGAGAGCTCCTTCCTCCTTAGATAGAAAAGCTTCCTTTGCTTTCTTTCTTTTTATGAATGCTGCCCCAGTGGAGCGTTTTCTTCTTTCACTTATGACTGCTGTTCTGTGCCAGCTATAGTGGCTCTCAATACTCAGTTGAAGGAGACAAATAGGCAGGCTGGTAGCAGGGCATGAGTGAGGGAAGATATCAGCATCTTAAGGGCCTAACTCGCTCCAACTACTTCAGCTGACTGCCTGTTCTCAGGTGGGTTCAGAGAAGCAGCAGGAATCAGGAAGCTCCCTGAGAAACTGGTATTAATCATTCCAGGCTCCTGGGGGTGCTAGAGAGCTACATAAGAAGCTCCTCCTTCTCCTCTCTCCCTGCAGCTGCTGCTGCTTTCTGTTATTCCCTCTCACCTTTTCCCCTGCCTGTCCGTTATATCTCTTGTGCCTCCTTCCTCCAGCACAGAACTTCACCATCTCTGTGCATCTAGAGCAGAGAGAATACATATGCACCAGCAGCAGACACAACTTTATACACTCTGGGTCCTAGTGGCACCCCCGAGTCTGGCATCTGAGGCGGCCACCTCAGTTCGCCTCATGGTAAGGCCGGCCCTACACACAGTACATCAGGCATGATGTGCAGTCTTCAGCTGAAATCACAACGTGCTCCACACACATTTCATGTAGCTTCTCATGGACGTGCACAAGCACAGGGAGGTCTTTCCCTTTTGTGAAGCACTCAGAGCAAACTGTGGCACAGAAAAGGAAGATTTTGCAAATCCTGGAGGAGACTGGAGCTCTCACCTGTCTGGCTGGGATCTTCAAGGCAGATTTTCAGTCACATGAAAAGAATTTCTTTTACCTCAGAAAATCTCCAGTCTTCTTACCTACATTTTACTTACCTACTAGGTCTGCTGTAGGTATCCTCCCCTCTCAATCCAAACCTGGATCCAGATCCAGGTTGTACACACAAGCCCCATCCTGACAAGAAGTGAACCAAACCCAAACTTTGGTTCTGAAACCTGTGGACTCTGGGGTGTGCAAAATCCAACTCTGAGGTTTCCCTCCTGAGCGTCTTTCAGTTTGAAGTTTAATAGCGTCCATAGCCTGAAGACAAGCTAATTGTCCATGTTCTCTAATGTGTTCTACTCCGTTTGCACCAATGTGCAGGAGTTCCCAGTTGGCATGGTTAACTCCTGATACACACCGCTGCAGCAACAGGCATGGGGGCATGTTGGGGTGGATAGTGCATTGTCAAAGCATTATTGCACTCTAGCAATTTGTAGCTGTTGGAGATATCTTTGGGGGCCATAGCCATCTGATATATTTTAGAGTTGCCCCCTAGGCCACTCTAATCTACCCTGGGATTAGACGAGTTGCAGAACTGAAGAGTTAGAGCCAGCTCCTTTATGCTCCTCTCTCCATTCTTCCCAGAGGTCCAAGGTGCAGGTGGGAGTCTAGGTTAAAGAGTCCAACAAACAGAGGGACAGAGGGATAATTAGGGACAGACTGACAGATGGGGGATGTAAATCAGAGGGAAATATGGAATGACCAGAAAGATTTTCTTTTGTCCTCGAGCTAGACTGCCCAAGTGCGGATGTCTAACAGCACAAAACCTGCTCCATTGAAGAGAAGTGACAGCTGCATAAGTTTGCCTTGATTGCAAAACATGTGCAAGTCAATATTAGCTTTTAACCAGCCTACATCAGTACATCTGCTCAATAACGAAACACTGCTAAAAGACTCTTCTGCTGTTGTGACCTTGTCGAGGGTTCCCTCTCCACTCTGAACTCTAGGGTACAGATGTGGAGACCCACATGAAAAGACCTCCTAAGCTTATTTTACCAGCTTAGGTTAAAACTTCCCCAAGACACAAATTTTGCCTGTGTCTGGAACAGTATGCTGCAACCACCAAGCATACCCCAAGAACTCGGGGCAGGGACATTTAGAGCCCCACTGTTTCCCCCAAATCCCCCCAAGCCAATACCTCCCTTCCTGGAAAATGCTTGAGAAAACCCCCTCACCAATTCTGGTAGGTGTGCCTGATCCAAAAGCCCTGGATCTACACAATGGAAAAAAAGCAGTCAGATTCTTAAAAGAAGAATTTTAATTAAAGGAAAAAGAGAGAAACAAAATATCTCTATAGGAATCAGTGGGAAAACACTTTACAGCCACAAAAAGAATAAAAAAAAAAACCCACACCACAGCAGTATCCCCCTCTGCTGAGTTTCAAAGTTACAGAGAAAACACAGGGATATTTCCCTAAACACTTGAGAAATTCATAAGTGAGAAACAAATATAAAAGTTAAACTGCCTTGCCTGGCTATTTACTTACTTCTTGTGCTGCTTAGAAATATAGAATTAGATGAAGAAAAGAAACTGGTCTGGCTCCTTTGAAATCTCCAAAGCGAATGAAAAAAACAGACAAAGCACACAGACAAAAGCTTCCCTCCTCCAGATTTGAAAGCATCTTTGGTCCCCATTGGTTCTTTTGGTCAAGTGTTAACCAGGTTTCTTTTAGCTTCTTAACCCCTTACAAGAAAACAGGAATTCTAGGCTATTTTATGCTTATGACAGACCTTAAACCACTTCTGGTCTAGAAACAATGCAGGGGGAAATTCCCATGACATTCTAGTGAAGACTACTGCTTAGGAAAGCAGTCTGGATGGAGCAGAAAAGGAGGAGTCTTGTAATCTTTGGCATGTCAATTAAAGTGCAGGGTATCTTGCCTTAGGGCACTCATTCTGTCTGCAGGTGATTTCCGAGAAAAAGAGAGCCTGTGAGAAAAAGTGTGCTGAGAATGTCAGTGCCTTTGGGAGCAGAGCTGCTACTGCTCAGCTATTGATGGTATGTCTACCGTGTATGTGTACTCATGACTTGGCTTGCATGCATTCAAGGATGTGGTAGCCAAGCCTGCCTCCAAAGAGCCACACTGCAGAGCTCTCACAACCCATCCTGGGTACCTGGCTCCAAATACGCACTGCAGTTACACAGGTTTGGGACTAGGATTTCTAGGGGCAAATCCCAGGGTCCTTAGTGCCTTGCCTACTACAGCTGCTTGGGTAATTGGTTCATGGTGTACTGTGGGAGAATGTCGTCTGCCATTCCCATGTTCCTGTGCAGAAGTGGTTTTACTCTGTCAACATATTTAGCTGAGGCACTTTCATCTCTGCATACTCCTCACTTATCTCCTGAGGTCATGGATCAAGCCTCGGCCCTATTTACTCTCTGCTGATGGGTCATGAAACAGTCCCCTGATGTCAGGGCACTAGGCGGAAGAAGGTTGAATTACACACTGAGCAGGTGCAGGATGGAGTTTAGTGTGCATTTGGCAGACTGAAGGCAGGATGATGCTACATACAGAACCACTTGGATGCTAATGTGGCCAGTGCCATTCATCTCATTGTCTGCATCTTGAACATCTGCAAGGATAAGGGCAAGAATTTTCAAATAGAGTGGGCTCAAGATGAGGCTGGTTTGAAGGCCTGAGACAAGCAACCAGAAAGTGCATGTGTCATTACTGGGATTGGATCCAGACAGGCAAGGGAAATAAGGGATGTCTTATGTGCCCACATCCTTGCATTGCAGGGTGATGTGGATGAGGAAATAGGTTACTGTGATAAGGGACTGTAATGCTGTGTGCTGGCATAGTCCACCTAGCAATTAATGTGGTAATTGCTGATTTGCTATTGGTTTTATGTGAGATAAGAGTGTTTGATACTTTTATTAAAAAGCTTTGGATACAACTCCCTGTCTCTTCCTTCTTTTCCAAGCACTCATCCTTTGCCATATTCTACAGCCAACCCAATTTACTAACACAACTAAAAGTATTTTAATAACCAGAAGGCATGGCATTGAAACTTTTGCAGACATGCCAGGTGCCTGTCCACAAATAACTACTTACCAACCTGAAAAATGAACTAAAATGTGCAAAACAGTGCCATTAACTGAAGTCCTAGCTCCACAGGTTCACTGGTAGTGGAACCGAACGTCGAGGGTGCGTCTTCTGTTCTCCTTCTCCCTGGTTTAACACATTGCGCAGGTTGTACAGGGCCAGAATGCACAGGGTACATCAGCCTATTTCAATTCATAGACACGTTCATAGCCCACCCAAGCGCAGAATTTTCCAAGTGACTGCATGATGTGATAGCGTAGAGGAGAGTGCATGGGAATTGGCGCTGGAGCTGGTACGGGGGACACAGCCTAGTGATTATCAGGGTGATCGGCTGCTCTATCAGTGCCTGGTGCTGATTGCTATTCCTCTGGTCATGTTTGAGGAATGGTAAACAATTTCTTCTCCCGCTTCGCATCCTGCTCCTTTGCTGTCTGGTATTCCAGGTGCTCACCTGATTTGCTCCAGACGTCATATAACTGGTCATCTCTAACACTCTTCCTTTTCTTTTGATTGAGGGTCCTGTCCCCTAGAGTCCTGGGTGCCTCCCTTGGTGCAGCTGACTTGGAAGTGCCTTCCAAGGAAATGAAAGAGCATTCCCTTCCTTCGGTTACATCTGCATGAAAACAAGGGCACCATTTGATACTTTTATCAACCTGGTATGCTTTTATTCCACCTTTATACACTGGCTTATTCAGAAGAGCATTCTAGTAACATGCCCAGCCCCAAGACACGCCATGGTAAACATTTTTCATTTAATTCTTTTAAAAGTGGGCCCTGGTTGGAGGGTAAGGATGAGCAGCTCAGGGCCCAGTTAACAGAATGAGTGTCAACATTTTTCAGGACAGAGAAGCCTGGGGGGATATTTCTGTACTGGAAGTCACAGAGTGGGAGAAGAACCAAATTTTCCAGCCAAGTGGTAGAATCCAGTCTATCTACGCAAAGAATATTTTCATCGCCTGTTGACTGAGCGGCATATCAAGGAATGGAGATGGCAGGTATACTACCAACATGACTGTTGGAAATGTGCCCTATCCAGAAATCTCATAGACTGCCTTGAGTTTCTCCTGCATGAAAAATGCTCAACCATCTCCTGCCAAGAGTGGGGCAGGGGGGTGAGATTTGGGCTAACATTGACAGGATGCTGAATATTGATGCAGAGTCTTGTTAGGGGACAAGAGGGGGAAATATAGACCATAGGATGAGAATAAGGCACTACACATCTTTCTCATTGCAAATCTAACAGACAAGGAGAGCAGACTCCAGGTCTGTTTTATTGAACAGGAAATAGATTACAGCATTGTATATTAGTAAAGGATATTTGCCTGAATCGTTAGCTGGGTTAAAATAGAGGAGTCAGGGAAGTTTATCTTACTATCAGATTAAGTTATTTCCTGTGTGTAGTCAGTATTTGGCCTTTGATCCTCCACGGAGGGTATTGCATGGATGGTTTATTTTTTCACCACAGGAGGGAGCTACAGTGATGAAAATGAAGATTTAAATGAAGTTTTTCATCAATTACCAGTGCATCTGTTAATATTTGTAATGTATGAGCCCTATTCACCAGCACATTCTAGTCATTGGTTATTGGGGAACTCCCCCACTGGTTTCATTGGGAAGTTTGAGTAAAGAGAGCTGAATAGGGCTCTAAGTAGGTGTATTGTCTTTCAGGCTGCAGCTTTTGATGACTGGACTTTTTTTCTTAACAAAAATAATCTCCCCTGTAAATATATTTTCAGGATAAATTTGGCATGGTTCGGGCTTTTTTTTTTTTTTTTTGGAGGAGGAGGGAGGGTATGGGGGGAAGCATACATCAATCAACTCCACAATGGAAATAGCTTATTTGCTGAAGGATCTCTCCCTAAACTACCACTGTCTGATCTGTTGTTCCTTCTCTATTTCACTTGTAGAAAAACATTTATAGATTTAATATTAAATAATAGAAAAATTCTAGAGTTTTACAGAATCTACAGCAGCTATGGATAGCTCCTCCTTTCAATTCGTTTCTGGTAGCAGAGCTATATGTCCTTCCCTCCCCGTAAGAGAGAGGATGGCATAGGCACTGGACTAGAATTAATGGCTTCAGTTCCCAGATCTGACACAAATGTCTTTTGTGACCTTGAGCAAGTCAGTCTATCTCTATGTCTCATCTGTACAATGGGGGTAGTACCACTTCTCCTATCCTCTTTTGAAGCCAATAAAAACAGCAATTTCTGTTGCATTATTTTTCCTCATTTTTAAAAAACCTGAAGTTATCAGAAAATGAGAACCCCCAAATCCAACTAACTTGGAATTAGTCATGCAAGAAACCAGGGAGAAACCAATAGCATAAGGTCTCAAGCTACCCCATTCCCTCTAGTGCTCAAAACCAGTCTCAGAGAAGAATCTAACCCACAGAGTCTCTTTAGGGTCAGTCTTAGAATTCCATGCTCTGCAAAGTATCCTTATACAATGCACGGTTCAGGCCCCTTGGTGCAAGAAGCTTGAAACTATTACTGCCCTATAATAACATAAGATAATGGAGGGGAGAGGGTGTTTTCTCCACTTTACTTCTGGAGTGAATGAAAGCCCAGCATATCAGCCAGTTCAATCTGAAGTATTTGTTCAACTATAAACACCACAGCACAGATTCAGTCACTATCCAAAGAGACTCTTTAAGCACTTAACTGTCTCCCTCCCACCTAACAGAGAGCAGTAGGGTGGCCAGACAGCAAATGTGAAAAATTGGGACGGCGGGCAGGGGGAGGTAATAGGAGCCTATATAAGAAAAACACTCAAAAATTGGGACTGTCCCTATAAAATCGGCACATTTGGTCACCCTAGAGAACAGTCCAAAAAGGCAACAGCAGCAGTGGCAGATCACTAGGGCTGCTGAAACATTGAGCCAAACTCTCTTCTTCTTTAAACAAGTGTGTATCTGAAGTAACCACAGGCAAGTATAGGAGCACAGTTAGGTGTGCAAGTGGGCCTCACTTAGGGTGACCAGATGTCCTGATTTTATAGGGACAGTCCAGATTTTGGGGTCTTTTCATACATAGGCTCTTATTACGCCTCTGCCCATCCCAATTTTTCACATTTGCTGTCTGGTCACACTAGCCTCACTGTGCTGAAAATGTAGGCCTTCATCTCTACAGAAGATCTGACTGAAGTCTTGCCAGGGGGATCATGGCACTTCAAATGACCAGCTGCATTGACACAAAGCATCAGGGAGCCACAGAACTCCAGTACCAACAAGCAAATGAGTCTACATTTCATGGGGATGCCTTTCTAGCAGGCCCTTATGAGGACCAGCAGTAGAGCAGAATCAGAGAGCCTGTCCATCAGCTGATGTCATCAAGCGGTGATCTGCATGCTGGAAGTTATCCTTACTACCACAGAACAGAAATTAGGATGTTGACTGTTACTCTACCCTTATTATAGCAATGAGACTGCCACATGGTGACATTTTAATGCAGCACCATGGCATCACAGGGACATCTCAACCTGTCACCTTGCATCTCTGGGGGAAGAATTGCCTAATATTTGGCCTAAATTCTTAATCTCTTCCTGTTTCTCCAAGTTGTACTGCACTAGGTCACCCTAAACAGAACTGGGCAGGACCTGGAAATCTCATTCGGTGGGAAATTCCAGAATTTTTTTTTTAAAAAAAGCCAAAACAGAACAAAAAATGGAAATTTTAAAATATCCTGCAGAATGGCAATTCTGAATTGTTTTGAAAAAGTCAAAATATCCATTTTGATCTTTTTCAAAATGTTCCCCAAGCTTCTTTTGCTGTTTGAGATTCCTGCAGCTCAGATTATGGGGAGTCAGGCAGCTGTCAAGGAAGTGGAAATCCCAGTGGCACTGGAACAGTTTTTGGAATGGGGGTGCTGAACTGCACCTCTCACCTCTGTCCACGCCCCTCATCACTGCTAGAGCTGGGGCCAGGAGCAAGGCCATGGCTTTGGGAGTGGGGGATGCAGACAGGGGTAAAGTAGCAGAGTCTGGGGCAACAGTGAGGGGCTGATGACTGGGACCTCAGGCGAGGGGCTGGGGGCCAGGAGCCCACATGTGGGACCAGCGGCAAAGACCCAGGGGCCGGCAGCTGGGACCCCACATGCGGGCTGGCAGCTAGGACCCTGGGGCCGGCAGCACAGCCGCCAGGCCTGGGGTCGGAGACCAAGAGCCCGCATGCAGGGCTGGTAGCGGAGCCCCCGGGCACAGGGCCGGGCAGGACCCTGAGGCCGGGAGCCGAACAGGACGCCAGGCCGGCAGCAGAACCTCTGGGCATGAGGCTAGTGGTCGAGCGAGACCTACCGCCGACCAGGACCCAGGTCCAGCAGCTAAGCAGGACCCAGGGCCACCAGAGGAGCCTCCAGGCAGCAGCAGGGCTGGAGGCCAGGACCCTGGGTGGCAGGGGCACAGGGCCAGTAGCCAGGATGCAAGGCGCAAAACCTGGGAGTGCTTGGCCCCACACCTCTACTTCCCATGCCTATGGGAAACCCTGGCTCCAAGGCAGTTTGCCTGGCAGGTTGCCCTGCAGCCTAGGAGAGTGAACTTCCCAGCAGCATGCTCTGGGCTCCTGGGGATCACCTACTGAAATCCCAGAGAGGTGGAACAATGATCTGACAGAAAAAATAAAAATTTGAATTTTCCAGCAGAAAATGTTGATTTTGCAGAAAGTGAATTTTCCCTCAGAAAATGATTCAGATGGGAAATTCCTGACCAGCTCTAACAGTGTGCAGTTCCTTTCCTTCCTTCATGTTAACAGTGTTGCAGATTATCCCGCGATCTCCCCTTCCCAGTCACCTTTTGACCAAACAACCCAAATTTACCTATCTTAAATTTTCCTCGTAAATCAGGGCCTCCAAAGGCTCAATTATTATTATTCTCTGGACTCCATTCAGTTTATCAAAAGCTTTCTGGTATTAAGAACTGAAAGTAATATGCCAGGAGGGACTAACCCTTGCTCTGGGTCATGATGCCTTTTGAGGTGCCCAGAAATGAGTACAGGATCCCAAGCAGGGTCTCACCAGAGCCATATAGCAGAGATTCCTTTTTGCACTAGGACAAGGACATAACATTTTTAAGAACAGGATGCCCAGAACTGACTGCAGGAACCCAGGTGGCTCCAGTTCAGTGGTGCTGTATGTCTAGCTCAGGGGTCTCCAAACTATGGCCAGGGGACCGGATCTGGCTCGCGGCTTTGATTTGTCTGGCCCTCCAGCTGAGCAGGCACACCGAGCAGGCACATGGAGAAGCCGCCGCTGCCCACCTCTGGAAGCTGCAGCTGGCGGCCCCATGTGCGGAGGGGTGAGTGCCCCCACGGTAGGGGCCAAAGGAGTAAAGCGGGGGGCACAGCAGCGGCCAGAGGAGCAAAGGGGGGCGGGTCGCAGCAGCGGCTGGAGGAGCAAAGAGGGGATTTTGCATATATTTGAATATATTGAATTTTTTCACAGTTGCTTTGGCCCACGAAGCCCCTTCAAAAATCTAATATGGCCCTTGTCTGATAAAGCTTGGAGACCCCTGGTCTAGCTAGAGAAGAGCTCTGGATTCTTTCAGGATGAAAAGCACTACAAAAATATAACTTGTATGGTGCCTCCGCTGGGGTTTTTAAATTGACTGTTAAAGGGAGAAAAGTTATTGTAGCATTCTGATAATGGACACAAATACTTATAGCAATACAGCAATCCATTCAGCAGAGCCTGGCAGTTATCATTTAAAGAGAGATATTTGAGCAAAGGTTCGTGTCCAATGTATTTTCATAAACCAAAGCTATTTTAAAATGCCAGTGCATACCTGTCAACTCTTGCCAAGTTCGTTTTATTTTGTTTTCCTGATGCATCCCTTACTGACAATCACTAGCTCAGCTGACGCACACAGTGGCATTTTCTGTTTGTGTGCAGCTATCAAATGCCTAGAGATCAACTGAATGCCTTTCATTGGGTGAAACCATTGCCAAAGTACAGTAATGTTACTAAAACTTTTGTTTCAGATTAAAAAGCAAACATTTGTAAAGGTCTATTTTGTAACCAACCAGAAGAATGAGTGTGCAGTGCATTTTTCAGTTGCCATTTTAATTCCCTTATTCTGAACTGGAGTGCCTGTTAAATTTCAATTAGGATTGGTTTTGGCCCCCAATGATACAAATGCATATGTAGAACTTTGCATGTGAATTGCCCTAATCACTTCAGTAGGAGTATAAAAAATGTTTAGATATGGTCTCAGCCACGTATTTCTGTTTTAGTCAAAAGAAGCATAATCTTCTCCACTGATTTCCATACACATCCTGATTACTGTACAACTTTACATGGGACTAGAAGCACACTATGCACTCTGTTGGAGAATGCCGATATCCTACTTTTGATGTCCTTAAAGGATTTCTTGTGGTTTGTTTTTATACCTTATTATTTCCTCTTTAAAACCCAGCACAACCGTGCCCTGTTGTCTACCCACTAATCTTGGCTTATGGGGTAGTGAATAGGCAGACCATGGGTCAAATCCAGACCCCCAGACACAGACCGTGAAATTTTTTTTAATGATCATCCTTTTTTAAAAGCGACAGAGAGTCTTGTAACACCTTATAGACTAACAGATGTTTTGGATGATAAGCTTTCATGGGTGAAGACTTCTTTGTCACTTTTGCAGATCCAGACTAACACGGCTGCCCCTCTGATACTATCATACTAGACATCCTTTTTTAAAATTACTTTCTTCCAGAGTCTGGACCTTGACTAACATACCGGCCAAAGGCACAAACCAGTGTTGCCAGCCCTTGTGATTGCAGGAGTCTGGCAGTGAGAAGCTGCTGCTCTGAAAGCCCCAGCGCCAGGAGTCCCGTGATTAGATGGGAGCCTCAAATAAGATTCCAAATTACTACAGCCCGCGGCATGGAGGGGGGAGGAGCTCCTGCCCCTGCTGGGGTTTGACCTCCGCTGTTTTGAGCCAGTCCCGTGATGGGGGGAGGGGGCGTCTGGCCTTTGCCCGGCCGCTGTGGGGCTCCAGGCCCTGCGCTTCACGCGCGGGCTCCAGGCTGAGGCCTGGGGGCGTGGCAGGCTGAGCGCGCGAGGCCGAGGGAGCCCGCGCTGACTGACTGGGAACAACGCGGGCGCCAGACTCCCACCGCGGGAGCGGGAAGGGCGCATGCGCGGACGGCAGCAGCTCCTCTCCCTCTGCTCTGGTCAGTGGCTGGAAGGCGGTGGGCGGGGCGGAGTGTTTCCGGCGCGAAGCTGTGACGTGTTCAATCGGCGCCCCGGGGGCTCTCCGGCGGTGGGAGATGGCGGAGTATCTGGCCTCCATCTTCGGCACAGAGAAGGACAAGTGAGTGCCCCGTGCCCGTAGCCGTGCCGCTGGCGGCGGCTCAGCGCTCCGGGTCCCCTCAGGGGGAAGATGGCGGGGGACGGGCTCGTGCGGCCTGTTCAAATAGTGGGATTTATCGCGGAGTCTTCCCTCTCCCCCCCCCACGCTCCCGCTGGGTTCTCGCGCCATGGAGTGCGCGTGCGCGCTCCTAGCCGCCGTTTACTGCTTCCCGGCCTGGGGCGGGTGGAGCGGCCTTGGCGATTGGAACGTGGCGGCGCGCGCTCCTTCCTGTGGGACGGAGACGAAACTGGGCGGCGCGCGCCGCCTTCCAGAGCCCATGGCTGCGCGCACAGTGGGTAACCGCCGCGTGGGGGAAGGGAACTGGCTGTCCCCACGCCGAGCGCGCTGCGCGCGGCAGAGTGTCTTTCCCCGCGCTCATGCGCCGATCCCCATGTGGGGTCCGGCCCGGGCACCTCCGCATTCCGGGGTGGGGGGCGGCTCTGGGCGCGCGCTCGAAGCGCCGCCCCACGTGCTCTTCCGCGCTCCGCCTGGCGGCCGGAGTCTGCCGCCGTGGTGCGGGCACGCGCTCCGGGGCGCGCCCTTGCGCTCCCGGCTTGGAGCCGCGAACAATTGGGGCTGGGGCTGGGGCCGGGGCCGAGCGCCGCGCCGCGGGCTCCTTTCAAAGCGGTCTCAGGCTAGTCGCTCCCTTCCCCCCGCCGCCCGCTGTAAAGGCGCCACCTCGACCCCCTGTGGCCGCGGAAATCCAGGCCCTGCTGCTCTTGAGTTACAATAGCGAAAACCACCCTCCTGGCTCTGCCGTCGCTTTGCTGCTCGTGAAGCTCTGATCAGCAGAGACCCTGGGGCCGTTGTCCGCATTCAAGAGCACTAAGGGATCCTCCATACCCTTGATTGCAAAAATGACTCTTCCGGACATCAAACTCCAGCGCCAGCAGTTTTTTTGTTAGTTTGTTTTGCCTTTCAAAGCATAAGCTTAGCTTCTGTAGGCAATGGGTGATGCCCTTGATTCTGTCCTTGCCCCCGTGAATTTTTGGTGGCTCATGGTCATCCTTTCCTCAGAAAATGAGAGTATGTGGCTTTTGAATTTTGCTAGTGTTGCTGCCTCCTTGGTGGAATGGATCGATGTTAAATTGTGCAAACATTTTTGATCCTTTTCAAATCCTCTTTTGATTCCCCCACCCCACCTCCACCTCAGTTCCATTCATTCTCAGTGAGAAGACTTGAGAATGAAACTTTGAAATTGTCACTGAGTTGAAATTGTTGGGTATTATGAATCATTAGAGGCTTTGGATTTGTAGTGAACTCAGGATTCGTTCCTTTTCTTTTTTTTCCTGAGACATGCATCTGAATGTATGTTTACGCTACAAGTACTGGTATAGTGTAGACACATGCTATAGTAATGGAAGGGGGTTTTCCCTTGTAATATAGTGGTCACCAACTCGTTGATCACGATCAACTGGTCAATCCTGCAGCCTCTGCCAATAAATTTTGATCTCCAGGCCTCTGGGTGGTGCAGCAGGACTCAGGCAGGCTGCCTGCTGAGGCCCCAGGCCACTCCTGGAAATGGCTGGCTGCTGGCAGGTCTCTTTTGCTGTGGAGGACAGGGCCGGTTTAGCCAGCCACTTCTGGGAGTGGGGTGGGGCCAGGGTAGGCGGACAGCCTGCCTGACCCCCACTGTGCTGCTGGCCTGACCCTGCACCTCGCAGCCTCTCTTGCACTTTAACCCCCAGCCCAGAGCCCCCTCCTGCACCCAGACTTCCTCCCAGAGCTCACATGTCTCACCCTCTCCAAGAGCACACACCCCTCACCTAATCCTGTACTGAAATCCTCTGCACCAGCCCAGAGCCCTCTCTTGCACCAAACTTCCTCCCAGAGCCCTCACCATCTCCTGTATCCTAACACTCTGCCCCAGTCCAGAGCCCCCCTTGCACCCATACTCCCTCCCAGAGCTTGCACCTTTCACTTCTGCACCCTTGCCCCAGGCTCAGCCTGGAGTTCTCCCCGCCCACACTGTGAACCCCTTGGCCCCAGCCCAGAGCCTGCACCCTCTCCCACACCCGAACCCCCTGTCCCAGCCCAGTGAAAGTGAGTGAGGGTGCAGGAGAGCGAATGACAGAGGGAGGTGGGGAATGGAGTGAGCGGAGCCTCAGGGAAGGAGCAGGGTAGATCCTGGGTTGATCTTAAATTCAAAAAGTTACCTTGTGTGTAAAAAGGTTGGAGACCACTTCTGTAATATATACGTTTCTGAGGACTGTCTACACTTAAAATGCTACAGCAGTACAACTGCACTGATGTAGCTGGAGCACTTCAGTGAAGATGGTACCTGCACCGATGGGAGGAGTCTTCTCCTGTTGCTGTAGGTCAGAGGTGGGCAAACTACGTCCTGCAGGCCGCATCCAGCCCTCGGCCCCTTCCTGACAGGCCCCAGAGCTCCTGGCTGGGCGGAAAGGGGTTTGCTCCAGCCCCTCCCCTCCCTCTCCTGGAGCCTCAGTGTGCTGTGCTGCCAGTCCTCTGGCCCAGGTAGCGGTGTAGCAGCTCAGCTGGCTCTGGCAGGTCCTGAGTTCCTGCTGCTCTGAATGGCGTGGTAAGGGGTGTGTGACTGGGCTGGGGCCTTGGATAAGGGGCAGGGAATCCTGGGGGTCTGTTGGGTTGGGGAGGGGCAGTCAGGGAACAGGGAGGCTAGGGTAGGGAGTGGAGTTCTGGGGGGCAGTTAGGGTGGGGGGAGTCTCAGGAGGAGGCTGTCGGGACAAGGAGCAGGGGAACTTAGATGCGGGGTGGGGTCCTGGGGGATAGTTAGGGATATGGGGGGTCTTGAGAGGGGGTGGTCATGGGACGGGGAGCAGGGGAAGTTGGATGGGATGAGGATTCTGAGCGGAGTGGGAAGTAGGAGTGAGTTGGATGGGGGCGAGGCCAGGCTTCCCTACCCTACCGGGCCCTTCATACAATTTTTAATCTCGATGTGGCCCCCGGGCCAAAAAGTTTGCCCATATCTGCTGTAGGTAATCCACCAGAAGAGGTGGTAACTGTCAATAGGAGATGCCCTCCCATCAACATAGTGCATAGGAAGTTAGGATGCTTAAACTGTCACTCACTCCTGAGCCACTTAGTTATACTGATAGAAGTTGCTAGTGTAGACTGGTAGTTCTCAACTGGGGCACACATACTTTGGGGGTACACCATGGTCTTCTATGGGGTACATCAACATATTTGCCTAGTTTTACAACAGGCTATCTAGAAAGCATTAGCAAAGTCAGTGCAAACTAAAATTTAATACAGACAAAATGAGAAAGTAAGCAATTTGTCAGTAATAGTGTCCTGTCACACTTGTATTTCTATGTCTAGTTTTGTTAAGTCGTTTTTAAGTGAGGTGAAACTTGTGGGGTACGCAAGACAAATCAGTGTGTTGAAAGGGGTACAGTAGCCTGGAAAGGTTGAGAGCCATTGTACACCAAACCTGAGACGCAGCGGCTGGGTCGCTGGGAGAATTCTTCCATCAATCTACCTGTAATTACAATGGGGGTTAGATCAACCTAGGTACATTGCTCAGGGCTGCGCAAAGTTTCATGTTAAGTCAACCTAAATTCTAGGGGTAGGCCAGGTGTGAATTAGAATATTATCTTTGTGTGTTGAATGTTTCATGCTGTGATCTGGTGATAGAAGTTTCTGCCTAGAAGCCCAAATATACACTTGAGCACCCTTCAGATTTCTTCCATGCCAGTAACTGTGACTGCAAAATGGACTTTTAAAATCATTGGTGTCAACATGCAACGTGTTATGCAAAACCCATTAGAATTAAGTGTTTTTCACTCTGTTCCTCTGTGTGTTCTTTGCAGCTGGAGCAACAACATAAAATTTACCAATTTAAGCTCAGCTTTTTAGTCACTGTAGTGAACATACCACAGTGTGTGTGTGTGTGTGTGTGTGGTGGAGGGGCGGGGAGGGGGGGAATAGAGGGGACATAGCCAGTAAACAAGTTGGTTTCTTTTTCAGCTCAACAAAGGAAATGTGAATGAATTGTTGTAAACTGTGAGTGTATAGATAAAGAAAAGTAAATTCAGGCAAAAGCAAGGTTATATACTTTGTGTATGCATATAGCCCATATTAGTACAGAGAGCAAAGAGTGAAAACTGCTATCTAGTGCCTATACTTACTTTTCATAACCAAGATAAGTAAGTCCTTTAAATAGAAGAATGAAGTCCTGTTCTCATTGGCAGTTTATATTACCTTGATTATAAAGAGAAATAGTCAAGGCTAGATCTAGCAGCTGTTTGTATTTGTGAAATTAGAAATACCATGTATTCATAGACTCCTAGACACTAAGGTGAGAAGGGACCATTAAGATCATCTAGTCTGACCTCCTGCACAGTGCAGGCCACAATCTCACCTACAGATTTCTACCCCAGCTCCCTAAATGGCCCCCTCAAGGATTGAGCTCACAACCCTGGGTTTAGCAGGCCATTACTCAAACCACTGAGTTCAGTTTATATGTTTCATTGGGAGCCAGCAGGGCACTGAACTGTGTGTTGGAGGGTGCAGGGAGAGGCGGGAGCTAAGCTAGTGAGGTCTGTCTTCCTGTGCTGGTAATCGCACCTCCCAGCTTCAGTGTAGACATCACTTAAGTGTTAACTATTTAACTGTTGTGGTTTTTTTGCTGGTGGGATGGGTAGTTTGTGTGGAGTGAAGCTGATTGAGAGGGAAGAAAGAATTGCGGTTTGCCTGGATAAAGAGAGAGAAAGGAAAGAAGCAGAGAAATGAAAGGATGAGGAAGGAGAAAAAACAAATGGCCAGAATAGTGGTTACAAGTAAGAATATTTTCCCACTGACTGATCCTGAATGTAACAATAAGGTACTGAATAAGTAAACTTAAGGACTTTAGATTGCAGCTGCTCTGTGTGCTTTTGATTGTCCTGGAGTTCAGCAGATCTCTCAGGTCATGGATGAGGGAGAATCAGTATAAGCTAACTAGTCCCATTACTTTCTTGGACTTCATTGATTTGATTGACCTTTACAATTGTGCATTAAAGTTAAGTTGATAGTGTGAGTTTTATGTTAAATGCTAATTGCGTATTAATATCCTCTTGCCTTGTATTTCCATAGACTAATTATCTCGTGTTTCTTTACTTGCAGAGTCAACTGTTCGTTTTATTTCAAAATTGGAGCTTGCCGTCATGGGGACAGATGTTCTCGATTGCACAATAAACCAACATTTAGCCAGGTTTGTTCCCTCTTGTAGAATTTATGTACATATCTCTTTAAATGTAGGTTCTAAGCACTTCAAATGAATAATGACCATATCCCAAATAAACTGAGGCCAAAATTTTTATTTTTTTTTTCCCCTGGGGAGGGAGTGTTTTCTCCTCCCCCAGCATTTATAATTGTCTCCTATCACCCTAAAGGTTGCAGGGAGCAACACTGTTGTAAGCTTCTCTGTAGAGGAGACCTGACTCTAAAGTCTGTGCCTTCAGAGATGTTTAGGCATTTAATCCATCCCAGATTGATTACATCACGAACAATGGCAGCATGTTCTACCCATCCCAAATGAGAGAACTTCCAAAATTATTTTTTTATAAGCAACTTTGCTTCCTTATTTGACATGATCAGAAGAGATTCCCCCACCCTCTCGTGATCTTTGGCCAAGGTTAAAAGTGTTATTGGTCACTTGCTTAGCTCATTGGGTATGGAAGGATTGCTTCTCTACCTGTCTGTCTGCTTAAGAATATACAACAATTGGCTCTACATGTTATCCAGTCTGTGGCTGGTTAAATGTTACCTGTGAAATGAGGAATGGATGTAGGCTAAAAAGAGAGGGGCATTGATTGACATGTATTGTTGATTTATTAGCACTACAGTTCTCTCAAAGAATGTCTTCCACACTCCTGGAAAATTTCCACATTTAAACTCCAATTTACGTTTACTTTTTCTGTCATTGCTGATTGTCAAGATATGCAGGTAAAGAGATGATTTCTCATTTATTAAATATTTTTTAGTGGTTAGGAAAGCTCCTGCATTTCCAGCTATTTAGCCACAGAAATGCAGTATATGCAACAGTGGAAATGCCTTGCTAATATACCTCAATTGTGACTTGGAGAGACCCCTTCTAATATCTCATGTACAATCTCATGTTCTCTCATTTTAAGAAGCTGCTTTAGAATTCCTCTTGCAAACATAGCTATGCTAATGAGTGGTCAGAAACCGTGTATTTTTAAAAGCTGTTTTAATATTACAGTATGGATTCATAGAAATGTAGGGATAGAATGAACCTGGGGAAGTCAAGTCCAGCTCCCTGTGCTTTGGGAGGACTACATAAACTTTAGACCATCCCTGACAGGTGTTTGTCCAACTGATTCTTAAAAGCTTCTAATGAATGGGATTCCACAACCTCTTGGAAACCTATTCCAGAGTTTAACTGCCCCTTATAGTTAGAAAGTATTTCCTAATACTGAATCTAAAATATCCCTTGCTACAGTTTCAGCCCATTACTTCTTGTCCTGCTAGAGACATGGAGAAAAGTTGATCATATTCCACTTTGTAACAGCCTATCACATATTTGAAGACTAATTTTGGGTTCCCTGTCAGTCTTTTCTCAAAATTAACATGCCCAGTGTTCCTTGGCCATTTTCCTCAGGTGTCAGCTTTCTAAACTTTTTATCATTTTGGTTGTTCACGTATGGATTCTCTGCAGTTTGTACACATTTCCTGTATTGTGGCACCAATAGCTGGACACAGAACTCCAGCTGAGGCCTCAACAGTGCCAAATATAGTGGGACAGTTACTTTCTGTGTCTTACACATTTAATACTTCTGTTCGTACACCCCAGAATATTAGCCTTTTTCGCAACTGTTGAGTCCTATTCACCCTAACCTCCATCCTTCTCAACAGCACTACTATTTACACAGTTATTCCCCATTTTGTAGTTGTGCATTTGATTTTTCCTTCTCACGTAAAGTACTTTACACTTGTCTTTGTTACATTTCCTCTTGTTGAATTCAGACCAGTTTTCCAATTTGTCCAGATTTTTTGAATTCTAATCCTGTCCTCCAAACTGCTTGCAACTCCCACAACCTTGATGTCATCTGTAAACTTTAAAGCATATTCTCCACTCCATTATCCAGGTCATTAATTAATATGTTAAATTGTGCTAGTTCTAGAGCTAACTCCTGAGGTATCCCATTAGATTTGCCCTCCTAGTTTGACAGCGAACCACTTATAATTACTTTTTGAGTCTGGTCTTTCAACCAGGTATGCACTCACCTCATAGTAATTTCATCGAGGCCATATTTCCCTAGTTTTCTTACGAGAATGTCATGCGGGACTGTATCAAAAACATTAGTAAAATCAAGATACATCATAGCTACTGCTTCCCTCCATCCACAAGTCCAGTAACCCTGTCAAAGAAGAAAATTAGGTTGATTTGACATGATTTGTTCTTGACAAATCCATGCTGGCTATTCCTTATAACCCTGTTATCCTCTAGATGATTACAAATTGATTGTTAGTATATGTGAGTTAGTGCAAGCCTAGCTGTAGGGAGACTTGGGTTCAATTCCTAGCTCTTTCCCTGATTTCCTGTAACAATATATCTAATGGATACTTGCCATCTATGCTGTCTGGGTTAAACATGTTTTCAAAAATCACTTTTTAAACCTGAGTTTAAAAGTAATTGTTTCCTAACCTGGACCAGCAATTTTCTCACTGGCAATTTAGTCCTTGTGTAGCTGATGTCCGTTGAAGTGAACTTCTGGGCTTGACACACAAGATGGATTGTGATGTCACGAGTGAATCTGACGTGTAATAAGTTGATTATGGAAGTCTCTGTGCAAATATTGGTAATCAGCTTTGATAGAAAATTGAGGAATAAATCTTGAGAGAGCTATTGCCATGGTTATATTTTATTGTGTTGCCCCTACTGGTGCAGGTATTGGTTTGGTTAGTAAAATCAGTATATGATTTAAATGTAATTTAACAGGTTCCAATCTCTTGGTGGCATCAAAAAACAAAAGGGTTGCACCAGTTAAATTCAATTGGGGATGAAAGTTCAAGCAAACTAACATTAAACTTGTAAATTAAGTAATTAAATCTAAATCTCTTTGAGCTGATTAGTTATGTGGACATTGGAATTTTATGTAATATTAGTTTACTAACTAAAACATGGTTTGTTTTTTCAGACAACTTGATTTTAAGAAGAACGGTACAAATGTAAGGTTTCAAGCCTGCCTGGTCTAATTCTTCAAGTAAAAAGCAGAAGGGCTAAAAGGATATTGATCTTTATTGAAGGATCGGAAAACGTGAACATTTTAAACTATTATATTATTTAAACAGAAATTCCACCAAGAAACTGCTTGATGAGACAATAGGGGGTATTTAGTTGATATCTGAAAAACTTGATATCTGAGGCAACAGTTTAAAGACTTGACAGCATCACATGCTATGTCCTGTGCACTGATACACATGCAGCTTTTCTAGGCTCACAGTAATGAATTTGGTTTAAATTAAGATAAATTTGGGTATCTGCATGACTCCGAGCAGCTTGAAGTGAAAGATGACATTGTACTTCTGACACAAGATGTCATACACTTACACCAAATAAACAGTTTCAGTAAATATATTTGGGATAGTTCACTAGTTAAATCAAGCACAACTCTTTCTTGGTGGTTAATTTATAACTGTTTTCATAATATGATGGTTTGGATGCAGTTACAGAAGATACTCTGCAAATACAAAAGGAAATATCTTATGAATAGTTGTCTCTTTGCAATTGTCTGTTATATGCACAGCAGCCAGTAGAATTCCCCTTTTTATTTTTTTTTCCCCGCAGACCATCTTGATTCAAAACATCTATCGTAATCCCCAAAACAGTGCACAGACGGCTGACGGCTCACACTGTAAGTCCCACAGTTGGAGAAATTTTTTTAAAGAATGGTGTTAAAGAGCCCACTCCTAATTATGAGAAAATAATGTTGGCTTCTGAGCTGCTGACATAAAGCTGTTGCAAACAGGACAAGTGATGGAACTCTTGCGCATATATCAAGAACTTGGTAAATGTACATGTTTACAAAGTGCAGAAAGTGACTTTTATAAAAGATAAACTAATTGGACTTTCTTGATTCAAAATCATTTGCACAGTGCATGGGCATTCCATCCTGTAACTGTTAAACCTTGTCACTTATTGTTGCATTCATTTTTTTAAATGATTACGTTGCAGGCATTTCTCAAATTCTTGATATAATATGAAAACTTAGGTATATTTATGATGTACGGTAAGTTGCCCAAAATTGTGTATTTTATTTCACCGTTCCTTTCTTTAGGAAATGGAGATTTCATGTTATACAATGGTTACTGTATTATACATTAGAGCCTATGCTGTTTTTAGTATGTTTAGAGGAGGAGTTTTATTCACTAATTGTTCAATAAGGTCAAAATCAAACATCTGAGTGCTAATACCTTACATGTTACAGCTGTTGCTATGACACTTGGATACCATTCATTGTATTGGAAACTTTTTTGATTGACCCCTTGTAAACACCTGTATTATAATGGAGGTGAGCAAAGTAACTGTTAAAGTAAAAATACAGTAATCGAGTATCATGAGATCTCTATTGCTTTACAGTGATAGGTTGGTTCAGAAAGGTCACCAGCTAAGTGAAAATTTCCCCTCTTGGGAGAAAATAACTACCTCTCTTTCAGCACTGAGACTCGGCTAAAGCGATCGCCACAAGGAAACCAGTTTCGTGTTAAATTTCTTTTCCATAATATAAAGTTGTTGCGTTTTGTATTTCAGACCATTGCCCTCTTGAACATTTACCGTAACCCTCAAAACTCTTCCCAGTCTGCTGACGGTTTGCGCTGTAAGTTCATACAAGTTCCTTCACTGGTTCCCTGGGCTTGATTGTCAGAGCTCAGTGTCGACTTAAGCTGGTCTACCATTTTAGTTTAACAGATCAAACTGACCACACTTCATAAAATGTGTCAACAATTTTTTTGTCCTTCTCACCCCTTTCCCTCACAAGAATTTGTTTCTTAGGATAAATTGGATATCTGTCCATTAAATCAAAAAGTGGTTGAAATGGTAACCCCATAAAGCAGTCTCGATCCACTGCTGTCTCCTGTTCCCCTTCTTCCCCTCTGCCACTTGCCTGCATCCTAGAAATATATTTTTGCTATATGTTTTAAAGGTATGCAGTAGACTTCACTGCTTAAAAAGCAGGACAGTCAGACATTAACTTAATCCATAACATGTTTCCCATCAGTATGTTAATGTTGAGAGCACTCAGATTTGCAACTTTTAGACTGCTTGCAAAAATATTTGTCCTAGGCTAATGATGCAGCTCCCATTTAGTGACTACTTTGGAAGATAAATATAGATTGACAAATGCTGCTCTTATGCAGCTGTCTTTTTGGATAAGTGCATGTTTAAAATTGTCCCTTACTTTGAAAATTCAAATTCCAGAACTAAGTTACATATTTGTATAGTAGGAAATAATTTTAAAAGTACACTTGGGGAAAGGAAGCAGTTTGGATATTGTTATGAACTAATTTCTTAACTCTTCTGAAGTTAGGAAATGGGCAAAAAGTCTCATACCGTGCATTATGACAGAAGTTAAATGACTGATATTGTCAATTTGTGACTACTGATCTGTCATGGTTGAACCAATGACACTAGTAGAAAAAGATATTAAGGGCTTTAGCACTAAAAAGAGATGGGTGTTATTTTTCTAATATTTTATAACAAATTGAGCATGTGGTGGTTAAGTTTTGTTCAGTTATTACTTTTTTAACCAATGGATCATAGACTAGTTTGGATTAGTTACCAGCTAAGTTCCCTGCGCCAGTTTAGAACTGCCCAGGCACTCGGAACCCTCCCTCAGCCTGAATCCAGATGGTGCAGCGCGCCCCAGACCCAGATGCGGCAGGGGCAGCACTGCGCGAACTGGGGTGGTGCACCTGGACCCAGCTGCAGGGCGACGTGGCCTAGACCTGTCGCAGGGCGCCACTCCATGAACCTAGGCCTGGCCCGACCTGCGGAGGCCAGGGGTGGGGCGCCTGTCCTGTAGCCCCGGACCTGGAGCTGCCGCAACAGGGAGACATACCTCTTCCCCCCCACCCTGCCCAGTCCAGGTACTGCTGTGGGGAGTCCTTTCTCCCCACCATAGCCCCAGAGCACCCTCCTGCATCCCAAATTCCTCATCCATGGCCCCAACCCTGAGCCCCCTCCCACACTCCAAACCCCTCGGCCCTACTCCACCACATGAATTTTGTTATGTGCACCGATATGAAGTTTCTGTCACCTTGCTTCCATATTGGTGCACATAACAAAATTCACTCCACATATGGGTGGGAACCATTAGAGGGAACACTGGCTACCAGCTTTTAATTAGACATAATTCTGTTTTATGAAATCAAATATTAATTTCAGAGTGAATTGTGATTCATAAGATAAAGAACTTATAGGATAGCATAAACAGCATATCTTGTAACAAAACTAATGCCCCTGATTAGATCATCTTGACATGTAAGCCCCAGTTTGACAACTGATTTTTTTTTTTAGAAGTAGAACGTTGCTTATGAAGTTTGTCTAGGTTTATAAAGTTCTTTTGGCCTCTAGGCTTTTTGTTGTAGATATTTACAGTGTTATTACTATCTGTGTATTGCTAAAAATATGCATTTGGATGTTGGGTACTTGCTATACATCAGCTAAATTCTCAGTGAGCTGGTAACTAATTTGCACAGAATTAAAGTTGCTTGGTTTATTGTGCAGCTGTTTAGATTTTATTTGCCCAGACCCTCCTGGAGTTTGGAAGAATCTTTAGGTAAACAGATTCTCCAAACTAGAGTTTGATATTAATATTTAAACTTTAGTTTGTCTGTCTTGATAGATAGGTAATTGTATAACAGAGCCTAACTATACCTGCTATGGTAGTTGTAGCTCTATTTTAATAGGTGTGCTGAAACCCTCCCCATATCTTTTCAGCTTTGTCCCTATTTAAATACTGCATATATTCATAATGGGTAGCTATTTAATGTTGTTGCTTTACTCTTTTCCTCTCCATTGTTGCCATAGAGGATTAACATTAATTTTGACCAGAAATAGTCTCGGTTTTTATCTAATAGTTGGGCTTCTCAAGGTTCCGACACTGGTAGCCCTGGAACTTGAATGTTTGTGAAGTCTGTATGATGCCTACCTTTCCACCTTAGAGGGACACTTTCGAGTACTTCCAGTTTCTTTACTTTTCTTTTTATAATCTTAGATTGGCAATGGAATGTCCGTATTGGTTTTCAACGCTTTCCCATTTGATAAACTTGGATCAAGCTCCTTTCTTCCTATGGAGCGCAAACTAATGTTTTTTAAAAATCATTCAGATGTTAGTGTGCTGTCATCATTGATGTTGGCACGCCCCTGGGAATATGGTTAGTTATTAAACCATCTCTATGTAGTGAATGTTGACTAAATGTTTGGGAGTTTTTTAAAATTGCTGCATAGTCAAGGGTCTTTTGAAAAGCAAATGTTGAATCTGGAAGTTCAAATATCTTGAGCCTAAACTTCTTGACCAGTGTCCCTTTAACCTAATAGAGGAAAATTGTCCATAGTTCCACGAAGATTAGCTAGCTTGATTGGTTAATATTAAGCATCTTTTAGTAAAGATAAAAAGTTGTTCTAAATGGCATGATTTGCACTGTGATCCAGAAATGACTGGCTTCAGAGCACGTCTTTTTGTACAGCGACTGAGGCAAATAAACATAGCTATTCTGGACCATCTTCCTGTCATATTGCAGGTTTTGCTCAGAAAAGCAATGGTGTTGCATTTTAAAGGTTAAAACATTGTTCTTGCATGAAGTGCCACATCTATTTTAAAGCTACTCTACTTAATCATAATAAAGCCATTCAACTGAAAACTTAATCAATCTGGCTTTAATGTATATGACTTATTAAATAAAATGTATGGTAAAATGGTGTAGAATTGGAAATATCTATTGTAATTTATTTTACTATACTTTGAAAAATGAGCAAAATTTTAATTTACATTAGTTTTTTAGCAGCAGGCAAGCAGCACTCACCTGCAAAGGCCAGCTAGGAGCATGAAAATGATCTAATGTGAATATATGGCCAGCCTCTCTCACATTAAAAAACAAAAACAAAACCATTCTGCAATATTACCGAAAGATAAATTGGCATTAAAAATAAAATGAAAAAATGCTTTCTACTACAAAGCCAATAGTTTCAGTCTTTACTGAGGGAACAAGAAAAGCGTATTTTGTATTCTGAACAAAATCAGTGTATCACGATGAGCTGCAGTTTTAATCACATCATTGATTTCTCAAAGTAGTGTATTTATACTGGAGGAGTGAACATCTTTAAACAAAGCTCCGCCTTTAGGAAGAGAAATTTTAATTATGCTTTAAAATAGTTAACGTGACAAAGCACTTGCCTTCTGTATGGGAAAATCATTGGCAGATAGAGAGTGGGGTTCTGTATTTAATTAGTCACATTTCAAAGTAAATCCTTTCCCCTTAAATTTGACGTGTACTATTTGGATGCTGATTAAAACCTGTCTTGATTTGACCATATTAGTATCCTCTACTGAGATTCTTTTCTTTTGGGACTCAAAGCTGCTCACAGTTATTTTTAATACTCCTTAATGATTAACTACATGGCATCTTGTATGCTTCGGTAAATGACGACTTCTGTTCTCTAAAATATATTTTGTTGTATGTTCAGAGTCTTGTCTTTCAAATATTGATTCTAATCAGTATGACTCTTGGAATTTGCAGGTGCTGTGAGCGATGTTGAAATGCAGGAACATTATGATGAATTCTTTGAGGTATGTTGAAATTCACTGTTTAAAATACATTATATTCTTCAAACCTTTATATGTTTGTCTTAGAAAAATTAAGTTTAGTTGGTGGCAGTGAAAAATTACAAAAAATTAAACTTCCCAGCTAATCTATGATGGGACCAAAAAAGGAAAACTATCATTCTCTCAGATTTGCCACTTCTAACTCTGATAAGTAGCGCCTTAAATGCATAGTAAAAGAAACACTCACTGCCCCAGAGTGTACTGTTTTAAATGATAATAAGATTGGATGCTGGGAGGGGAATAACACATTAGACATTTGGTTGCTTGACTGATGTGTATCCTGTGTCTAGATATTTTTTGTATAACTTCAGTTTTACATATTAAACATAGTCCCTGCTGCAGTCTCTGTTTAATTTGCCTATATTAGATCTTGGATTAAGTTTCAAAACAAAATACTATATGGTCTATTTTTGGTGTGTCTCCCATTCTGCTTTTTCTTCACACAGCTGAGTTAAAAAGTATATTTCAGTGTTAGGAAACAATTAATAAATTTGCAAGTGTAGTAGACTGAAAGATTGGCTTTTCTTTCCAAAAGGCACGGCTTTAGTGTCTTGTATGTCTCATTTTCCAAATAAAGAAAAGTTACCTTTTTGTTTAGTTAATTACTTTATCCTTGTAGTACTCTTAGTGTATTAGGTATTGTCCAAGCACACAGGCTGATACAGTGCCTGCTCAGAAGTTTACAGTCTTAGAACAAAAATGTATGAAGAGTGTTAGGAGAGAGAGCGGTCTTCCTGTTTAGTAAAGATTAATTGTCTTGTAGGTATGTTGAATCCGTCTAATTTGTACAATATGTTTTTAATTTCTCTATTTAGGAGGTCTTCACGGAAATGGAAGAAAAATATGGTGAAGTTGAGGAGATGAACGTTTGTGATAACCTTGGAGATCATCTAGTTGGAAATGTATATGTAAAGGTAAGATACAAAAGCACCTTTACAATACGTCATGAATACAAATTTTTCTTTAATATACGCGCTTAACATTTTCAAAACATGGCAGCACCTTTATGGAAGTAAATACCTGTGCATTAGAGTGGTTATATATACCTGTATGTGTGTGTGTGGATTAGAATCCAAACCAGGCAGAGTGGAAATACATCCCTTTTCAGTTGAATCTGTCTTGTTTTCATAAAGTTTAATCTCACCTTTTTAGTTGTGAAGATATTTCTCATAGGTGAACTGTTGTCTGATTTACATTAGGGCATTGAAATTGAGTGGTGAACTATAAAATTGTTAACTTACAAGTGTGATTGTGACATACTCGATTAAATGTTAGTTACTTCGTTGTTGGAGAAAGGCCTGGTTGTGTTCAGCAAATGCACTTGAGAGGAGTTTCCATGTACACTGAAGGTTTTACAGTTCCTATGAAGCCTCTGAGAACAGAAGCATCAGATAGTTTTAAGGAGAAGACTAGAATAGTTTGGGTTCAGTTTTGACTTCAATTGTGACTAGGATCAGCTCTGTCCACTTGAGTAAAAAATACTGAATTGTCTTGCTGTGTGTTAATTTGTGTCTCAACTGGTTAAACTACAATACACGTAGATTTTTTTTAAATAAAATTCCAGTCATGTTTTTTCAGATATTGCAAGACTGTTAGCTTGTTTTATATTCTCCCTAGTGAAACAACATAAATAGAATATTTACACTGTTACGCATTACAGTATTAAATTTTAAAATTAGAAGTACAGTATGCTTAAGGATCAATCAGATGAAAATCATACTTTAAAAATTCTTGCCCATCTTGCTAGCAGTTGAATTTATTAGAACTGTCATAACGTACCTCTCTTTGCACCTTGCTCCACTTGAACATTGAGGCTAGGCTTTTTTTTTTAATGTTGATGAGATCGTTATGCAAACTGGAATAGGTGTAAAAAAACCAGATTAAATAAAATGACATTTGTATAGCCTGACTCTGAAGGGGGGCAGAGGAGTACAGTAATTGCTGAGATGCATACAGCCATTTTAAGTGTTGTTAAATTTATCCTGACACCCTTCTGAACCCCAATCCTTGTCCAGTTGCATGTCCCCTTTCATTGCCCACTTAGACTTCTGACTCTCCTCCCAGAATTTTGATGGAATTTGAAAAGTATTTAACACATGCTTACTTTCCAGTTAGTTTTGCTTTCTGGTTCTTATGTAATTAACACTATGTATTGTTTTGGAGTGTAAACACTGAAAGGTGGGATATTGGTTTAAATCTCATGGAACCTTATTATTGCACACTTAATCTTTTGAATTAAGTGTTTATTGAACCTTCTTAGAGAACATAAATTCATGACCTAAAATGCATGACAGCCTCTTTAAACTCGAATTGTCCAGTATATAGTAAGTTAGATAACTATTTTGTATTCATCAGTCTGATATACTTGCAAGTTATGATGTTATCTAATTCATATGCCTCAGAAATGCCTACAAAACCAATTAATCTTTTAAACCTGGAATGTTAATGTTCAACATATTTCTTTAGTCTGGAGAGAAGCCACTAAGTCCCCTACAGATTTCCTGTTCATGTTTAAAATGTTACTGCTTAAATAATAAAGTGAATGGACCCACATATGTTTTATTAAGACTCCATTTAAGAATAGGGGCAAATAGAATATAAAATGGACTTCTAGTTTTATTATTGGCCTTGAGCACATGTTAAATATTCAGCCAGGAATTAAATGATAATGTTTGACCTATTTTATGTAAAATATTGAGTGTGTTGATTTTACTCTTCTCAGTTTCGTCGTGAAGAAGATGCAGAAAAGGCTGTGATTGATCTGAACAATCGCTGGTTTAATGGTCAGCCAATTCATGCTGAGCTTTCACCTGTGACTGACTTCAGAGAAGCTTGTTGCCGTCAGTATGAAATGGGGTAATGAAATATTTGCTACTACTTATTTATTATAGTAGCTTAGAGAGACCTCCAAATTAAGCTTTTCCTGAGTAAAGTTTCTCAAGCGCATTTTCAAACAATGCATTCAGTAAAAATACAAGAAAATACACTTAAAGCTACACTAACATCTAGATTCTAGAGCAAGCTCAATTGACATGCCTTAGCACCTATGTGCACTCAGTCTCTTCATCTCTTCAAAAAATTTCTCTTCACTTTTGGACATTCATGCACCAGGAACATAGGTAATTCCAGTAAATTATGCTCAAGTGTAACTCTGACTTCAGAGCAATTAAGATATTTTACCAAGAATCATACTTCCCAATGTTTAATGTTACATTAAAAAAATTACAGATCAGTTAGCATAACCATTCAGGTTTGTATAGGAGAAAAGCTAAGAGTATATATTGGAAATGCTTTCTTTGTGGTAATTTTCTTCTGCTCTACAGTGAATGTACGCGAGGAGGTTTCTGTAACTTTATGCATTTGAAGCCCATTTCCCGAGAATTGCGACGTGAATTGTATGGACGTCGTCGTAAGAAGTAAGCAAGTGTATTTTTAATTTAAAGCCAACTGATGCAAATAGTTTAGGGATTTTTTTCCCTAAACTTTTTGAAGACCTAAAGAATAGCATCTGACTTTGGGGAAAGTTGTCTAAATCATTTTTTCTTCTCCCAATCCATTCTGTTATGGAATCACAATCTGACTGTTCTGTAAATATTCAAGACTTACTCTAGCTTTATGGCAAATTTTAAAAATAATCACATTACTGATTCTCTCTGACACTCCCCATTTTTGAAGTACAGAGTTTCCCCTCTAGGTTATGAGTTCATATCCATTCCATGTTGGGAAAGTGAAGTCTGATTATTGCATGTGTCAGGTGAGGAGTTGATCTTGGTTCCATTCCTAGTGGACAGGTGCCAACATCACAAGATTCCATAACAGTCGGTGCTACTACTTCCCTTGGTAGGCATGCGGTGTATAGTGTGGGCAATAACAGAGTTCCACTCAGTGGCAAAAAGGTTTCTGTTAATGTTAATTCAGGTGCACTGGGGAATGTTGTGTTGCTGCTATCAGGATGAAACCTCTTTTGTTGTTAGGACTTCACTTTCCAGTATTCTCAATTAAACACTTTCACAAACACAAAAATTAATATTTTTTAGAAAATGCTGTTAAATTGTCTTGCAGTATTTTGGAGGAGTAAACTTAATTGTGAAAAGTTCATATTGCTTTTGTTTCCTGTTTTCCTGAGAAATTTAATATTTAATTTTAAATTGAAAGTGTCAGGGATACATTTGTTTGTGTTATTTATGCTAAGAACATTATAATATTATAAAAAATGTGCCTCTGACTTAAGAGTCATATGGCTACTTCTCTGGTTCCCAACCTCCTTTCCCTTAGTCAGAAACACTTAAGCTTGGCCTCTCTTCCTGAAAAGCCTTCCTCATCCTTTCTTGTGAGATTGTGAATATGGATTTTCAAGAATGGATTATGTATATTTCAAGTGACCTGCCAGTATTGTAACCAAAATGAGGCTTGTGCCAAATGTCCCAAATTACAAGGGGCAAAGTAAATGTTCAGCACAAATAATCTTGCTTTTTCATAGTTCGCCTTACACATACACACTTCTACCCTATCTCAAAAAAAAAAAAAAAAAAAAAGAGCACCACACAGTTTTGCTGTGACACCAGAATGCATCATTCTTTCTTGTCCTACATCAAACTCCCCTGAAATACAAAGTTGGTGTATTCACAAGTTGGGGCAAACACAGTTGCTCAGTTCCACTTTGAGTTCCATAGCAATGCCTATAAATAAAAAACCCTGTAGTTCATATTTAGTAGCATAACTTTTAAAAAATGTGTAATTTTTCATTTGGTAAGAAAACTGACTTACTAAAGCTTTTCAAAATCCTTCTCAAATATTTTTGTGACCTTCCTCCCTAAGAGGCTGGCTCTGGAGCTCTGAATAGCTGTGACATCAGAGATGCATTTTTGGGCTCTTGCAGCTCACTGGCCTTACCATGTTGGTGATGGAGAAGGTGGAGGGAGACTGAAGAGGAGGAAAATCCTTTGGTCTCATGCTACTTGGAAAATTCAGAAAATCCTGATCTGTTAGTGGCTTTTTTGTATATAGCAGTCCCTATAGGCTGTAGGCTTGCAGTGTACCGTTACATCTGTTAATGGCTACGAAAGACTTCTTACAGTGCTGCAATTGGTTCTGTATAACAGTGCAGTTAACTTGGAGGGGTACTTACAGGGAATTGACCCTTTTCTGGCCATTCAGACAAGTGACTGCAGTTAAGTTTTCACTATGCATGCTGACCCTTCACTGTCTAAAATTGAAGAATTCTGTTTTGATGGCCTTGTGGGCTTGACAGTGTTGGGCTCATAGATGGTGTAAGTACCTAATCACTACTTTATTTCAAACTCTACTCCTTTTTATGATGTTTTCGTTTGAACGATTGATCCTTAGTACTTAGTAGACTATTGCTGCATTGTTTCACCATATTTAAGAACTACAATCTTAATGCTTTTTTGCAGGCATAGATCCAGGTCAAGGTCCCGTGAACGCCGTTCTAGATCCAGAGATCGTGGTCGTGGAGGTGGTGGAGGAGGGGGAGGCGGCGGTGGCGGCGGCGGAGGAGGAGGACGGGAACGTGATAGGAGGCGGTCAAGAGATCGTGAAAGATCTGGCCGATTCTGAGCCATGCCATTTTTACTATATGTCTGGTAGAAAGTGTTGTAGTTGATTGACCAAACAAGTTCCTAATAAGATTTTTTTTTTAAAAAAAAGATGGGCTTCTGAATAAAAATTTGTAGTGATACAGTATTCTTTGTGTAACTTGTTTCTTGTGGGGGAAGTCTTTTTAACTGTCATTCCTCTTTCTTGACAAATAGCTGGAATTAACTATGCTTGCGATAAAGGTGGCAATTGTATTGGAGGTGTGCAAGTTTTTACATTCAGGTATGAATTAACTGTTAAGGAAAATGTGCATGCCTGTGTATATAATATAAAAT
Organism: Dermatemys mawii; assembly: GCA_007922305.1. Classification (NCBI taxonomy): domain Eukaryota; kingdom Metazoa; phylum Chordata; order Testudines; family Dermatemydidae; genus Dermatemys; species Dermatemys mawii. The sequence goes on along the minus strand of ML677385.1, from coordinate 2,409,823 downwards.
AGTATATTATATACATGGATAAAGTGCTATATTGCTTAAGAGACAGTTACAATTTAAGTTTCCCTTTTCTGCTATGCTGTCTGCTTATTTAGGTTACTTTAGGCACACTTAAAGGAAGGCTGTGCAAAGTGCATTTATTTACTCAGTAGAAATGATAAGTTACAAAAATATGTATGTTAATAGAAGTCTGTGCACTATCACTGTGACTGTGGCATTTACAATAAATCCAGTTCATTGGTGTGAAATCTAAAGCCTATTCTCTAAGCCCTCTGGAGTAGTTGAGTTGCTACTCCTGGTTGTGCCAGAATTCATAGTTTTTTTTATTCTTCACACACACATCTCTACCTGCCTGAGGTGATTTCTTAGATTAGAAGGACAGTGTATCTAGTGCAGTATTAAGGCTAAAGTTATGAATGCAGTATCGTATACCATCAAGTTATAATGCAAAACTTCATGCTCCATTCATCAGGATGAGTTCTGTGTTTAAAAAATAAAAATAAAAAATGAGTATCAGATCCACCTTCCTGGAAGGTTTCTTTTACTTGAAGTTCCACTGGTTGTCCTTTAACTAAAAGCATATCAGTATTCAGGATAAGCAGTAAGTTGGGTGCTAGTGAAAAGTACACTGTACTTCTCCATCTGTTGCTCTCTTCTTAGAGAAGATCTGAACTGTGGTTAAAAGCATCTTTTCCTACATAAGGCACTTGCATAGCAAAGCTAATGGACAAGAGCATTTTATTACTATTTTAAATTAAGCTATTTCTAGGCTTATTCTATCTACATTCTTCATTGCAACTGTGAATCATAGCTGTACTTCATAAAGCAAAATACATTTCATGGGATTCAGTGCCTCTTCTAGCGCTAAAGCTTCTAAGTGATGAGTTGCTGGAACATGTTAAGTGCTATATAACTTGTACACTAGCTGACTTTACAAGATGTATAATCAGGCTTGGATCCTGGTCTGTTTATCCATTCATGAAATGGCATAAAGGGTTGTAGAAAGTATCCATCAATTACAACTTCTTGTACATCAGGAATTATTTAGCTTTCAGAAAGGGAGGAAATTTACTAATGCTACTAGTGTTTTCAAAAGCTTTTATTAATGAGAATTTGCCTAAAAATGATTGAAGAATAGCTCTATCTAAATGCAGTAGATATAGACATTTTGTGGCCAGGCTAATAATTGACTTTAAGTTTTTATTCTTTTATCTCCAAAAGATAAACATAAGAAAAGTCTGCACTTGCTGGCACTTAGAATTGGCAAATAGTGATTAATAATACTGAAGGAGGGAAGCAGAAAATCATACACACTTTACTTCTTTAAAGTGAACTTTTGGGCCAAAATAAAAATTAAGTTATTCCCAGATTTGTGTAGAATGCCTTCACTAACCAGATTGAGGGGAAATCAGCACATACAGAAACTTGATTTTTAAGGCTAAGGGCAAAGCAAAAGAAGCTTTTCTCTTACTGTACCATTATGATGTGTAAAGATGGCTTTGATGTTCTATGTTTCAATACACTAGAAATCAGGTTCTGGCTTCCTGTCACCTCAAGGACTTCAACAATGTTTTGAGGACTTTGGGTGGCAATATCAAAGGGAGTTGAACCCTGGGGGTGCCCCTGCCACCAATTGAGAGGTTGAAATTGAGATGAATTAGAGGGCTAAAAGTTGACAATGTACATGTTTTTACCCATTTTCTCTTCAGTGACATTCTGTGTTACTTAATACCCTTTTCTAGTTAGATTGCAAGATCCAGCAAGATAAGGACAGTATTCATGTGCATTTAGGCAATGCCTACAAATAAATCAGGGATTATCATCTTATGTTTTGCATGGCAAACAGCATGTGTAAGACCTTGTCTGCACCACAAAGTCCTGATGCTAACTAGCTAAACTGCTATAAGCCAGGGTCTGCACAGTGATTTGTACTAGTTTATTTAAATTATTTTAGTCTGGTATGGCTTTGGTTTGTAAACAAGACCTAACCTTGTACACATCACAAATGAATTGCAAACATTTCTCATGTATTGCTTTATTTTACTTGAACATTTTTCTCCCTCTCATTGAAATCCACTGAATGTATCATTTTGTGGCCTTGTGAATTAATAACGTAACTCATATATGCATTTAGGGACACTGATAGCAAACCAGGGGATGTCACTGAATTTCACAAAGAAGAAAAGCTTTTACAGTTTGTACATTTCCACAACCTGACTAGTGAGAGCACAAGAGCACAAATCTAGCACAAACTCAGTTGTCAGGGTAGCCTTGTCCTTCATCTGTAATATTGCATACAACATTAGTGAAATTGTTCAGTGTGAACTTTTTAAAAGGACTTGGCACAAATGTCACTTCCTCAAAACCACTTAAAACTGCTAATTAGTTTTATTAATAGAAATGGAGAAACTTCACTTTATTATCCTAATCCCCCTAACATATATAAAGTATAGAACAAGTAATATTGACTATTTCCAAATATTTCTGTTGAAAAAGATCACTTTTAGCTCATGGAATTTCTTAATCTCAAATTAATGACAGCATATGGTACCTTTGTCTGGATATGCTTAATTTTAAATAAACTCGTAATTCCAAGTTACTTCTTCTTACTTGTATTAGTCTCAAATCTGATTCTTCTGTAAAGTGCTGGTTGTCCATGAATATTATGTATGTTAAGACTGTAAAACCAAATTGAGAACTTGTTCAAAATAAAGCTTTTTTGATACATAATCTGCAAGTAATAGAAACATAACCCTTCCTTCAAACCAGACATTTTTCTTTAAACTGTGCCAGCAAGGTTGTGAGGTGCTAAAAATTTTTTAAACACCTCACCTGACAACTAAACCATTATTTTCATTTGTTAAGGGAGAGTTCTCTCTTTTTTAAATATTCTAGCGAATGGTCTGTGTTTCCTCAATCTAAAAGCAATTATAAATTCATGTATAGCACTTGGGTGCTGGTGTTACAAAGTGGAGACTGTCTTTCCTTATGCAAATCATCAAGGGTTGTACTTGAGTAAAGGCTGCAGGATCTATTTTGTATTTGGTTGTAGAAATCAATCTTGGTTGATACATCACTTTTATTAAGAACATGACAGAAGGAGCTTGCACAATTTAGGAAATAACTAGTGTCTTAAAAGCCTAACACACTCCCTTTCTCCCTGTCATTGTACAACATAACTTGGTAAACTGGTTTCAGTCAAGGGTTAGAGATTGTAGCTGGTTCCTCTGTTGTTACATTTCAAGCTATTTGCCTGGAGAAGTTAAATCTGAATTTTCTGTCCTTTTATCCTACATATATATAATTTCACACTGCGGGGTAGAAATTACTTTAAAAGCCTTCAGTGCCTGAGAGCTGCATCTTTGAAATTTTTTTAAGAAGTAATAATTCTGCTACTTGGGAGTTAAATGTTTATTGTATAGTATTACAGCCCTGCTGCTGTTCTAGATAGTGATTTTTGAAAGTAGAATTCCTAAGTTGGTTCTAATTACATTTACTCATTTTAACTGTAGAAATATTAAATGTCTTTCTCTTTTCTGACTAAATTGGCATATCACAAACTTAGAACTGTTTATTTTGTATATACATAAACATCTTTGACCTGGTTGGTGGATGAGTCAACAAGGCTTTTTTGTTTAGTGGGGTCTGTTTTTCCATAGTCATGGTTTATTTTAACAGTTGCCTACAATAGTAAATCATGTATATGGAAAACAGCAAAACCCATATCTCATGATTCCATGTGTGTGTATCACAGGTCCAGCCTTTGTCCTTGCTGATGTCAGGAGTGAACCCCCTATAATACATGATCTACCATGCTGATTTTCCTTAACAGTACAGTAGTAATGGTGGTCAACCTGCATACTTTACCAGTTTGTTCCTGGATTATTTTAAAATCTGTTTTAAAATATTTTGATATGTCAAATACACTCACTGCAGTTTGCACTAATTAGCACCCATATCCAAAGGCAGCAAAGTGGCTTAGGCTTCTCTACAAACATATTGCACTGGTTTAACTTAAATCAGGGTATAGTCCTGTGTAGCTGCTCTCTTAGTGGCTTATTTCAGTTTAATCAAAACCTATTTCTAATCAACCTAAATTAAACTATTGTAAACCAAGTTTATATCTGATCCTCCAACAGCCTTTTTTGTACTAATATGGTTATTTTAAATTGTACTTTAATTAAACCAGTACAACTGTGTGTGAAGTTAAGTCCTAATGCCATTCACACAAATAAAGTGACCAGGATGTGGCCACTTACTAAACAGTCAAAACCTGGGAACTCTGAAGTCTCCTGTGCTCCTGCATCTCATTCCTGTTCTTGCAGACTACTCTGTACAGGACAGGCTATTTTTTTTTATTTTTTGGAGGGGTGGGGGGGTGGGAGAAGGGGTCCTTTTAGTTCTTTGTGGTTCTGTCCACTGGTTAGTTCCTAGTCCTCATATTGCAGGGAAGGACTTAAATGTTTGTCTGTGATATTTCCTAACAATCATTAGTTTATGCTGCTTATCCACCTGTCTCCTTTCAAGCCAGTTTTGGAGTCCCTTAAAAATTCTACATATTGAGCAAATTTGTGGCTGTGAGGTGCTAGGGCTGTTGATCATCTGACTGAAACTGAGTTGGCTCTTTTGCTGAGCAGTTAAGAATAGACTTTGGCAACAAGGAGAAGCTACTTAATAATGAAGAGGTATCACCTGAACTTAGCATAAGATGATTTTCCAGTTGTGGCTCAAATTGACTCTGTGGCCTTAACCATTTTTAGCTTCAATATCTGTAAAATGGGGATGATAATGATGATTAATCATCACAACACACTGATTATAAAAGCCTATATAAATGCTAAATATTGTTGCCCACTTTGGCCTGGGGCCACTATTGGGGGCTTTGCAGGGTTGGTTGTTAGGAGGAAAAATTGATGAGTGAGGTACAGTATATACTTTGGTGCAATCCTGTTTGCTTACTCTGTCCTATTCTATGTAAATTTTTTCTCAAAAGCAATTGATCTTATTAAACCCCTAGACAAGAACTGTGTGTAATGTTATGAAGAGTTACATGTGCCTTGAAATTCCTTATTTCATTATCACTGGCTTATTAGGTAGGAGTGGTGCTACTCCTTTTCATATTGAAGTAGCTGCTGCTAGTGGAGTGGGAGGTATTCCCCACCATGAATGGGAGAGGTGAGATCATATTTAGACTGGATGAAAATGCTACTCCTGCAGGGCCTACTATTGCTAGATTACATATAAAGCATCAATTACAAATTCACTGCTTATTTTAATTATTGATATTACAAGGCTACTTGGCTGCATGCTTGTGTCTTCCTTAGGATGGGCATTTAGGCCGAGATCCTCAGAGGTATTTAGGTGCCTAACTTTCACTAGTTTAAGATTAGCAGTCGTGTTAGTCTGTATCCATAAATAAGACGAGGAAGACTTTGTAGCACCTTAGAGACTAACCAGTTTATTTCAGCATAAGCTTTTGTGGGCTATAGCCTACTTCATTGGATGCATAGAATGGAACAGAAGTAAGATGTATTTATATACACAGAAAGCAGAAAAAGTTGGAAATTACCATACCAATTCTAAGAGGCTGTTTAATTTGGATGGGCCATTATCAGCAGGAGAAAAAAAACTTTTGTAATGGATCTGTGTCTGACAAGTGATAAGAACATTTGAAGGGAACTTAACTACGGAAATGCGTTCAATTAGTGTAATGACAAAGCCATTCACAGTCTCTGTTTAGCCCTTGATTGATAGTGTCCAATTTGAAAATTAATTTCAGTTCCTCAGCTTCTCCTTGGAGTCTGTTTTGGAAGTTTTTCTGTTTCAAAATTGACACCTTCAAGTCTTTAATAGAATGGCCAGGAAGGCTGAAGTGTTGTTCTGGTTTTTGAATGTTATGATTCCTGATGTCAGATTTGTGTCCATTTATTCTTTTGCATAGAGACTGGTTTGGATGTGCAGGTGAATGAGCATCTGATGGTGTGGCTGATGTGATTAGGTCCTACGATGGTGTCAGTTGAATGGATATGTGGACAGAGCTGGCATTGGGCTTTGTTACAAGGATAGGTACCTGGGTTAGTGTTTTTGTTGTGTGGTTGCTGCTGAGTATTTGTTTCAGGTTGGGGGGCTGTCTGTGAGGACTGGTCTGTCTCCCAAGATCTGTGAGAGTGAGGGATCATCTTTCAGGATAGGTTGTAGGTTTTTGATGATGCGTTGGAGAGGTTTAAGTTGGGGGCTGAAGATGATGGCTAATGATCTGTTTTTTCTTGTTGGGCCTGACCTGTAGTAGGTGGCTTCTGGGTACTCTTCTGGCTCTGTCAGACCGTTTTTTCACTTTCCCAGGTGGGTATTGTAATTTTAAGAATGCTTGGTAGAGATCTTGTAGGTGTTTGTCTCTGTCTGAGGGATTGGAGCAAATGTGGTTGTATCTTGGAGATTGGTTGTAGACAATGGATCAAGTGGTGAATCCTGGATGGAAGCTGGAGACATGCAGGTAAGTATAGCGGTCAGCAGGTTTCTAGTATAGGGTGGTGTGTATGTGACCATCATTTATTAGCACAGTTGTGTCTAGGAAATGGACTGCTTCTGTGGATTGGTGCAGGCTGAGATGGTGGGATGGAAATTGTTGAAATCATTGGGGAATTCCTCAAGGGCTTCTTTTCCATGGGTCTGGATGATGATGTCATCAATATAGCGCAAGTAGAGTAGGGGCATTAAGGGACGAGAGTTAAGGAAGCGTTCTAAGTCTGCCATAAAAATGTTGGCATACTATGGGGCCATGCGGATACCCATAGCAGTTCTGCTGACTTGAAGGTATAGATTGTCTCCAAATGTGAAACAGTTGTGGGTGAGGACAAAGTCACAAAGTTCAACCACCAGGTTTGCCGTGACACTGTCAGGGATACTGTTCTTGATAGCTTGTAGTCCATCTTTGTGTGCAATGTTGGTGTAGAGTGCTTCTACATCCATAGTGGCCAGGATGGTATTTTCTGGAAGATCACCGGTGGATTGTAGTTTCCTCAGGAAATCAGTGGTGTCACGGAGATAGCTGGGAGTGCTGGTAGCGTAGGGCCTGAGGAGAGAGTCCACATAGCCAGACATTCCTGCTGTTAGGGTGCCAATGCCTGAGATGACATGGTGTCCAGGATTTCCAGGTTTATGGATCTTGGGTAGCAAATAGAATACCCCGGGTCAGGGTTCTAGGCATGTGTCTGTATAGATCTGTTTTTGTGGTTTTTCAGAGTGTTTCTTGAGTAGATGTTGTAGTTTCTTTTAGTAATTCTCAGTGGGATCAGAGGATAATGGCCTGTAGAATGTGGAGTTAGAGAGCTGTCTAGCACCCTCTTGTTCATATTCCAACTTATTCATGATGATATCTTTCACTGAAATCAATGGAAGTTAGGTGTCCAAAAACCTTTGAGGGTCTGACCTGAGTCCTTAAAGAGCTGCAGCTGGAAGACTCCCTTCCACAAAGCACTGAATACTTTGAGTTCTTCCTTGGGTCAGGGCCTGAGTGCTCTGTACCTTTCAGGATCCAACCCTTGTTTGCCCATTAAACATGAAACCAAACTTTCTCATTTATTGTTGTGTGAAATGCTGTTACATGTATTTCTACCTATGTTCACTAATATCCCTCTAGGTTCTTCTAGTGGTACCCATCACCACAGTAACAACAGCTTTCACAGATGCATAGCTGGTGCGTGTATCCTACAATGGCTTCTCTGTGGGGAAAGGGGCCTGCCTGAACAAGTCTGGTTGCAGGATTGGGGCATACAGCTGTTGCTAGCTCCCTGGAGCGATAGAAAAAAAAAAATTAGCTCCATTCCCTCTGTAGCGGTGCTTATCTGATGAGCTAGGAATTGGATGTGTCCTCTCCCTAAGCAGCTAGGAGGCTGGATGCTGCTGGCCCTGAGCTCACACCGCTGCCTGGCCCCGCAAACAAACGCTCCGCAGCCTCCCCCAGCGGCCTCTCCCCCCGGCTAAACACGCGCAGGAGAGAACGTGCGCAGCGCCACGGCTATCATCTGAGCGACTCTGCTTTTCTATTGGTGGGGCGTGCCCCCCTCCACCCCCGGCCCGGCCAATCAGCGCGCGTCCCCTCTCCAAAAGATAGAGAGGGGACCGACTGGGAGAATTCCCCTCGCACACGCGCAGGCAAACAGCTGGGGAGCTGCGGCTGCTGCGGTCCGGGGCGTCTCATCCACGCGCAGTGGGACTTAGGGGGCGGCTGCTGCTTGTCTCTTCCCGTCACTCCGAGTAAGTTGAAGTAGCGGAGCTGCCCCTGCGGCGAGCGCACGGGAGAGCTCGGCTGGGGGGCCGCGGGTGGAGGGAGAAGGGGAATGGGCAGCCGTGGGCTTCACGTTGGCTAGGGAGATGCACCGCGCTGCCGGGGTTTCGTCGTCGCTGCCTGAGCTGCGTGTTCTGTGTGCGGGTGGGGGTTTCCATTCCCTGCCCTTTCCGATTGCATCAGCTTGTGCTGCAGGCGGTAGATGGGGTTGCAAGAGGTCCGGTCACCCAGGTGGTAGTAGTTACGATGACGAATGGGTTCAGCTTCCCCCTTTCTCTCTCTCTCTCTCTCTCCGCGCGATTTGGAGATTTCCCGAATGGGAGCGAAGGCATCCTGTGTGCGCCGGCCCCGCGCCATCCTTACATCACTCTGTGTCCCTCCCCCCAAAAGTGCAGGCAATGGTGGGGATTGGAGTCAGCAGCCTCTCCTGCTGGATGCCCAGTATCAGAAGGGTAGCCCTGTTGGTCTGGATCTGTAAAAGCGACAAAGAGTCTAGACTAACAGATGTTTTGGAGCTTAAGCTTTGGTGCTGGATGGTGTAGGATGAACGTTGATGCGATGGTCGGAGTTGGGGAACAAAGCTGTCTAGTTCTTGTTACTTTGTCCTCCGGTCTTTAGGAAATTAACTGCATGAAATAAACCACTTGTCCTGGTTGAAATCTGGAGAGTGTGATCCTGGTGGATGAGATTTTGGCCAATTGCCATGGTAATGAATATGTGTAAGGATGTGTGATAGTGTTAGTCTGGCACATACAGATATCCAGGTGCCAAATTCCAGATATCTTTTATTCCAAGTCTTGCTGAAATCCTTGGTGCTCATAATCTGCTGCACTCGAAACAGGATCTGCTTTAGGCACCTAGTGCAAATTAGAGTTACAGATAGCTTTTGCAGATGGAAGGAGTAGATAGCTTTCTCCAATTACAGTGCAGAGGGTCAATGGTGTTTGATCGGATTCTGTTTTGGCAAGATTCCAATGTATTAAATTCTAGTATTTTTAAGATGGGTAAAGCTAATTAGAACATGTGCAATCTGCTGGACAGTGGAGAAAACATTGTTGGATGGAAAAACGTCTTATTAAGATGGTCCCTTGTGAATTAATTTATCAAAAACCTTATTTGCTATATTCATTTCAGTAGTATTTATCCTGATAAAAGAAAGATAGTAAATATTGTCTTTCCAAGGGCCTGTGTGTGTGTATTTTTAAAATGTATTTGGAAGTTATTTTGTTTCCTGGGGTGAGCAGAAAAACAGAAGGTGGTGAGAAATACTCTATAGAAATGGATGATTTTCAAGTAATATCTATTAATGGAAGGTTTGTGATGGTCGGGGGTTAACATTTTTATGGGAGAGCCCCTGGAAATGTAAAGAAAAGCACAGATTTGGAAGGAAAGGCTGGGAGTTGACTACTGGGAAGCCTACATCTGTTACTGAGTGAGTCTCCTTTACCTGTTTGATAGCATATAATGCATGTTTGGCTGCTTTGTTGTGTTCCAGTTTCTCTTCTGATCGTTACAGGCTTGGCATTGGTTCTTGTGTCTGTCCATGCTGGCTTCCCTCTGCCAAAAATCTTATCTTAAAGTATCTTAAACAAGTGTTGTAAGAAAAACATGTATCTTGTGAAGGCTGGGGGAATGTTTTCTGCATTTTATACATCCCCTAGTAATGTGGGGTCCTGAATATAACTGAGGCCCCTGAGAGCTACAACAGTAGAAATGATTATAATAAATGCCAACAAAACATTATTGAATTGACCAGCAGTCAGTCTTATTTTTTCCCCTTTTTAAATAAATACAGGTTTCAGAGTGGTAGCCATGTTAGTCTGTATCAGCAATACAATGAGGAGTCCTTGTGGCACTTTAGAGACTAACAAATGTGTTAGTCTCTAATAAATAGTCCCTCATTTTCTCTGTATATCCCATATCTTTCTAAGGGCTTGGTCCTGCAAGGTGCTGAGCATGCTGGCTGTAATCCAGTGATGTAACTAACCATGTGGTTCGCTTTTAAATAAGTAATTGTCTTATTTATGCCAATGGGACTCTGGAGTCGGAGTGCTCAGCCCCATGCAGGACTGAGTGCTCAATAAGGGGAAGGAAATTCCAGAGTAGTGAGGGGAGTGAAACAAGGGCCTGGAGACAGGGCAGGCCCACAACGTTTTGGCACCTGAGCCAGGGAGCTCAAATGACACCCCTTCGCTTGGGCCAAAACTTTGAAAGGTCTCTTGTGCCCTCCTTCCTCCAGCACAGAACTCCACCATCTCTGTGCATCTAGAGCAGAGAGAATACATATGCACCAGCAGCAGACACAATTTTCTACACTCTGGGTTCTAGTGTCCCCCTCACCACAGTCTGGCACCTGAGGTGGCTGCCTCAGGGTATGGTTACACTTACAAGATTATAGCGCTATAGGTTATAGCGGTCCCCTTATACAGGAATATGTATAGCGCTATTGTATGTCCACACTCAGATGCTCCTGCGGTATAGCATGGCCACATTTGGGGCACTTAATGCGGCATTAAGAGCAGCGCATTAGGGCAGGTATCCCAGCATTCAGCTGGGTGCAACGTGCTTTTTAAATGAGGGGGGCGAGGGGGGACACGTTGTGTGTATGCGGAGGGAGAGAGACAGTGGTTTTTCCGTTTTTCTGAAAGCCTGTCAGTGAGCCTCCGTTCACAGAAGGCTTTGTTTTCACACAGGCTCCCTCCTTAAACATTTGCATTGCTTATCTGCCAAGTTAAGAAAGAAACTCTAAAGAGGTGCTTCCGCATTCCTCCAGCCGAGTTCAAAACAAAGGGAAGAGACGTCAATTGCCTTAAATGGCTCTAGGCATCTCCAGAGATTACTTGTAGCGCAGTGGGTGTCCACATCCTTGCTGTAGCGCTACAGCAGCTGCGCTACAGCCCTTATTCCCCATGCGGAGGTGGATTAATAATAGCGCTATAACTCCTGCCTTGCCAGTGTGGACGGGGAGGAGGTTATAGCGCTCGTGGGGGCTTTATAGCGCTATAAAGTGCCAGTGTAACCATGGCCTCAGTTCATCTCATGGTAAATCCAGTCACCTATATCATGAGAATAAAATGGGAGAGGGGCAAGATAGAAGGAGAGAAATTGGGCTGGGGAAACAAGCACATGCTGCTAGGTGAAGGTGTTTTTTATAAAACTCAGAGTTGCTTAGTCTAGTAATTCTGGGAATAAGAGAACCAACCATGCAGAAAGTTTAATGAAATCATTGCACACTGTTGCTTGAACATGTTTTAGATGCTTTAATTCAAATGCTTGGGTTCAGTTACCATAGTTCTACTTACTGAGTGTGACTCAGCGACTCTTAAATCTGTAATTTAGCACATGCTATTGTGCGTGGGGTTGGAAAAGGAGACGTGTAACTCAGTACTTCTGTTTCAGTCACCTTGCTGATGCAACAGCATTGCTCTAAATACAAAAAGACAAAATCCTGCTTTTTTGTTTTAATATGGGTTTGAAGCTGTTACTGTGGATTTGTTATGATGTAGCTCTGCTTTTTGGCAAGCTTGCTCAAGTGTTGTCTGTCTGCCAAGGAGATAGGTGATTGTCTCTATTATGCTTAGCACTTTAAGGACATTTATGTTCAAATTCTCACTTGGGGGTGTTTCACAGTGTTTAGTAGCTCCTGATCATTTTAATTTCTTGAGGTGTTAGATTACAAGAAATGTCTCAACACCACATTACTTGTAAGGAGAGCCTCTAGAAATGGTTTGCTTTCATTTTTAAAGAAGAGTGCTGCTGAGTTAGTTTAATTTTTTGGCTAGTCCACTCATTACTGCTAATCTAAACTTCTTTCATAAGAAGCACTATGACGTATTTCGCTGTATTTGTATCAAACTCATATTGTATCCAAGGCTTTGTCTTTATGCCAATTTAAACTTGTTTACCTAAAGGTCTGATTGATCTGGGTGGTGTGTCTGTGTTTTTTTTTAAAAAAAAACTGATTTAGTTAAACTGATGCAATTTTGTGGATACACTTAATTTCTTTTTTAAACCTGGAGAACCAGGTATAAACAGATATGCATATCCAACTAGGAGTTTTCACTGGTTTAACCAAAGCTGTGATTTAGTTACAGTTAGTTCAGTTTGTGTGCAAACTAGGTCTGAGAGTGCCTTACTCTTAGTCTCTCCTACAAGAAACAGGTAATCCAGAACTGCTAACTTCACTTCTGTTCAGTAGGGACAGGTGTCCCTTTCCACCAGCATTCATCACAGATATTGCCCAAGTAAGAGATGTAGTACAGGACCTTGGAACAGCAGCTGATCAGTAAATTGCATGTGGAACTAGGAATTGAGATCAATATTCCATTTCCTGCTCTCTGTAACCTTGGGTGAGTCACTTAATCTCCTCTGTGCCTCCGTTTCCCCACTTGTACAATGGAAGGAATAATACTTCTCTCCATATGCTTTGTAAAGTACTCTGCATTTCTATAATGCTTTTAATGTATAATCTCAGAGTATCTCTACATATTTATGCACTGGGGAGGAAAGATCAGATCTGCTTTTAGTATAAACAAAAATAGTCCACTTCAGTACAGAATTGGATAATGAAAGTTACCATCTCCAGATTAGGGACAGAAACTTTCCAGTCTTTCTTCTCTAATGCTCTCATGATTTGATGTTTGTACAGGAGTAAGGTTGCCAATTTTGGTTAGATGTATTCCCGGAGGTATCACGAAATGACATCGTCTTTAATTCAAGATCAATCTTTAATTTCTGGAGACTCCTGGCCAATCCAGGAGGGTTGGTAACCTTGTTATACAGAAAATCTGTTGGACTGGTGGAAAAATAAAACCAAAAAACCCCCAACCAACCAGCAACAAAAAACAGGTCAGCAAGGTGCTTTGACACACCCTCAAATTTCATGAGAAGTCATGATACTATTCAGTACACCAGTCTCTCTAGCTCCAGATCTGTGTGCAGGCAGTCCTCTTTTCTGTGTGAAGTGTTAACCTGGGACATTTTGCTGAACTTTCTCTGGGTCGTCTTATATCCAGTGTTCACCATTACTTTGCCATCAACCCTAGTTTTAACATCCTGGTAACACTAAAGGGAAAGTGGAAAAGAGACTTTATTTCAAACCACAGAGGAGGACTTGCATAGATCAGTTCAGCACTGAGGAAAAATGGTATTGATGCAGGGAAACAGCTTTGCATTCATCTTCGTCTATAGGATAAGACTACTGCGAGAGAATTGGACTGAACAGCTTTGAACTCTGGGATTCTCCAAAAGCCCCTCTGTACCGCTCTTGAAGTATACCTCTTTCACAGAGCCACAGTGTAATTCAGGTAGGCCCCACTCCAGCAAAGCACATTAGTAGACCCTTTGGCTTCAAATGGACTATTTGCTTAAGGTTAAGCATGTGCTGAGTCATGGCCCTAGAATCCTTCCCGAGTTTGCCTCTTCTGGGTGTTTATAAGGGTTTGGCTACTCTTGCAGGTTATACCGCCATAAAGCCTACCTTACTCCCTATCCACACTGGCAACGCACATAGAGCACTCTGACTCCCTGGCTAGAGCGTTTCTGGTATTCCACCTTGGCGAGAGGATTAATGTCGTCTGATGCGCCCCCGCTGGAGTGCCGCAGCGCAAGTGTGGGCCGAGGAGTTGTTACTGCGCTCTGATTGACCTCCGGAAATGGCCCATAATCCCCTTAAGTCAAGTGGCCATTCTTGTTATTGTTGTGAAATTGGCTGTAGAAATGTGGGGGTGCCTTTTCAGTGCTCTGTTTCTGATAGCCGGCTGCTTATTTGATCCGAGACAAAGCAAATAGTAAATGTTTGCTTTGAGTGAGAGAGAAGTGCGGGGGAGACAGGTCAGAACTTACAAGACTGCATGCTGACACACTTTCAGCACCCCAAAAACGCACTCTCCTGCATACCCACAACATACTTCCAGTCACACTCCACCACACCCCCTGCATTTGAAAGCACGTTGCAGCCACTTGAATGCTGGAGTAGCTGCCCATAATGCACTGCTCTCAGTGCAGCTGCAAATGTGGCCATGCCAGTGTGCTTGTAGCTGTCAGTGTGGACAGAGTGTGGTGCTTTCCCTAGCGCGCTCTCGGCTGGTTTAACCCATAGTGCTCTACAGCTGCAAGTGTAGCCAAGCCCTAAGTCACCAATTGCTGCAATATGCAAGAACCAGAAAGATTAGAAGATTCTTGGAAAAACATAATTATACACTAGTATAATAAGACATCAGATTTCGCTGCTTTCCCATTTTACTACCTACAGTACAGTCAGGTCATCTCTACTGTGTCATGAGGCACTGATTTGCTTTGCCTGGGATGCAACAGGACATTTTCTTATAGACTCTGGGAGAGGAGTGCATTTTTAACCAGACCATTCTTCTCTGTACTTTTGTTTCTAGAATGTGACTTTTAAAAGCACTCTTGGCCTAACTCTGCTACCATGGAGGTCAATTGACGTTTTCTCACTGATCAGGAGTACAGTGAGGAAATGAAACAGAGGTTTCTGGTTCTTTAACAAAGGAGATGATGGGAGTTCATAGGGGTATCTGATGTGCCTAGAGAGGAAGTGTACGTTTGATGGTAGGTATGTACTGTGACGGAGTCAGACCAGAAGGATATAGGAGAGTGCTGGAAGGCAGGTATATCAGCCTCAGGATGTGCAGGTCCTTGTTCCCTGGATAGCCAAACAAAGGCTACTCCAGACCAATCAGGACACCTGGGGCCAATTAAGAACCTTCTAGAAAGGAGTAGAAACAGCTAGCCTAATTGGGACACCTGAAGCCAATCAGGGACTGGCTGAATCCAGATAAAAACCTCCCAGTTAGTCAGGTGGGCTGTGGGTGTCAGGAGCTGTGAGAGGAAGTTGTGCTGTTGGTGAGACTGAGTGGTGGACAACATATCATACAGAAGGAAGGAGGCCCTGAGGTAAGGGTGAAGTGGAGTTTGAAGAAGCGGGGACTGCTGTGGGGAAGTAGCCCAGGGAATTGTATTGTGTTTTGTGGATAAAAGGTCAGCCATCTTAGCTGATACTATTAGGGTCCCTGGACTGGAGCCTGGAGTAGAGGGAGGGCCCGGGCTCCCTCCTTTTTTCCACCTTCCATACTGTCCTGTGATGAAGGTAACTCACTAGGTGGTGACTCTTGCCAGTTATACTGAGAAAGTGAGGTCACTCTGGGGCCTAGATGAGTTTCTGAGGCCCCTAAATCTGCCAGGAAGCGCAGGACCCACAAGTACAAACTTGGAGCTTTGTCACAGTACGTATTGTGAGTGTGGAATATACAGGGGAAGATGGTCTTGAGGGAGATACTAACAGGTATCTCCATGAGTAGGGGGTGTCTCTGGGAGAATGGGCTTCCTCACAACCAGGGGACTGATTTTTATAGTCAGGATGCTGAGAACCATTGAACCCAACCGTAAACCCTATAAATGAAGGACACCACTTCAAGCCAAGAGATGTGACAGCACCCCCAGCACTCCTAGTTCTAGCACCTGTGCTCACAGCCCTGTTTCAATGTGGTATCAGGCTGCTAATATGCTTTTTCTCCAGCACATTGATACAAGCTCTTCTGTAGCAAAATTCAAGCATATCACTCTCTATATACATCTGGAAGGGATGTAGCAACAAGGCTTAAAAACTTTATGCACAGACTGAATAATCTGAATTGGTCCAGAGTTCCTGCTAGAGACCATTCTACTGCCTTTCCTTTGCATAGCTGTTGTTCAAGGGGCCTTTGTGAAATCAGAGCTGAATGATGAAAGCTGTCTCTTTGCTGTTGATTGCAACAATATACCACCTTTCTGTTCTTTACCCACTACAGCCAGCCAAATGGCACTTTTCAAAGATGGTATTACTTGTTTCAATATTGTGCACTCAGAGAAAGTTGTTCTTTCTCATTTAAGAAGAGTCTTTCAAAACATTTTTTTCCTCTAATTTTTTGTTTCTGGAGAACAAACTGTACTGAAAACCTCTGAAGGAAGAAGTTTAAGGCATTTGGGGGTAAGTATCAGGTTCATAATTAACCCTCTTACGGAAGCATGTGGCATCATCACTAATTAAATAACCAAATCCTTTTCTGTTGGGAAAACTCTCCCTGCCTTCTTCCTTGTTTGAATATAAAAAGGGTATTGGCTGTGCCAGAACGCAGTGTTCCCATTGAGTGTGCTTTGTAAACACACACATCCACTTAAATTCTGGAGATGCATAATGTCGTATGTGTACATAGAAGCCCACTGTTTTATCGCACATATTTTGATCTGCATGTGCCTCAGAGGAAGTCCTAAAAGCCTCTAAAATAAATTTATTATACCAAAACTGTCATATTATGGATTGGTATCTGAGTTGCATAAAGTCCTGACCTATAACGACATGCTCAGTCCCACTGGGTAGTTGAAAATGTCCTGTTTCCCAGTGATATAAAATTCCAGTTTTTAACCTCGTATGGCTGCCAAATATCAGACTTCATACTGGTACCTACTACTAGGTTTAGGTATGTGCTGTCTTTTTAATTTTGTTTGTTTGTTTGGGGAGCAGGCATGGGAAATTAAAAACATTTGGGAGAAATAAAAAACACTTCTCTAAGGGTATGTCTTCACTACCCAGCGAATGGGCAGGTAGAAAATCAATCATTTGGCGATCGATTTATCATGTCTTGTTAGACACGATAAATCGATTGCCAGCGGCACCCTCATCAACCCCAGAACTCCAGCTCGCCGAGAGGCACAAGCTGGAGTCGGCGTGGGAGCACGCTGCCGACCGCCGCCACCATGAGGACGGCAGGTAAGTCAACCGAAGATACGCCGACTTCAGCTATGTTATTCACGTAGCTGAACTTGCATATCTTTGATCGATCGTCCCCCTACTGTAGACCAGCCCTAAATGTGGTTTTGTTGAGGGGGAAGAGGTTAATGGTGACTGTTTAAAACGCTTTAAGGTTTGGAGTGTTAGCATCCACTCCAGGGAGATGGATTAGTGGGCCAAAGGAGGTTTTCATCAGTGGTACATGATCAATAAAATTTAGCATAACATTTTAGGATCATCACATGGCTCTCCAGTTTATTAAATGAATATCACCTCCGGATATGTAGAATGTGTCTGTTTATATTATAGTGGCGCTGAGGGACCCTGATCAGGATTGGGGCCCCACTGTCTTAGGTGCTGTACGAACATGAAAGTAGTCATAAAAATATTGGACTCTTTGAAAAACTTAAGCCAGATACTTCTTTGGATTTTAGATACTTCTTCTAAGACTGGAGACATTCATTTTGTATACATGCTGGCAGCACTGTCTTACAACTGAGAAGAACACCTAACAGATCTCTTCTATAACATCCTTGGCCTGATTGCTCCTTCCCCATGGGAGGGGCCAAAGGGGGGGAGCATTTCTGCTAGCTTTGCTTTTCCTTGTGGAGTTTTCTCCAGATAGCTCCCTTGGAGGAGAAGTTTGTAGGACTGCTTAGTGATGTGCTTCTCGTAACACCTACACTTGGCAGCCTCATCGGTACTTCCTGCAGGACTGCAGCTTTTCCTTCAGGTCACTGGGGAAAGGAACTACAAACAGAAAATCTGTCTTCTCCTGTGCTCATTGCTGGGGCCTGCTCCACTCTGCAAAGTTTGGTGGGCATAAGCAACTTGAGTCATCCTAATCGTGCATGTATTTACACCAAAATTTGTGTCCTGCCAGCGTAAGCACCTTCTTAGAACAACACAATAACTGTGTCCACCTTTGTTGGTTATAAATAGGGGGAAACCACATGGAAAAATAAGCAACAGCACTTTATTTTAAGCAACATTTTAGAGAAATATCATTTCCCTTAGCATATTGTGTATTTTTTTTTTTCTTGGGGTTCATTTCTATTGCCCTAAAGTATACAATTCAGTTATCGCAAGCTGCAATTTTAAGGAATAAAATGGTAATATCTGTTTTAATACATTTCAATATATCTGTTTTAAAATCAATTAATAAAACTGTTTACATGTGCAATTGAAATTAAAGTTAATTTGAAGCTCAACATTGCAGAAACCAGCTAAACATTGATTATGTTAATCTGTCTATTTACACAGGGAAAATAATCTTTTCACTGCTACATTTGAGATAGGAATAGACGTAATAAATTTCACACGTTTTAAGAAATTGGGATAAGGAGGAGCTGGCTACCATGTTTTAAAGCTCACCTTTTCCCCTGCACACAATACTTTCTGAACCTTATTTGCAGTAAAACATCTTTGTGCTCATATGTGGCAAGCATTTGCTATTTACTTACAATTCTGGAAAGGGAAAGATTCATTAATGGCTTTCTCAGTTCTTCCTGTCATCTCCTTACCTGTGTTACAAGTGCAAAAACAAAGCCCTGCCACAGGAGTGGGTGAGGGGGATGGACTGCTGAATATTTATCCTGTTTTAACTGGCAAAGTCTCAAAGAAGAAGCCATATCCGTGATTTTTATTTCAGATGTGCAATTCATTGTGGTCTTAGGAAAGCATAAAAGGAGAACCTTTTGTTAGCTTGTTAAAAAGCTAAGTATCTTCAGCCTGAATTCTACGCTGAAAACAAAGTTTAATCAACAGTTACATTACTTAATGCTGCTCCAAAGTTTTGATTTGGCCTTCCCTTACCCATGTGACAAGTCAGTGACATTAAGGGAGTCAAGGGATGGTCACCCTAACAAGAACACCACTTCCCTGTGTGATAATGAGCTGTGATCAACCTATTTAGGTTGACTCAGTGCGAGCGTAGCCACTGCATTTTTGTGTTGACTCTGGTCCTCCAGCAACTGTCCCACAATATCCCTGTTCCTGCAAGAGTGGTTGTTCTGGTCACAGTTTTGAACTTCATTACCCAGGGGTCATAGAAACCTGAAACCTGCTGCCCCATTGCCTCTCCACGCCCCCACCCAAGCTCCTTTAGGTTCTTGAAATGCGGTTTCCTGATGGCCCGCCTTGGTGAGCACACATACCAGCTCACCCTTGTGGGCATCCAGTCACGCAGAGCTCCTTAGCTGCTAGAGCAGGCAAAACGTCATGGATCCCCTTGGAGTTTGGGGAGAAGAGGCTGCCTAAGCACTACTACTGAACAGCCACAGAAGTATTGATCTCTGTGCACCAATCACGCAGGGGGATGCAAAAACAGGGATGAGCCGCAGGGTCTTGTGAAAGCAAAGGAACTTTGTCATGGTTTCCAGAAGGCCGGGGAGAGCGACAACAAATCTGGTGCTGTCCTGCAGGCCAGATGCTTCTACAATGACGTGCATGCCATACTGGCAGTGACCCTTACAGCACCCTGCAGACCACAGTGGTCACTTTGCAGGAGCCCAAGGTGGAGGCTCCTGCCAGATCTGATGGTCTGAAACTTGGCTGGAGTCAAGCCAGAGTCGAGCCAACTCCCCCCACACAAGCGTGGATGAACCTGCTGGTGAAGGAGAAGGGAGTTTGGTAAGTGTCTACGTGCATCTTTCCTTTTTGTTTTCACTTTTTTGTTTTTCATTGCCCAAAACTTCCTCACTCCCTCTCTGCCCTTCTTGCCTACTTAGAAATGGCATCCATCCCATCCGCAGCCTTAGAACAAAGGCACTCCCTTTTGAAGGTTTTCTTCCCTAATGTAATGGGAATAGGGAATACGTTCAAAACACTATTATGGCAGTCTGATTATGCAGTCCCCTTCATATCACTATCCTGTGCTTGGGTAGAATTAGAACAAACAGAGGTAGCTGCTTTTCAGTTCTTTGGTTTGTTGAGAGAGGCTGGGAGCCCAGGCAGATTACTTTGTTTCTCTGAATAGGGTTTCCGTTTCAGTCTCTAGAGATCTCAGTGACATGTAGATGGAGATACTTTACAATCCTTTCCCAAAGATTTCTAGGGATGGCAGCCTTGTTTCTGGGAGACTGGATAGGATAGGAGACTTTCCATGCCACTCTGTGAGTTCAGAAATGGTGCCAGGTGAAAACAGGCTTGTAGTCCACAGCATTGAAATAGTGCTAGCAACTGGGTTCTCTGCCTTTGTGCCTCATGAGTTAATATCAGCCCAGATTGCTGCAGCCTGTGGAAAATATTGTCAGCACTTTCCTTATACAGTAGAGACTCGATTATCCAGGATTGGTTAGCCAGGTTGTGGATTAACCAGGATGTCAAAAAACAAAAATGCATATCTTGCTGGGCTGGCTTTGGCTTTGTTTCCGCCCCAAGCACAAAAAAACAAATAAAAAAAAGCATCACCAGGGCACAGGGCAGCCAGTGAACCAACACCCTCTCCCCCAGCGCAGGGTGGCTGGTGAGTCAACACCCCCTCCCTATATTTCCTATGGATGGTGATTATCTGGGATTTTATTAACTAAGATTATTTTTTCCCTATGATCCCAGATAATCGAGAGTCTTCTGTACCCATACTCAGGTAGGGGAACCCAATATTTATAGCTTCCACCATCCTTTTTTTCTCCCTCTCCCCATCACTAAGCCATACTGACTATGGCTTGAGCTGCAAAATGGAACTGTGGTGATCAGCTCCAAAGCTGAAGTTTCTAAAGGTATTTATGGGAGTAAGGGAAAGGAGTTCTGACAGTGTTTCCCTTTCCATGGCGGTTGCAAATCTAATGGTGCATTTGTCTATTTTAATCAGCAGCATGTGGCGTGGTGGCCTTGAAGGGTTCCCCTCTGCACCTGCGGAACCTCTGACCCTCAACAGGAGGTGCAAGAAGAGGACTGGGGGGATCTATTCTGCAAGATCCTTTGCTCCTCTGTGGCCTCAGAGGGTGAATGTAGGGCTTGGAGAGGACCCATGTCCATGGAAAAGATCTGGGAATGGAAAGAGCGGTTACTGCAGGAGAAGCAAAAAGACAAGAGGCACGTTGGAAAATACACCAGGGTATAATGGGATTACTCCGGCAACAAACTCAATGTTGCAGAGCATTACTCACCTTCGAGCCCAGAGACCCCTGAGCTCACCAGCCTTTCCAGTCCTCAAGAACTCAATGATCACTGCTCCTAAAACCCCAACACACCAGGTGGCAGCATGGTGTTACCTGCTTACCCCTACCACCTCACAGCACAGGGGACAACAAAGAAAGCAATAGCTACATGTACACTGAGCTGTGAGAACAGGTTGGTGCATGTGATACCATGACTTACTACACTGTATTAGGGTTTACACACATGGATGTGAATGTTTACTTTTAAATTCCATTTTTATGGGGGGTTTAAAATATGGTTCACCCAGTTAGTGTTGATAACAAGTTTTTAATCCTGTGTCTATTTGTTCCTTGATTTTGTTGCCTGTTTCTTTGCACATAATAAAATTGCATTTTTGGAAACAGTATCTTGCTTAGCCTACCCCCAACATTACAGAATACATAGCAGGAGGTGAAAACCCATCCATACTAAGTACAAGCAGATAAGTACACATGAGAGATCCAATAAGCAACATAACACTACTGTGGCTGACTGTTAAAATGGTCTTCAAAGGGAACATTTCTCAAGTGCAGCCACGTGTGGCCCCAGAGTGTTTTCCTGCAAGCCATGACAGCCTCCTGGGCAGAGATCGGGGAGGAGCAAAGCAGTGGCTCCTCCCTGTAGTGTCCGGGGGCGGGCTTCCAGACATAGAACTCTGTCCCCCCATCTTCAGCCACGGGGCCAGCCTTACCTACTGCTGTGGTCAAGAGGTAAGGAGCAGGGTGAGCCTGGGGTGTGAGGCTATGAAATGGAGTTCAGAGCAATGCAGGGAAGCAATGAAGGGCTGGGAGAGGCAGTGAACACCAGGGGGATCTGTGGGGGCCAGGGGCACCAACATACAACTGTACCTTTTTATTACTGAGTCTGCAAAAACAAGACCTTACATAAATAAATTTGTAAATAGTGATTTGGACATTTATAACACAGGTGAATTGTACCTTCTGTATTAGCAACGCTTGTGAGATTTGTGCTGAGCTGTGCAGAGTCCATACTTCTGCCAGAGATATGGTAGAGCTGAAAAACAATGTCAGGGACTATGGAGCTTTTAAAAAGGCACAACACGTATGGGTTGGAGAAGGTGACAAGGTGGGAACTGGATGCCTGGATGAATTGCTGGTATCTCACAAAGCATTGAGCTGGAAAGTAGCATGGGGTCTACTGAGATACCTACACATGGTGCAACACAGTCTGCATCAACACAAACACTCATGGTGAGAATGTAGCTCTGATGCAAGCATCTGCTCATAAATGTGCCTGAGCGGTAGACAAAGTCAGTGATAGTACAGTGACTTAATTTGAGTCAACTAAGTTGCGTAGGCACGGTCTGGATCCAAGTGAGCATTGAGCAGCTGGGCTGGGGGAGAAAGAGACAGGTGTAGCCAGCTGCTCTGAGACCCTATCAATAAGGTCAGTGTGGTAGGATTCTGGCAAGCATTAATATAAGAGGGCTTCATTTATTCTCCCATATTAGGGAATCTTTCAACTGCTGTTAAACGGTATTTCTAGATTTATCTGATATCCCTACTGTACAACTGTTACTGCAAAACAAAATGGACAGGACTGGTAAATAGGATTAATATCTTATGCCCAGTACGGAAGGCTTCATGGTGGGATATTTTAACCCCTCTTCCCTGAAGCCCAGGAGAAAGATTCTACTTTGACAAATAGTAATAAGATTCCTGGAGGTAGATCAAATTTCTCTTGGATTAAATCTATGCTTAGGAAGATGGCAAACTTGGAGGCTTCTATTTTAAGCTAAAGTCCCAAAGAGATGTGATGAGTTTCTGAGAAATGAAATGGGGGAGCTTTTAATCTTGGGCAGAAAACCTGGCAACCTTGTTAAAGTCTAAAATCAATTTTAATTGTAAACAAAATAAGATAAATACAGCATTCCAGGGACAGAGGTAGCTGAACAGGTATGTCTGTGGTGTCACAGGAGCTACTATTTGTCTAGAATAATTAGTTTACATTTTTTTTTGAAAGAGCCAAATTCTGCCATACCTTGAAGTCAGTGGGGCTTTATGGTTTGTCAGGACATAATTTGGCCTAAATACAGAATTAGAATATCTTTCTCGTGACTGAAAAAAGTATTCTGATGCACAGATATTTTATTTTCAGGATGCGTATCCCGTCGGCCTGCACTTCAGACAGGTTAATTAAGCTGAGGGATGTTTGTGAAAGTGAGGGGATAAAGCCAGGCATATTATGGCCAGCTGTTCAACTTTTCCTGCACTGCTCTGCCAGTGAGGTCCTGGTTGAGGCGCATCACCTTCTCTCTCAAGACCAGGGCTTCTGCAAAGCAGAATCTGCAGTAGTTTTGATACAATAAACACACTGACCAAAAATTTCCAAGTGACTAATAGATTTTGGATGCCAATTCGAGACAACTTGAAAGAACTGTTTTAGAAGGTGGGTGCTCAGTATTTCTGGAAAATCTCAAGCCCTTTCAAGGTGTCTCAAGATGGGTACCCAAAAGTAACTAGCTGCTTTTTAAAATCTTGGCCAGTCACTGATGTCTGAGTGACTTTATCTGGGGTTTGAGCCTGTCTCTGTAGAAGTGAAAAATCAGTCTGTATCAGAGAATGCCCCATGAAGCTTTTCCAACAGTTTCCTTTGCTGCTAGTATTCTACCCTTGCAGATGGCTAATGCGTTATGGCCTAATGCAGTGAATGAATTTAAGACAAAGATGAAGAGCATATTGATTCTTTGAAATTATTTACCTTCCATGTTGAATGACACCCTAATACAGATGCACACCTTAGAATCCACTGACAGATGTTACCTTTCTAGGTTTCTCTTGGGCAAAGAGATTTGGACCTGGGTCTAGAGGAAAATAATGGAGATAAAATGAAGAGTGCTTTGATCCAAATTAGTTTTAGATTGGTGTTCAAATTCAAAGCCAAATCAGGACCAAGGTTTAGATTTGCTGGGTCCAAAGTTTCATAGGATTAGCTGCTGTTGTGAGATTCCTGCCATTGTGATATGCAATGTCACAGGAATGGCTTTCTCAAGCCATTTTGATCTGGAACCAAAATCATAACAGGGAGAGAAATCGGGGTCTGGCAATTGGGATCTCAGATTCTCTTCACCCTCCAGAAACTTGAAGAGGTTTGGGGGTCTGGTTTCCGCATGTCTCTAGAAAATAACTTCCAGAGCAAAAGGCAAACCTGTTATGCCCATCAGATGTAGTGGGTTTATAATCCTTTTAAAATCAATATGTTAAAGCAATGGGGTTTCTTATGTCCTCTCCTGTGAGAATGCATTTGAAAAAGACATGGGTTCAGTTACCCTCCCCACAAAAGCTGCGTCACTGGGGGGGTTTTGTAGACACATGACCCAAAATAAGACCTGTTAACCATCTGCATGGAGATGACTCCATATTCCCCGTTGGTGAGAGTGACACTCACAGGAATCTAGTCAGAAATAAACCTTCATAAAAGCGGCCCTGCAAGCCAGCTGCTCTTTCCTGTGGAGCTCAGTGTTGGAAGCAATTCAACTCCGGGCTTTATTTTTCTTTGTAGATTTTATTAACGTTTCTCCCCACATCCAGGTTAGTTTGCCTCGTTGCCTTGCTCCAAAGAGGGTGGGCATCTCCCTCCCTTCCCCCGAGGCAGAGTTTTCAGTGGGGTTTTGGGGTTTTTGCCAGACCAGTAGTTCTAGGGCAGCTCTCTCTCACTTTCACCCACCCTTTGAGGATCTCTCCTTTCTAGCAGGGAAACAAACTGCCTCTCTAACATGACCATTCCCTGCCCTCTTCTCCTCTGCCTACAGCACAGCCCTGTTCTCTAGTTGGGAGAATAAATGAAGCTCCACCTAGTGTCAGTCATGGCTGCTGTCTGATTATCTAGTGGGGTGTATACCTGCCAGCCGTCTGCTTGGGATGGGGAGATCCTAGCTGTTTGGGGGTAGAAGGTGGTGGTGGGTGGTTTTTGTTCTTTCTTGGGGGGAGTGGGAATCTACTGCTTGATCAGTCTTGTCTCTTGATCTTTGGAGACTGCCTTCTGCAAACTGTGGGCATGTTCTGATTAATATCAGCCTGTCTTCACAGCATTATCGTTGCACAGGATATGGTCGCAGATGTTGCCACTCAGTGCTGCACCAAAGCCCAGCCCAGCTTCCCTTTCAGTGATAAGCACAGCTTGAGCCATGATCATAACATTTACTTTTGTCATGTTGCGCGCAAACCCTAAGCAGATCTTGTATGTTGTTTTTTTCATATATAGGGAAACTAAGGCCATGTCCACACTAGCGAGCCTACAGTGGCGCAGCTGCCTGGCTGTAAGATCGCTCCTGTAGCTGCTGTATGCCGACAGGAGTGAACTCTCCCATTGACATAATAAAACCACCTCCACGAGTGGAAGTATCTATGAGCTGGTCTACACTAGGGGAAGGGGTCGACTGAAGATACGCAATTTCAGCTACGTGAATAACGTAGCTGAAGTCAGCGCATCTTCGGCCGACTTACCTGCTGTCCTCACGGCGGCAGCAGTCAGCAGCGGGCTCCCCCGTTGACTCCAGCTTGCGCCTTTCAGCGAGCTGAAGTTCTGGAGTCAATGGGAGCACCATTGGCGATCGATTTATCGTGTTTTGATGAGATGTGATAAATCAATCACCAAAAGATCAATCACTATCCGCTAATGCGGCGAGTGGTGAAGACATACACTATGTCGGAGGGAGGAGGTCTCTCTCTGGCATAATGCTGTGCACACTGCTGCTTAACCCAGCAAAACTCATGGCCCTCAGGGGGGTGTGCACCCCTGAGCGACATAAAGTTTTGCAGACATAAGTTCTAGGATAGACATAGCCCAAGACTCTGATGCTCAGTGATTTGCCCAATCCCTCCATAGAGAGTTAGCAGCAGAGCCACTATTAGAGCTCAGAAGTTCCTGGCTCCCGCTTCATGTTTAGGCTGCTAGGCTGTGTTGTCTCACTGGAACTTGAGACTAGAACAGTGTGAAACTGAGTCCCTCCTCTGATGGGCTGAACAGATGGGAAAAGCAGAAGATTCCAGAAGACTTCAGCTTTGTGAGTCATAATGAAGGCAAGACAGCAGCAGTATGTGGTGTGAGCGTAAGCAGTGTTCGGTCGCCTCCATAATAATCTGTAACATCATGACATGGTGGGGTTTAAAGTAGTCTGCTGCATGTATCAAGTGGCTTTGAGATAATCCTTTTGCTTCTCAGAGGGGGCTCAAAGTGAGTCTGAATAATGGCAGATTCTGCTTTCCTTTTCAAAGAGACAATGCCTTCAGTTCCTCCAGAAGCAGAGATGGACACCGGTTCGTGCCCTCACATCTCTGCTAAATGCGTGCTGAATGGAGGGCTGGAGAAGGAGCCCTGTAACATCAGTGAGGAGAGAAAGTGGATCCGACCGGACACCCCTAGCAAATGTACCTGGGAGCTGGGGAAACCCCCCTCTGAATCCCCTCATTATCACCCCACTTTGTAAGTGATACCTTTCTTTCCTTGTTGCCTTTCAGTGTTAACCAAGACTTTGTCCCTTCAAAGCACTGTACGGGTTGAACTAAAGGTGTGCATTTTTTTAGCTGTATTAGTAAATTGCCATGATTTTGCACATGGACACTTTTGTATAAGATACTTGTAATTTACCGTTGCAAGCTCAATATGTTTAAACCTACCTTATGTTATAAAAGAGGCAAACTCCCATTGACTTTAATGGAGTTAAGGGGTCATCTTTTGTGTTTGACCTTTTTGCTTTCTCATATTTACGTATTCACTTTCATCTTCCCTAAATGGTGCTAATTAACCCTCCCTTCTCAAAAATGCAAGCAAGAAATGAATAAAATCATCAGGAATTTGGTCACACCTACCTGTATGGTAAGGAATGGTGTCCCTAGCCTGCGTTTGTCAGAGGGGAGTGATAGATGGCAGGAGAGAGATCACTTGATCGTTACCTGTTAGGTTCACTCACTCTGGGGCACCTGGCATTGGCCACTGTCGGTAGACAGGATACTGGGCTAGATGGACCTTTGGTCTGACCCAGTATGGCCTTTCTTATGTTCTTAATTGCAGCCTTAGTCTGTGGTCAGCATTTCATAGATTCTTACAGCCAGAAAGGAACATCAGATCATCTAGTTCAGTGGTTTTCAAACTTTTTTCATTTACAGACCTCTCAAAAATTTCAAATGGAGGTGCATAGCCCTTTGGAAATCTAAGGGCATGGCTACACTTGCAGCTGTAGAGCGCTTTGGGTTAAACCAGCCTTCAGAGAGCACACTAAGGAAAGCGCCGCAGTCTGTCCACAGTGACAGCTGCAAGCACATTGACGCGGCCACATTTGCAGCACTTGCAGCTCCCAGTTGGGAACAGTGCATTATGGGCAGCTATCCCAGCCCACTCCCTCACCCTGAACCTCTCATTCCTAGCCCCACCCCAGAATCCTCACTCCTGCATTCCAACCCTCTGCCCCAGCCCTGAGCCCCTCCCACATCCCAAACCTCCTCCATTGGGTCGCGGGTATCAACAATTTTCTTCAGCTGGGTCCCCAGAAAAAATGTTTGAAAACCAGTGACCTACAGAATTCTTGAGGTAAATTCATGTACATACCTTGTGCTATCCACACCATTTCACTGATGTCTGATTACTCCAGAAGTTTTGGATCAGGGTTTTGCTGTCTTAGAACGTCCTTTTTGTTGTGAACGTCTGCATTTTTAAAAAGAGCATCCAAAATAAGTATGTGACTTCCTAGTGTTGCCTCCAAGACCTGATAGATGTGTATCTGCATGTGTGCATTAGGTCAAAGTCTCCAAACATCCTGCCAAACATTCTGAAGAAAATTGGTGATACTCCTATGGTACAAATCAACAAGATCGGAACGTTCTTTGGACTCAAGTGTGAACTCTGTGAGTACCTGCTGCAGACAGAAGTTAGAGGTGTATCTTCAGAAGTCTGGATCACCCTATTTAAGTGGTTCACGAGTGCTGGTTGGGAAATGCTTTTTGTTCCTGTGAAAAAGTTGACAGAAATGAATGATTTTCCATTTCAGTTGCCCCAAAAAAGAGAGAATTCTTCAGTTTCTGGGTTTGTTTTGATTGCCTCTGTATCCCCCTTCCTCTGCGCTCATGTGCATAAACAAAACAAAAAGCAACCACACGCGCTACACATCAAAATTGGACATTTTCTGATGACGTTTTCCTTTTGATTAAAAAGCCATTTTTGGTCGTCAAAAGTTTCAAGTGAAACTTTCAACCAGCTCTCGGTGTTGCCATGGGGTCCTTTGGAATGACGCTGCAGAATAGTCACCAAAGAGCATGCTAGTGATGGAATGGTTGAAGTGACTGACTTTTCAGGAAAGATTTAAAAGAACAAACTACAGTTGTGTAGTTTGGCTAAACAGTGACTGCTGCATGGCAATAGTATAAAAGTACATGGAGGGGTTCATCACAGAAGGCGATTAAGAGATTCTGTTTACTGTTGTCCAAAGGGCCGAAACTTGGATAAATGAGATGAAAATTCAAGGGTGGGCTTCTTAACAGTTAGATCTAGCTCCCAGGTGGTGGAGAATGCAGTAGGGAACAATCCTTCACTGGCAAGGGAATGGCCTATTTAAAAAATTCCATCTGGTTCTGGTAGAGCACCCTAGCCTGTCTTCATCCCCCCTCTCCTGATTTGAGCGACACATGGGCTTTTAATCCTCTCTGATCCTCTGCCTTAATGTAACAAGCAGAGAAAAGAGGACAAAAGGAGAGATCTACTGGCTAAGATGAAACGGACACGGTGTGGGGCTTCTTGTTCCTGTGGCCAATTGTGAAATATGCCAAGAACTTTATCAGATTGGTCAAAGACACTAGAAATGCTGACTTCTCCATTGTCCTGTGGGCTGCTTCTCCCTTTGTCTTGTTGGGAGGTGGTGAATGTTTAGCTGGGCAGAAATTATCTTAGCCGGAGTGTTTTTGAATCTAAGTAAGGACTCGGAATTCCTCTGGTGAACTCTGTAGTGCCTCTTAAAAACAAAACAAAAGACAAAACAAAAACCCCACATGTACACGTTTGTTTGACTATTCTGTTTCCAGTGGCAAAATGCGAGTACTTTAATGCTGGGGGAAGTGTGAAGGATCGAATCAGCCTGAGGATGGTGGAGGATGCAGAAAGAGCTGGGATTTTGCAACCTGGGGACACTATCATTGAGCCAACATCAGGAAACACAGGTAGGAATTTCTAGGTCACAGTGAGATTGCTAAGAACTGAGATTGTGAGAAGATGGTCTGAAGGCTTCCATGGAACAGGTAGGAGAGGGGTTGGAGCAGAGACAGCTGCTCATTCAGAAGAGAAAATGCATTCTTGCCTGACAGGAGGAGAAAACCTCACAGAAGTTCTGCTCCTAGCTCAGAGTCCAGCTGAGGAATGAAAATACCATGCTTGGTGCTGCTCAGTGGGTGGGAAGTAGTGTTGAGGTTACAAGGACTACTGTTTACTTTTATGTACATAGAAGGTAGTACTTGAGTGCCCCACAATTATTAGAGGACTTCTTTTTCCTCACTATAACCACGTCAGGTTGGAAAGTATTCTCCCCATTGTCCAGAGCAGATTATAGATGATCTTCCAAAAGTCACATGAGGCTGAGCTGAGACTCAAACTCCGGTCTGCTAAATGTCAGTCCAGAACTTTATGTACTAGACCAGCGATGTCCAACACGCTCACCACTAGCCACATGCGGTGAATAAGCTGTTGAATTGAGGCTAGTGCATGAGCAATGTGCAGGTCTGTGAAGCCACTTTTTCTGCAGTAAATTTTATAAAATCCAAGTAAAATCTGGAGGCTGAGTTAAGGTGCATGGTCAGTATGAATTATATACCAGATTTCAGGGTTATGGTAGTAGCATGTAGTATGTTCGTAGTATGTTTTTTTTTAATCCCTTTTTAATAATGTGGCAAATAAGAAAAATTTAAAACCACAAGTGTGGCTAGCATCGAATTTCTATTGGATACCGCTGCACTAGACCATCTTTTGCACCCTTTCCTCTGTAGGAATAGATCAGTAGGCCCGCATCCTGTCTCAGATAGTGGCTGATGCTTCAGAGGAAGGTGTAATCTCCCAGTTATTCGGTGACTGAGAGGGGAGCAGAAGAGCTGATGAGATCAGTCTGGAATTCGTTTTCAGCTTCTGCTCTGAAGCACAAGGGTTGTTAGCTCCTGTATCTTTATTCTACAATCTTGTATCCAACTGAAACTGCAGAGAGGGGGTAGTGGGCTCCTGGCACATGAGTGTGGCTTGTAGACACACACTTACTGTAACACACAGTAGAGTACCCAAAGATGGAATTTGCCTAGCACATTGTGGGTTGTGCTTGTGGAAAGAGCCGTGTGCGTCCAAGTGCTGAGGCACTTAGCTGTGCAATATACCTGAATGACGTCAGGTAGTACAGAGCTTCATACTGAGGCACCAGTTCTGCAGTGAACATGTTGACTAGCCGACATCACGTCCTGCAGCATGTAGCTCTTCAGAGGTGTCCCATCTGAATGCTGACGCAGCTGGACCTTGCTTAGCTTGCAAGAGCTGCTAATAGCTCAGCACAAGTTAGTTTCGTATAGCTCTATAGCACAAGCAAGAGTGAGGTCTGGAAAGGAGCGGGGGTGAGGAATAGCTTTAAGGTTAGAGCCTTTGGTAGGCACACAACATCGTAGCAGAAACGCAGCTCTGTTTTCAGCACTCACCCTTTGAAGGGTGGAACTGCAGTCTGAATCCCACTTTTGAGACCCATGAGTTTTGGATCTGTGTTTTGCATGCCTCTGACTCCTTACCTGTGGCGACACTGCTGGCTGTTACTGACACCATGTTCTGTCACACTAACAGGACTATGTCTCTTAAATCAGATTGTCCCTCTTGCCATGGGATCTATAAGGTAGAGTGACAGAGACTGTGAGGAATGTGCAGGGTAATGGACTTCTCCTCCCTGTGAAGAGTGTCTTGTTATATTAAAGGTAATGAATGGAGGCAAGGCCTAGGGTAGGCAGCTGTGATGCTCCCAAGGGGTACCCAGGATTTTGAAGCACATCACCACCACCTGCCCTAGAGTGGAGGAGTCTTGTCAGTGCCTGCTGTGGATCAGGTCGTTAAATCAACAACCTGTAACAGCACACGCACTGCCTCTTCAGGCCTTCCTCTGTCTGTTCCAGTAGAAATAGACACACACAAACTCCCAAGCCCTCTCCAAGCATTCCCTGTAGTATCCAGCCCCTTATCCATTGAACACTCACAGAAATAGCAGGTCTAGAGGATGCAAGTGATAGTGAATAAAGATACTGGAAGTGAATGGGTACACAAAAACCGAAATCATAGCACACTTTCTAGAGACTAAACAGGTTAACCTCCTCTCTACAGTAGCTTATCTCATCCAGAGTCCTCTACAGCATTTTCAGTCAAGCTTGTTTGAGACCCCTTTTTCAGAAAGCAAAAGTGCTGTCCTCTTACTTCCTCAGTGAAGAGTGTCTGGGTGTTTCGGTTGCCCCTTTGGTTGTGCACCTACAGATAAGGTTCTCTGCCTCTGCTGTGTTTCTCTTCCCTTTAGTTCTTTTTTTACAATCCTTCCTTTGCATTCCGTTGTGATAGGGGAACCGTTGTGAACGAGACGATACTCAGTTTATGGGAGAGTAGACCAATGAGAGACATCTCCTGTCTGACAGACAACCAGCTTTTCAAAAGCCTTGATACAGAGTTTAAGAACATATTTTCAGTATACATACATAACTCCTTACATGGTATCTGTACATGCATTTCACAGTGATATTTGTGACCAGTAGTGACACCAACTTTCATTAGAGAACTGACATGACATTCTTTGGTGAACCAGAATGTACATCCCAGAATCAGGGTGTAACCCCCCTGCACCTCATTTCTGGTTGGCATCAAGAGGATTCTTGGGTTACAGCAGCATAGGGAATTGCTGGTCACTCCTGGCCTCTGCCCATAGCTTCTAAGCTAATTTCTCTAAGAAGAGGTTAGGATTTCTCCTCTCTCCTGCACTGCACTTCCCCTGCAGCTGGCTCTCTAGTTTGACATTTGCAGCTCTTTCATGTTAATCTCTTAAAAAAGTGTAGGGTAATAGAGTTTGGGGTTTAGAATGTCTTTCTGATTGTCAGTGTTGATCAGGTTTTACCTTAGTATCCGGCATTAGTGAAACCATGGCTGGAATGCAGTGTCCTATTTTGGTGTCATCACTTCAGAATATATGTTGACGAGCTGCTTGGGAATTTTTCAATGAAATATCTTCATCAGAAAACCAATGTCTCAAAACCAAACTTTTTTGAAGTGTACATCTCAACAAAACTTCCTCAGAAACCCACCCAATGGCTACTGATTCAGAACAGGGACTTGAACCTGAATCTCCAACATCCCAGGCAAGTGTTCTAACCACCAGGCTCTTTCTGACACGGTATATATTTATTTATATGAGGCAGAACACTTCCGACATGAGCAGGGGTGAAAGTAACTTACCGGTACGGGGGCTGGGCTGGCTCTGGCCCCCGGAAGGGGTGAGACTTGGGGGTAGGGAGAGTTCAGAGCTAGCCCCAGCCCAGCCCCTGTACCGGTAAGGGGCCTCTCCCCCTCCACTCCCCTTCCCCACCCCGACCCCCACTGGGGGCTCCGGCGGCAGTTTAAAGGGCCCAGGGCAGTAGTGGCGGCCCAGACCCGAGCTCTTTACATAGCTGCCAAAGCCCTGCCCCCACTTCCCTAGGGCTCCAGCAACAGGGCTCCTGTCCACACAGAGCCTGGCTGCCGGAGCCCTGGGAAGGCTGCGACAGGGCTCCGGCAGCTATTTAAAGAGCCCGGCGCTGGGCCGCCACTACCGCCCCGGGCCCTTTAAACTGCTGCCAGAGCCCCACCGCAGCCTCTCCTGGGCTCCCGCAGTGGGGCTCTGGCAGCACTTTAAAGGGCCTGGGACTCCAGCCACTGCTGGGAGCCACAGGCCCTTTAAATTGCACTCGGGGCATACCGGCGTACTTTCGCCTCTGGACATGAGAGCAAGATCTGACCACGGGGCAAATCATTATTGTGTGGTGGCTCTTTTTAATTGAGCGGGAGGGGGTGGAGAATTCAAAAGCTCCGTTTTTTGCTCTGATGTGGAACGAGAGCAAATTCCAAAACCTTGACGTTGTTCATGAAATGGAGTTCTAATTTTCCAGCCAGCCCTATCTGATACATTGGAAAGGGTTCAGAAGCGAGCTGCAGGAGATGATTCAAGGACTGGAAAAAAGTGCCTTGAGGTGTGTGTGAGAGAGAAACTAACAGGTTGAGCTTCATTTATCCAAGAGAGGGTTGATAGGTGACTTGATAGCAGCCTTCAGCTACCTAAAGGGAGGTTCCAAAGAGGATGGAGTTTAGCTGTTCTCAGTGGTGGCAGATGACAGAAAGAGGAGCAATGGTCTCAAGTTGCAGTGTGGGAAGTTTAGGTTGGATATTAGGAAAAACTATTTCACTAGGTCGGGGGGTGAAGCACTGGAATGGGTTACCTACGGAGGTGGTGGAATCTCCATCCTTAGAGGTTTTTAAAGCCTGGCTCGACAAAGGCCCTGGCTGAGATGATTGAGTTGGTGTGGGTCCTGCTTTGAGCAAGGGATTGAACTAGATGACCTCCTGAGGTCTCGTCCAACCTTAATCTTCTATGATTCTATGATCCCAGTCTGCAAGTACCTACTTGAGGAAGAGATCTGTGAACAGATCTTTAATTGAGCAGTTAAAGGCATAACAATGTCCACTGGTTGAAAGATGAAGCTAGATAAATTCAGCCTAGAAAAAAGGTGCAAATTCTTAAGTGAGAATAAGTCTAACAGAAGTTATGAGCTTGATGTAGAAATTGAGTGAGGTTCTACAGCCTGTGTTATGCAGGAGGTCACTTTATTAATGGTCCCTTCTGGCTTTAATCTATGAAATTCTATTCACTCCCAGACTACATCTGTAATGTGAGCAGAGGTGAGGCAGAGGAAGAATGAGGCTGGGAAACTCAGCAACACGAACTTTCAAATTTCCCTGTCTTTGCTCACCTTGTTGATGGCTCTGGTCTGGGGTTGAGCCAAATGGTGCTTTTAAGCAGATAGTCCTGCTTTCTATTTTGGAAAGTAGCAACCTTTTCCTTTTTAGTCTCTGCAGTGATTCAGGCCTGGGGAGAACACCGGGATATGCAAAAGCTACCATTGTGGTTTTGTTTCTCTTTATTTCCCTGCTTCTAGGAATTGGGCTGGCCCTGGCTGCTGCAGTGAAAGGCTACCGCTGCATCATTGTGATGCCAGAGAAAATGAGCCTGGAGAAGGTCAGAACTACTTGTATTGCCAGTAATTAAAAATAAATTTGTCCAAATAGGTTCAGATCCCGATGAGAGGAGGGTACCCTCTTTTTGGCCGTGAAATTGGATACTGAGGCACTGTAAACCAATTTACCATATGTCAGATATTTTTAAATAATTGGTCAGAGTATATGTATAAACTACTTGAGGTCGGGGAAGGGCAGAGGGGGTTGCTGTCAGTGTTGAAGGGGAATATTGGTAGGCCAGTCGCAAAGCAAAAAGGCAGAAATTATCGAGGTGAAGCTGCCAGTAACTGTAGCACCACTGAGTGTAGGAATTGTTAAAGTATCCATGTAAGTGACAAGAAAGATTTTAGATGTGAACAGAAAATTTGAAGTGATACTTAATCTGAGGAAAGACTGTCATTGAATGGAAGGTCTGAGGGAAGCCAGTTGACCAGATGAAGAACTGGATGCTTTAACATCATGTTCTATATAGTGTGGTGAGACTGGAGAGAGGGTGCTACATTGCAGAGTATTGTTTCAGGTTACACAGTGGGAAATAATGGCAAGTGGCTAAAAAGCAGAAATGTTTTTTCTTCAGTGTAAGGAAATTTGGATCCATGTGTGCTGAGGAAGCTTTAATGACAAAGAGGAATAGATCAACATGGAATCCTTCGTTGTAGCAGTAGTGCAAAGAAATAAGTTTCTAGTCTTCATGACTTCAGCCTTGCTGTGCTTGTTCCCAATCCTGCACCACTCGCTTGGTAGAACCCTCACTGAAGTCAAAGGGAGGTTGGCCTGAGTAAGAACGGCGGGATCGAGCCTCTGCTCCTTTGATTTCAATTTTTGGGTATCCAGTTAAGTTGGAAGAGAAAATTTGAGGCAGCACATAAACTCCCCATGGGAATAAGATGATCTTGGTCCGGATAGTTCCCTTCTACCAGTGCTAGGCTTGATGGCAAAAAAACCAACGCTGAGTGTTCATGATTAAGCTGTAGGCACTACACACAGGCTTCTTGGTGGGTTGTTTTTGTTGTTGTTGTAGTTTTGTTTTTTTACAGCCTGCATTTCACTCTCTTGAACCTAGGAGCATTAGGGCCCACCTGTGCGGAGGCAGCAGGTTATGCATTGGCACAGGTGTTTTAAGAATCTTCCATTCCTAAGCCTTGGGGGTGTGAAATCTTCACAGCTGTTGAGTCCAGGCAGATGTAGGGGTATAAAACCACCACGTTGTTGGAAGAGAGACCTGAACATTACAAGTGATGTATTTAAATAGCGCCTTTCACTCAGAGATTCCCCAGCTCCACAGATAAGAACTGCTTTCCCCAATGTTCTAATTCAGTCACCTCAAGAGTTGGGGCTGGTGTAGGTAGCTTACGTTTGCCTGTATTTCCTATATTTTACAAGAACAAGTGAAGAAAAAAGTTTGGCCCACTTAAAGCTACAAGAGCTGTAGGAAGGCAAAACTGGAGTGCAACTAAGTGAGGCCATTGGAACTGAAATCACTACTCTTGATGAAAACAACGTGAGATTTTTAATGATTTCTAATGATTAGGATCTCTGTTTTCAATGTCCTCTGAAAAGACAGCAACTCTGGTACTCTGCTGGCACATGGTCAAAGTTCTGACGTGAAAGGTAGATTGCTACATGCTGAATTGCCCACACTACATCCTGCAGCACCTGAGTGTTCCCTGGAGGCCTGTTGCTTAAATGCTGACTACACCCAACCCTCCTTAGCTAATGACGTTTTTCAAAGAATCACACTTCTCATGGTCTGAAGGCAGGCATAAGAGGATGTCAATGTTAAGGGATCTACCACCTTGCTATCTAAGTGGCGGTCTACTGCCTAATATGTTGAAATCACTGCACTTAATACTTATTTTTAACATATTTATTATGTTGCTGTCTGTGAGCCAACCAAGAGTGGGTCCTAGTGTGCAAGGCACTGTACAAATCATTGGAAATAAAGTGGAGGTTCTAGGCTATGGCACTGGGAGTCTTGGCTCTGTCTTTACTAGTCTGTAAAGCAGCTGACGTGTACGTGTTTTTAATATTTTGCACTGAGTAACATCTCACTACACACTCAAAAACGGTATGTAGAAATGTGAGAGTCCTTGATTCAAAATCCAAACAAATGGACTGTAGTCAAAGGCTCCTTTCTTATTTGCCATTGAATGTTACATTTTCAGGTCAAATCCATCATGCAGCTTTCAAAACATGAGTGTAGTGGGAATCGGACAGTGTTGCTTGGCCATATTGATAAGAATTATTTTAGCTCTGTAATTCCACGCCACCCCCAAAATATAATCAGCTCTGCTGGTGAACTCTTCAACTAGCTTGAGCTGAAAATGCAGGTTATATACTAGTGACAAATGTGCATCCTTGCAGGCAAATAACAATGATCAGAAATGTCAGGCCACTAGACATTTAAAAAACCAAGACAGAGAGGACAGAGTTTAGCCTGTGTGGGGCATCTGTTCTGAAAAAACTTTGCTTCTTGGGATTGAATTGATACAGAATTTAAGCAGTAAGTATGGAAGAGTTGCACACTCTTGTTTATGTATAGTATATAGTTGGCTTTTCTTCATCCTCTGGCATACTGGTAGGGTCTCTGTGCCTATGGAGATTTTTGACTGACTCTGTTTGATTCAGGTGGATGTTCTGAGAGCTCTTGGCGCTGAGATTGTGAGGACCCCAACTACTGCCCGGTTTGACTCGCCTGAATCTCACGTGGGAGTAGCATGGCGACTGAAAAATGAAATCCCCAATTCCCATATCCTAGACCAGGTAAGGTCCTGAACAACTGACGTGCATGTGTGGAGGAATAGAGAGAAATATTGGTAATATCCTTTTTCTGCACTCCATAGACAACAGGGTAACAACAGTCCTGGATGAGGGTATGCGTCATTTGAACCTGGGATCTCGGGATCTCAAAGTGTGAATTGCTGTTGCCTTACCAGGTTCCTTAGCTCAGCAAAAGTAGCAGATCACAAATGTCTAAATATAGTTTAGTCACTAGAGTGGCACAAAAAGCCCAGGGTGAACTGGCTTTTCAAATTGAAGCAATTTAAATCAACAATTTTAATCTATGATTTAAATCAGCAAACCGGAAATACTGATTTAAATCATCAGTTGGAATCTTGTTTTGTAGTTGTGCTTTTTAGTTATTTTCCTGAAGAAAAATTGGTAGCCATTAAAATATGTTGCTTTACAATTAAATATAGCTTTTGCACTAAACTTGGGACTTCTTTTTGCCAGCCAGGACAATATACTATAATTGCTTAATAATTATGCATAGCTTAACATATAGTACTTTCAGATGCGTAATTTTTACATTTTGTTTATTATGTTACAGAATGATGCATTTCTTATTTACGAGATTAACTGTTTACCGTGATTTGTGTCAAGTTCTATTTGGATGGAAATTGTAATTGAATTAAAAATGTGCAAAATAGCATTTCATTGTTTTATTAGTTAAATAAAATTACCTTAAATGTGCTGAATACTTAAGAAAAAAATCTAAAGTATGGTTTGTATTTAGAGCTAACTGATTTATTAAACAAGGGAAGTATCTGTAGTTAGTGAATTGAACTGATTATTTCGGTTCACCATATTCCTCGAGATTTTAGACAGTAAATCTCATCATCTCACACCTAGTTTTTATTCGCTAATCAGAAGAGGAAAACAAACTTTTCTGCCTTTTCATTTCTGAGTCAGTTTTTCAACTTTAAATGAATTAATTAGTGAACTGCTGAATAAACTAAAATGAAGAAAATACTCTCATTGTAACTGCAGAAGAGGCAGCTGCTATCAAAAGCTGATTTAGCAGTTCAAATTCTGGTTTCTGGTGCTTGCCTAGTGACTTCCACTAGTTCAGTGGTTTGACTTTCTTTAAAACTTAAGCAATCATATACTGCTTAATATTATATTTCTAATTTAATTTAAGTGATATTGATAATTATAGTAAGATTAGGCCTTCACATAGGTTGCCATAATTTCAAATGTTTATTTAAAAAAAAGATTTCATTTAAATAAAAATATGTACATAATTTAAATTCTCTATTTTTATCCACCCTGAAAGAACCACCCTATGTTAGCATACGTTACAGAAAGACCACGATAATGTTCTCTGCTAAATTGGCAATTCTGCATGTCGGAGTTGTAGAAAGTTCAAACTTCTACAGAATATAATCCCACAAGCAGGTTGCACTTGGTCTTCTGGGATGTTCGGACCTTAGAAGTACCTTGGCACAAAAATACCTCTTGCTTTAACTGGGGCAGTTGCAGGAATCTCTTCCAGGTCAAGGTAGAAAGTATTGGTAAATGGCTGAGCAATTTAGAAACAGGTGGGATTCTATAGTGTTGTTGGGCTTAAACAACACTGGTCACTTTTTGACCTGCTCCTCAGGCTGTGATGTTTATGAGCTGTTTTCCATTGTATTTCAATGTAGTACCGCAATGCCAGTAACCCCTTGGCACACTATGACACTACAGCGGAGGAGATCCTGCAGCAGTGTGAAGGTATTATTATTCTTCTGCTAACACTCTTTTTTGACTTAACCTCTGGAGTGCTCTTGTTTTGATCACATCCCCTTTTGGAAAGCAGACTAAGGCTCTCGGGGGTATAGAACTGCCTAGGCTCTGAGATAGTTTATGTAAAGTTTACATAATTCAAACGAGACTTTAAAAAAAAAATTTTTTAAAAAACAACCTTTTGCTTTACGCTTCTATGACTGTGACTGGCCCTGCAAAGTGGTGACCCCTAGATAAAGAACTTTGCATAGCTCAGAGGAGTTGAAGAGCTAGGGAGTTTGTGTTCATGAATGGGAAGTGGTTTTTAAAAAGGCTCGGCTCTTAGTTCTTTGTCTAACTGTGCATGTGGGGTTTTATTTATGTATTTTTAATTTAAATTTAATTTAGTTTAATACTAGAACTCTATGTGTAAAGTTCATTTACCCCATCACAAGACTTTCCTCAATTGATGGTATCCTCAGGAATAGACATGGTTAGGAACCAAGCTTTTTCATAAGGATATGATTATGTCACAATGATCACCACTGTCACAGAACCAGGAATTTTGCCATTTATATGGACCCTGTTGCTGTACGTTAACAGTGCGTTAGTTCACTTAGATCTAAATCAAAACGAACTAACAAACCATTAATGCCCAGCTGTGGGGTCCACCATAACCTGAGCTTGAAATTATTTATTTTCTATTGTGACAGTGCAAGGAATTATGCATGATTTTACCAAGGCACAATTGTATTCAGACTTACCAGTCAATGGTGTTTGGAGCCAGGAGAGGGAGCTTGCACATAAGGTTTCTTGGTCTGTGCCATAAAACCTCACTTAGCTTCTCAATGGGGTTTCTGTATTTAAAGCAACAAAGCCCTATGTTAGATTTTGATAGTGACAATGACCTGCATGTAAAGTGCAGTTATATTCTGAGTTATATCATGAGTTTGTGTTTGTCTGTGCATGTTTTCCGTGTCAGACTTCCTCAGTTTACAAGTGCAAAGGTGGTTTTACTATCACTGAAAACTCGTTCTGATTTCAAAACTCATCTTGACTCTCAGTCCATCTTGTAAAGTCAAATGGCCTTATAACTAATCTCACTGTCAGAGATATAAGTCTGATGTCATCGCTTCAGTCAATGAAATTACACCGGTGTGAGATCAGAATCAGGTCCTATTTCATGGGATGTTTTTGATTTGTAAGCATCACTTTTTGTATAAATGCCCAGGAGTTAATGAAGTTCTCTTTAAATGATTTATTAACAGAAATAAAAGACAATCAGATAAAATAATTTTTGGCCATGTTTCTTTAATGCACAAAAAGAGCTGGAATAAGGGCAGATCAACATCTACCACCAAACATAATAAAACAAATCCACAGATGGCAAATACAACATATACACTCCTCACTCCTTCTCCAAAGCCTTGAAAACGTGGGTGTTGCAGCATGTCCAAAAGACTGCCACAAAGCTGGACCCCATTGGACTAAACCAGGGGAAGAAGGGGAAACAAGGTCTGAAGTTAGGTCTCTGAATACACCTACTGTGGCTGCTTTACACTGTCACCTTTCTGACATTAACTGCGCTTTCACTGGAGAGAGTAATACATCTTGTGCATTCCTAGTCTGCCTTAGGATTTTTATCTATAATGCCAATGGATGTTTTCAAGGTGGTGTTTGATTCCTTGCACTTAAAATAGGGAAAATAGACATGCTGGTGGCTGGAGCTGGCACAGGAGGCACCATCACTGGCATTGCAAGAAAGCTGAAAGAGAAGTGCCCAGATTGCAAAGTAAGTGGCAAACTAAAGCATCTTGGTAACTGTTTCTAGCTGTAAAAGTGACTTGCAGTGTTCCTTGTGGGAATAAGTCCCATTTTTCTGATCTTTGCTGGTGCACTTTAATCCTTACCTGCGATCCATCTGCTTATTCTAAGCCGGGTGGCAGATTTGAGCTGTTCACAAAAAGCATAGGAAGCCACATCATTCTCTTTTCACTTGTGACCCAAGTCAGAGTTTGATTCTGAAAATTAAACCACAAATTTCATATGGCCCATTTTGAAAAATGTTGTTCTTCTACTGGACACCTGTTTTTATCAAAAGATGTTTACACTTTCCCTTCACTGACTTTACAAGGGGTAATTCTTAGGGATCACTGAATTTCTGGCCAAATGAAACTTGCCCTATGACATACAAATCTGTGTCCCTCAATA
Organism: Dermatemys mawii; assembly: GCA_007922305.1. Lineage (NCBI taxonomy): Eukaryota > Metazoa > Chordata > Testudines > Dermatemydidae > Dermatemys > Dermatemys mawii. The sequence goes on along the minus strand of ML677385.1, from coordinate 2,368,646 downwards.
GGCACATATTGTTCCTGTCTCTGTTACCTAATGAGTCTTGGTGGCTGTTTTCCATTTTCCGATGGAAACAAGACAGTCGCTTTTAACACTAGTGCCTTGTTGCACTCAGAAGACTTTCTGCTTGCTCCTGGTACAAAATGGTAAAGAGATCTGACTTCTGAGTGGGATCAGGGCAAACACCTTCTCTTGAACTAAACAAAATCTGCATGGAATGAGCTGTGCCCTTCCCCTACAATGTCGCGCACCGTGACCAAGTAGGATGAGTTGCTGAAGGGTAGGAGCAACGGGACAATTTGCAGAAGGGAACTTGCCAAAGGACAGATTGGAAAAAAAGGTTTTATTTCAATGACCACAGTCTGTATCTGCATGGCTGGCATGACAGCTTTGTGACCAGTCTTAACATAACACTTCGATTTAATAGCTATGTGTTTGAAAACAGTGTCACGATAGCCACATCTGAAATCTCTTTCTCCAGATAATTGGCGTCGATCCCTTGGGCTCCATTCTTGCTGAGCCCGAAGAATTGAATAAGACTGACAAGACGACATACGAGGTGGAGGGGATTGGATATGATTTTGTCCCTACGGTGCTGGACAGATCGGTAAGTCAAGTTCCTCAATTAACCACTCCTTGCCTTCCACTCTGAAGGTGGGGAGAGGAATAGCATAGCAGTTACTGTGAGGCACACAGAGTGTTTCTTTGAGATTAGCGGGGTTAGGAGCCACAACAAAATCCTCTTCCTACCGTATCCCAGCAAGTAAAGCAGCCCCAGGTGAACTTTTGAGCTGGACACAGTTCTCTTGCTCTTTCACAATACTGTGTGGAAACACACTGCGAAGATAGCTTTTTCCCCGGAACTGTCCCTTTAAATAAAACCAAAAAAGCCCCAACCCTCAACTTGATCTCTGGTCCAATGACATCAGGTGCCAGGTAGGACTCGCTTTCCTGACAAGCCAGGAGGGGGATGACTGGTTCTCCTTGTAGCTTCTCCTACAGTCACTTTATTTAAAAGGCAAAGTACTTTCTGCTAGTATAGGGAACACCACTAATACCACTGAAGGGTTAATCAGGAAAAATAAAAAAAGTGGTTGCAGGATGTGAAGGCAATTGTAAATCTATAATTTGAAGCAGCTGAACAGGATGCCCTGAAAGGGAGATAAGATCAGCTGTCTTTTTGTCTCCTTTCCCCTGCACTCTTTTAGGTAGTGGACAAATGGTACAAGAGCAATGATGAGGACTCTTTTGCTTTGGCACGCATGTTAATCAGAGAAGAAGGATTATTGTGCGGTAAGAGGTGATACTAATCCTCCAAAGTTTCCTGTGAAGTAGATTGCAGCATTGTGCAAATCACTTAACCTATCAAAGGGAAACCTTGTCCATGTTGGGATTAGAGTTCCAGAGATCCCTTCTCCAGCCCTGAGCTCGACCCACCTTTCTCTGATCTTATCTTCCTGTTTCACAAGTGGCTTCCATGTGTCGTGATCTTAACTGTGCAATCTGGGTGTTGACAGGTGGCAGCTCCGGCAGTGCAATGTCCATTGCTGTGAAGGCTGCCAAGGATTTGACAGAGGGTCAGCGCTGTGTTGTCATCTTGCCTGACTCCGTCAGGAACTACATGTAAGAAATTGCCCCGTTCTCGTTCTGCTTTGTGCATGCTGCCTTCACAGAGGGTGGAGTATTCATACAGAGTTTAGCCAAGCTTTTCCACAGCATCTAGTGGGTTTTGGTTCCCAACCTGAGGCCTCCGGCAGGAGCCTGGTTTACAGAAGGTGGGAACTCAGTGAAAATAAGGCCCTTTAAAGGTATCTCAGGTTGGGCATCCAAAAGTCACTGGTCACTTTAGAAAAGTTTGAGTCCTGAGTTTCTTTAATCATTTTAATTGGGATCTCTTCTGGGACTTTTCAAGGAATGGTTGTCCTACTCTCTCTGCCTTGCGCTGTGAATTGAAGAGAATACTATGGTAGTAACAGCTCGTGCTGGGGTTGGTGGTGGCGGGGGAGAGTGGGGGAAAGAGGACAGTGTGTTACACTTGCTCTAAGTCCTATGGCTAAATTCACCTGACCCCACTCTTAATATACAGCTTTACTCTGCAACACTGTTCAGTTCCCCATTTCGCAGCATGGGAGCACAAAACTGTAAATGTATTTAGTTTGTTACCTTCCAGCATGTCTCCTCCATTACAAGCAGTCTCATTATATGGTTGTACCATTTCCTTTTTTCTTTTTACAAATATTCTACCCACATGTCCCTTTGCCATAAAGACTGGCTGACTGAGTGCTATTATATGTTTGTAATTATACCGTTATCTGTGCTGGGAATACAATAGGGGATGTAACTAGATGCCATTGTATGTACTACCAAACCAAGTGCAACCTGCTGAGGACCTCATGTTGTTTTTGCTTTCTTGATGGTTTCCAGGTCCAAGTTTTTGAATGACAAATGGATGACCCAGAAAGGGTTCATGAAAGAAGATGATGAAATCATTAAGAAACCTTGGTAAGGCAGCTATGTTCATTGAGTTTTGTGAGCCTATTGCAATGAGGTGGGCCACTTTTAAATTCCACTGTAACTTGTGATGTTTCCTTGTCTGTTTGAACTGATCCTCTGTACATTTGGAGATATGGTGATGCCTACTTAAATCAGTAGAAATCTTTTTAGTTATTCACTTTGAGAAAGATTTGATACTTTTGACTTGGTGACAACTGCAATTCTTAAATTCATGAAAACTATCTAAACTCTTCCCCCAGCCCAGCTATTCATGATGTGTTAATGGCTCATTAACAATTATGGTGTCATCTGCTATTAATTGGGCAGGTTAATATATGCTTTTTGGGGGTAGGGATTGTCTTTTTCTTTTGTTCGTGCAACGCCCAACCCAAGGGAGACCTGGTCCATAACTAGCACTCCTAGGCACTGCAGTAACATAACTAATAATCCTTCGTCACTACTGTGAAATGGACATTACGCTGCTCTACAGCCAAAATGCTTCTGAAATAAATGTAGTCAAACTTTACTAATTCTGGGTCACTGAGAACGAAAATGATGCTTAAAATTGTTGATTGGCTCTAGTTTTCAAGATATGCTATTGGGTCAGTATATACGACCCTTGACATGGGAATGGTGGAGAATAAGTGAGTTATAAAGGGAAGGGATCTTAATTTAAACCAGAAATGACTAAAATACATCTTTGACTGAGTTTGGACAGTACTTGCTTTTCAGGCAAAACAATGAATGATGCAATCTGAAGCTGGTATTGAGTCATACATTATATGAATTGCATCATGTTATTCCTAGAAGTCATGGATGATGCAATCATAACGAAGCTTACATCACTCTGCTGAACAAATTGCCCTATATCAGCTTGAGAAATCATACAGTGTCATGCTCTCTTATTTGTCAATGTTTGATTTTGCAAAGGGACACATTTCTGTTTAGCCAAAGTGAGCAGAGATGCCTCGTACTTGTGTGAACAGTGCAGATAACTTCTGCTATGTTTGTGGTGAAGTGACTTTTGCATCACAAAAGCACAGTATAACCACTATGGTTAAGAAAGCCTATCACCTTTATTTTGGCTGCAAAATTGGAGATCAGGACAAGAGGTGGGCCCCACACATACGCTGCAACACTTGTGCAACAAATCTTTGCCAGTGGTTGAACAGGAAAAGGAAATCTATGCCTTTTGCAGTGCCAATGATTTGGAGAGAGCCAACAGATCATACCAGCAATTGTTACTTCTGCATGGTGCCTCCAGTTGGGAAAGGTGTGTCAAAGAAGAAAAAGTGGACTGTGCATTATCCAAACATTCCATCAACTATACGCCCAATACCCCACGGAGAAGGACTGCCGGTTCCTGATGCACCAAAATCATTCTCACTTGAGTCAGACGAGGAAGAGGATGAAACTTCTGGTCCTGAACCATCAGTGTCACAGGACCCACATTTTCTCCCATCCTTCTCCTCTGAACCACACCTCATAACACAAGCTGAACTGAATGACCTTGTCAGGGTTTTGGAACTACCCAAGAGTAAGGCAGAGCTGTTGGGCTCCAGACTACAGCAGTGGAATCTCCTGGCAGGTGATGTTAGGGTTTCCATGTTCCGTGACCGTCAAAAGGATCTTGTCCCATTCTTCTTCATGGAAGGTGATCTTGTAGCCTGCAACAACATCGATGGTGTGATGGCAGCCCTCAACATCGTTCACGATCCAGATGAGTGGAGACTCTTCATTGATTCATCGAAGACGAGTCTTAAAGCTGTTTTGCTGCATAATGACAATGTTTTGCCATCAATTCCAGTTGGTCATGCAGTCCATACGAAGGAAACCTATGACAACATGAAACAACTTTTGAGGTGCATAAACTATGACTAACATCAGTGGCAGCTTTGTGGCGATTTGAAGGTTGTTGCTCTCTTGCTTGGTCTGCAGACTGGATACACAAAGTACTGCTGTTTTCTCTGTGAAAGGGATAGTCGTGCAAGAGATTCCCACTACATCAAGAAAGATTGGCCACTCCGACAGTCATTGGAGCCTGGGAGGAAAAGTGTTCAGCATCCACCACTTGTTGAATCAAGGAAGATTTTGTTACCACCCTTACACATCAAGCTGGGTCTGATGAAGAACTTTGTCAAGGCTATTGACAAAACACAAGCAGCTTTCAAGTACCTCCGTGGAAAATTTCCAAGGTTAAGTGAAGCTAAGATAAAGGAAGGTGTCTTTGTTGGTCCTCAGATTCGTGAACTTCTTCGAGATGATGCATTTGACCGTGCACTGCGTGGCAAGGAAAAGATGGCATGGAAAGCCTTCCAGTCAGTGGCAATACATTTTCTCGGAAACAACAGGGCAGACAACTACAGGTTGTTGGTGGAAAACTTCCTCAAGGCATACAAAAGCCTTGGTTGCAACATGTCACTAAAGATACATTTTTTGCACTCTCATCTAGATTTTTTTCCACCGAACTGCGGAGCAGTGAACGACGAGCACGGCGAGCGATTTCACCAGGACATTGCAACAATGGAGAAATGCTATCAGGGCCAATGGAGCCCATCAATGCTTGCAGACTATTGCTGGACAGTGACAAGAGATACTCCATTTAATGAATACAAGAGACAAGCCAAGAAGCGCCAAGTAGACACTGAATAGGACTAAACTATGTACATAATAGTTTTTTGCCTTTTGTTTCATAATACATTTTATTTATATAACCCTTTTGCTGATTTTTAAAGTGTTACATAAACAGGACAGGTGAAATATTATCATGTAAAGCAACCATAAACACATGAAAAGACCTAGGTTTACAATTTATGATTAAAACTCTATTATCTACACAATATACATAGACATAAAATGTAAAAACTTAAATATCTTAGAAACAGTAGCCAATCAGTTGTTTTAATTGTCATATTTGAATTCAGCACATCAAAATACATAATAAATATCACATTTTATCTCTGAAGCAGACAACTTCTAAAAAATTGTAGACCAGTGTTATTAATTTGACATCTAGTCAGCATCAAAACAGTTACTTAACTGCCCTCAGGCCCCTACTCGTCTTCCTGGTTTTGCAGTCTCTCTTTCCATCTTTAAACAAATCCCTGTCGGTCTTTCCTGTTGCTACTGGGAGACCCACCCACAAACACGCCGGGGAAAGTTTGCTAATAGGATGTACAGAGAACACTGACTGGACCCAGCGTGAGCAAATTGGAAAAATACCTTCCAGTATCTTTATTTGTATCATGGTAATGCCCAGAAGCCCCAGGTAGGATTCACACTGTGCTGTACACATGCTGTACTAACAGAATAAGAGATACTCCCTGCTCCAAAGAATCGTTTTTACAGTTCCTTAAATGGTTAGTTTGAGACAGGGACTGTTTCTTACTATCTGTATGCACAGTGCCATGTACAGTAAGGCTCTGACCTTGTCCGGGGCTCCTTGACATGACTGTATGACAAATAACGGATGTTTAGTTTTGAGTCACGATGCAAACTGTGGTTGTACCAAACAGTTGGATGAAATGGAGGCTGATAGTAATGTTGATAGGAGCACATGGCTCCATAAACTATCTAGGTGTGTCACTAAATTGCTTAAAGTCCATCAAAATGTTGTTCTCCTTTTTTTGTAAATCAAGATCTAAATAACCACCTGGAGGTATCCGTAATCTCTGCTGGCCATTTGCCATGCAAGAATAGGAATCAAGTAAGGTGGAAAAGGGACACAGTTGTAATTATTTCCCTTCCTGAGTCCTTAAGACCCAAGTGAGCCTTTCTGCTGGTAGTGAGGGGAAATCCTGTAAATTATTTTAGGGCCCGGCATTGTCAGAATGATCAGATGAGTTGCTGTAAAACCGATGTGTTTTGTCCACAGGTGGTGGCACCTCAAAGTTCAGGAATTAAGTCTCTCTGCTCCGCTGACAGTGCTTCCAGGTGTCACCTGTGAAAAGACCATTGAAATCCTCCGAGAGAAGGGATTTGACCAGGCACCAGTTGTTGATGAATGTGGGTATGTTCAGATATCAATATCTTTCTCCCTTCCCTCCCACTCCGAAACAAACCTGTAAGTTAAGTTTCTGTTTTTTCTTTACTGTTTACACACGGTAAATGAGAAGCGTGTCTTCTGTCACTTAATTCTCCAGCATCTAGGGTGACCAGATGTCCTGATTTTATAGGGATAGTCCCAATTTTTTGGTCTCTTTCTTCTATAGGCTCCTATTAACCCTCCACCCCCACCCCCTGTACTGATTTTTCACACTTGCTGTCTGGTCACCCTACCAGCATCCCAGCATCTGCTGCAGGGTCAGCAAGAGTTCAGAAATGTCATATTACAGAATGTCAGTTTTAAAATGCTGTGTTCCTGTCAGGAGTGCCCTGCTCTTGGTGTAATAGATCTCTAGCTATCATGATCGTATATTTGAAATATTTTTGTCTATAATGAAGACGTCCCTCCATTTTGGGGTTGGGGGGAGAGGAGCTGTGAACTCCTGGCGAGGAATAGATGAAAGTGAAACCACTCATTTACTAAAACGGAGGGTGAACCTCCACCTCTGCAGGGTTGGGTGTTGTCTGCAGATTCTTCGTGGTATTTTGCTGCAATGAAAACTGGAAAGTGGTTGCTGACCTGGGCCTAAAGAAATTTTTAAAATCTCAAACCTTGGGGCCACATCCAACATCTTCTCTCCCTCCACCTCCATTGGAGAGCCTGCTGAATGGTAGAAAGCTGAATGCTGATCGTCAGTGGGCTAGTGGTGACCTTAGCCTTGTCTCAGATTTCCTATGGAGGCAGGCAGAGACTGTTTGGATCTGCAAGTTCATTTAAATGACACATAATCATGGTCAGGCAACTGAGTGATAGGATAGACAGTAGAGGATACTACTTGTTCCCCAAAACCTTCTATTACTGGGTAGGAGCTCTGAGTCATTGCCACGGTGTCCATCAGCCTTGTCTTTTGGAATCCGCCGGAATTTAGCACGTGGTAGCACACGCAACCGTTCACTGGGAAGGGCCCATGACTGTTAACCCCACTTTCGTTTTGGCTCTGGGAGTTGAGCACAGCCAGGTCAGAGGGAGGTCAGTAAAATGTCTAATTTATCACAAAACTAGGGAAAACTCCCATTTTAAATGTTATCCAGCCAGGACATTCACACCCAAACCCAAGGCTTTCCCGGAAAACTGGCATGTCTGATCACCCAAGTTTTGAGTCTCCTTGCAGAGCAGTTAACTAACAAAGTTCACTTGGAGGATACCAACACAGCAGCAAGCCTCCCACTCCAGTTTGACAGACTCAGGCTTGTGCGACCTCACTAAAAATAGCTGTGCAGACACTGAAGCTTAGGCTCTGAAGTCCACCCTCTTCCCTAAACTTCCGAGCCTGAGCTGTGGAGTCTACACAGCTCTTTTTTACTGCAGAAGCACAAGCCTGAGTCTGTCGACCTGGGCTCAGCGCAGGCTGCCACTCACCGTGTAGACACACCATTGGTGGCTCTGTCTGCAGGGAGTGCGCAGAGATGAGGGAGAGCTGCACTGTCTGCCTCCCGCCAGTGAGGGGAATAGGGTTTCGGAACCTGGGCTGTAGCCCAGGCCAGCAGGAACATCTGCACTGCTATTCCTAATCCCGCAAGCCCGAGTCAGCTGATCCAGGCTCTGAGCCTCAGAGCTGTTGGTTTTCCTTTGCTGTGTAGACATACCCTCCAAATCTGAGAACACCTCTGAAAATAGTGATCTACACCAGTAAGCCGGTTAAACTGACTTTTGGGCATCTCTCTGAGTGAGGAAAGCCTGCTGAGGGTGCAGTTCACTTGTCTCTAGAAAACCCTGCCTGTCTGACATCGTTTGACCATGTCTCCTCTTTTCAGTGTGATTTTGGGAATGGTTACCCTTGGGAATATGCTTTCTTCGTTACTTGCTGGGAAAGTTCAGCCATCAGATCATGTCAGCAAAGTCATCTACAAGCAATTCAGACAGGTAAACCTGCTCTGGGTCTATTTCTTTACTTTTAAAGCATTATCGTAGGTATTTGAGCATTACAGTAGCATCAGCTAGAGTGAGGTTGGAAGTGAGGCCATAGAGGAGTTTCTCTTTGAGAATGTGCCCCTGTGTATGCGGACCCAGGTTTGGATCTCATTTCAGATTCCAGACTCTGCTTGGGGTCATTGAAAGGTTCCCAGACTTGAGTTTGTTTATGGTGCTGCATCAGGCCATTGAACTCTGGTGGGTATAATAAGGACTTTTTTTTTTTTGTCACTGGGGTTTCTTTTCATGTTCCCGCCCCGCTCCCCAAACCCAAATGTGAAACTGAGTAGTGTGAAAATCCATGGGAAGAAATAATTGGATGTCAAACAGCTCTTTTGTGTAAATTCCAATGGCAGTTGAAACCAGCAAGCGCTCGATTTGCAACAAAGACTGGAATTGTCACAAGCTGGTGACTGATTAGTTCTGACTGCCATTGAAGTGCACCAAGCATTATGCCAGGCCAGTTTACCTGGCAGTCAAATGTGCCATATTTATCATACAGTAAATGGGGCTAATGGTACTGAGCTCCTGTATAAAGCATTTGGAGATCTACTGATAAGCGCTACAAGAGCCAGATGATGATGATATCATTAATTGGGAAGCTTATGACACTCAAAATAAATAGTAGAATATTATATTTTAGTGAAAGGCCCTCCTTCATACAGAAGGATTGTGACATAGATTTCGTCAGGCTTTAGATTAAATATTACGTTTAGTAGTAAATAAGTCCATAATGGAGCTTAATTATTCATATTTAAAATTTTAGGGAGAGAACTGTATTCAACTATATCTTATTATTATATTCTTATGCATAATCTACTGGCTGCTTGTTTTATAGCTTGGGAAAAAGAGGAGCCGCTAGTACTTTATAGACTAAATTAAAGAAAAATATTTTTTTTCTCCCTAGACATCAAATCAAACATCAGGTGAAACTCTGGTGTGTAACAAAACTGTTTAGTTCTTGTCATCCCTCGCTTTGCTAGTCCCTTTGTTGCTTGTGCCTGTATCATGTATTCATTGTATCTGTAATAGTCAGTTCTTTGTGCCCCTCCTCCCATTTTCTCCTGAAATACGCTGATTGAACATCCCTCTTTTCCCCAGCTCCATTCCCGGGTATCTGTCTTGGCTAATGTGCTAGCAAAAATACAGTTCTCTGTTTTTAAAAAAAATCTGAATTGCTCTTCTTATTAATTATTTGTGTTACTGTAGTACCTAGGAGCCCTAGGTGTGAATTAGGACCCCATTGTGGTAGGTGTTTCTACAGACACAGAACACCAAGTTTGCAATCTAAGTATATAAAAGACAAGAATCATGGAGGTTTGCTTTTTTTACAATTTTCAAACAAATTTGGAATCTCTGCCAGTGAAATTGGGAAGAACATAAGAGTCCTTACTGTCCCAAAGATGATGTAAAGTATTGTTTGAAGGAATAAATCTTTAAGGCACACTTCAAATAAAATGGATGTGTTTGATATGACTGGAAGGTAAAGCTATTCTAGTGAAATAAGGAAACCCCTCTCAAGTATGGCAGTCACAATAATTTTCTTACCAACTGGACACCTTAGATTTGAAGAAGAAAAATTACTGTTTTGATTTTAAATGATCAGATATGCATTTACTCTCCTGAAGCCATGAAACATTACAGTCACAAAATAACCTATTCAAAAACAGGTACTGCAGATTACTGAAGAGAGAGGATGGGCCAACCTTGTGAGAAAGGCACAAGACTTTGATTCAGGGAATCTGAGTGGCCTTGTTGGGATTAACAGCAGGACCCACAGTATGCTGGATGTTAGGCAGGTGTATAGGAAAAAGCAACTGCCCTGAAGAGTTACCAAACTAAAAAAGCCAAAACAGATACAGTGGGGAAAGTGAGAATTGACAGTCAAAGCAGTCATTGTGATTGGCTGCCTGTGCTAGTTTTTCTGCAGTTTTTAAAACTCTTTGGAATAGAAGTAGGCTGAGGGGGAATATCAGGAGCAGATGTTAGCAGGAGCAATAAATATGTTATAGCAGGTGGATAGACCACGGAGAGCAGTGTGAATGAAGGTGGCAGGTGAGGGAGAGAAGAGACCAGAGCAATAGCCAGCTTTCTGCATGAGCTTGGGCAAGTTGCTTAGCCTCTCCTGAGCGTTAGTTTCCCCATCCATAAAATAGGTGAATAATACTCCTTCCTCACAGGAGTGGTGTCTTAATTTTAAATTCCTGAATGTCTGTAAAGTGTTAGGAGAACTTCAAGTTGCTAGTAGCCCAGAGTATTAAGATGAATATAAACAGGAAATAGAAACCTCAACAATTTCATTTTATTTATATATATTGAAAATCAGCCTCTATTCTTGCACCTAAGCTTTTTGCATCCATAATGTCGGGTGCCCAAGAGTTTTTATGTTCTCGGGCTGATTTTTGCTTGCATAAATCTGGCTGCTACATCTCTTATCTGATTTTTGTGGTTCATGTTCAACATACACAATTTGTTTTAACCTGATGATAATTTTACTGAAACAAGCTCTTATTTTGCTGTAAGCTAATCTTCTTTTTTGTAAATAAAACTCCTAACTGATTGGAAGTAACAATATATCTGTAGTTATCATGGCTAAGGAGCTGTATCTTGGGGATTATTGACTGGTCTGAGGAATTAGTTGGCATCCTTATGCGTTGCCTTGCGTCACTAATACCAACAGGTCATTAATCCTTGAGAAATTTCCCACATTGAGATAGTTGTTGCTGTGTCAACTGAGAAGGGGAGAAATGGAATTTTTAGTGGGAGATGCATTTTTTGTTTGTATGGACACATCATTAGAGCTGGTTGGGAACTGGAATTTCCATTTGGCAGGAAATTCCACAATTTCTAAATTTGTTTTCATTCCAATTCAAAATGAAACACCAGAGTCTTAAAAATTCCCACAGAACAAATATTTTGAAAATATTTTGTTTGAGGTCAATCAGAAGATTTTGTTTGGATTTTGACTTTAAGATTTTTATATTTTTAATTTAATCTTTTATTTTTATCTTCTCATTGACATTTTGGAATATGATGTCAAAACCAAGTCATTGAAAAATAAAGAAATCAAAATGTTTTGCTTAGATTTTTTTCCAAATGAAACTTTGTCAAAATGGACACATTCTCCCTGTCCCACCTTCTGTTTAGCTGTGACATTCTATGTATGTTTCCCAGACCTTAAGAAGAGCTCTATGTAAGCTTGACAACCTGTCTCTCTCACCAACAGAATTTGGTCTAATAAAAGATATTGCCTCACCCACTTTGTTGAATTGGCATTTTCTGATGGAAAAAAGGCCCATCAGAAAATTTTCAACCAGCTCCGCAGCTCGTGTTTAGAAAACATCGCTCCGCCCCCCATGCCCTGTATGTTAGCTAATCAGATGATATGAAACATGTCTCAACATTCCTTTTACCAGTGAACACATCAGCTGCATCTTGCCTCTGTTAGCCAGAGGACAGAGTTTCTGCCAGTTGGTAAAAAAAACTTTGAGCCTGATCCAATACATGGTAGTTTCATTGACATCAGAAGAAATTTTGCCTCCATATGGAATTGGGCCTTATGTACAAAATGCATGTCATCACATCTAACCCTTCCAGTCTAAGGGAGTCTTGAAAGTGTATTTTAAAAGGTAATGGCGGGGAATAAACCAAACCATATTCTGAAAGTTTCCCAGGATTTCCCTTATGACTAACAAGTACTTTTAAATTGAAGCATGCATTGTAGTTGCAAATTGTACTCTCTAGTGGTGACTCGTCTTAGCTTGCCTTTGCTTTAACAATCATTCCATATATATGTATTTGTGACACACGTCAGTGTTCATCAGTCTGTGTGCAAACCCAGGGACTAAGAAAAAGTAGGTGGTTTATATAGACTTAGCTTGAAATGATTTCAGTTAGACTTGGGGAAAGTCTGTGTTTTAAAAGGCAGTGTTTAAAGTCAGTGTGTTGGAGATAAAATATATGGCATAAAGAAAGGAAAACTCAAACCTGGGAGAAGACACACAGTCTGCCTTGAGTCTTACTGAGTCAATGCCTGGCCTTCGGCACAGTAACTTTCCATATATAGATAATCCTTCAGAGTCATATCCTGCTCTTGATCCACATCCAAAAGTCCCACACTGTTTGCGTAGATGAAGTGCATATATTGCCTCTAATTCCCTTGGGTCCATCTCAGTACAGTGATATCCGGTGTGGTTATCTATCCCCAAGTAGAATCCACCTAGTATCTGATACAGGACAGAGTTTGTGAACAAAGGGACTCAGAGATCCGACAAGCCTTTTCCAGGTCATAATTCAGTTATCCTCTCCCATAATGTCTTGGATGGGGGGTTTTTGGTCTCTGCATATTTTTTTTAGTGTAAATGGTAGGTGCCCAAATACCTTTGAGGATCCTGGCTAACTCTTGTTGATTTCAGTGCAAGTTTAGGAGCCTGATACCTTTTGAGGTTGTGGACTATTATCAATTTACGCACACACAAAAAGTACAGTAAATAAAGACTTTGTGGAGTCACTGTCCTGTTTTCCCACTACACACACCTTTTAAAAAAAAAACCAAAACATGGTGTAAGTCTCCTCTAGTCCATAGTATAGGAGCCCAACCTCCATTTTCCAGTTCAGGCTGCATTACTTATAGGAGAGGATTTATATCCCCATCCCATACTGAGCTCCTTGCAGGATAAAGGCTGTGCTCTAAACAGGGCAAGTTCATCTATGATGTAACTTCACAGAAGTAGTGTTATAAAGATACAGCTGATAGCCTGTAACTTTTTGGATGGAAAATCACCTAGCTAATGTACCAGATTTGTTTTCAAATTGATGGGAGCACATAGATAATGCCAAAACATGATTGTTCATGGAATGCAATTTTGTGCTTTCTTTTAAATACCGAGCAAATAAAATTGGCCAAATTTTTTAATGTATTAGACACTTAACTTCCATGGGAATTAGGTGGCTAAATGCCTTTCAAAAATCTGGTCTTTAGTGCTTTTATTGTTCTGTGTTGCTAAAGAAAGGCCTTACAATAGTTTAAGCAGGTTCATTGAATTCTTGATTTTGAGTTATGTTTTTGTTGCTTCTGAGTAATATGTTAGCTCGGGTTTGGTTTAGTTTGTTTTTTTTAATGGCTTTTCTCACTGCTACCCTCCCCAAAATATCCTGTTTCCAAATCAACTTGCAGTCCGATTTCCTACCCCTCATTTCCATTCCTTCCAGAGTTGTACAGGTGAGTGTATTCTTATGTTTGCATGGCAATATTTTTTCATTAGACACATGGAACGCTGATTTTTACCTCTTAGTTTTTTTAAAAAAACATCTCTCCTGTCAAAATGAAAATTTCAGTGCTACTTCCCCTTTAATTTTTTTCTTTTTTAAAATTTTTGTCCAGCTTTTTCCTGAAATCACTGCATTTAACAAACCCCAAGAACTCAGTGGGATGTGGATTCATTAAGTAGTTGTTGTACTGTACAGCACTTTGAACATGAACAATGCTATACAAGTGCTAATTATTATAATTTTTACGGTCTCTAGGATGGTGGGGGCTCTGTTGAACTTATGTTATTACAGGACACTTTGCTTTTAAGTTTGGTAACTTTCTCTCTTTAGATCCATCTGAAAGACAGCTTGGGGAAACTTTCTCATATCCTGGAAATAGACCACTTTGCTCTAGTCGTACATGAACAGATTCAGTGTGAGTATAACATAATACTCCTTGTAAAAGGTAGTGTATAGTGTGTGTGTGTATATAAAAGGTACCAAATCACATGGTGAGCTGTTATGTATGAGGCATTAAACATTGTGTGGCAAGAGCTGGGTAAACTAAAGGCTTCAACCACCTTACCTGTGTAGGTATTCCTGTAAACACCACTACTAACACTTGACCATGAGAATGATGAAATGATTAGAAACATTCTTTATAGTTAGATTCAAGCTTAGTCTGCTTAGTTTAACAAAGAGTAAGTTAAGGGGAGACTTGATCACAATCTCTAAGTATCCATATGGGGAACAAAAATGTAATGAAGAGGGTTCTTCCAGCCACAGGTGCCAACTTTTGTTGTTGCCGGTGGGTGCTCACGCACACCCACCCTGACTCCACCTCTGCCCCAAAGTCCTCACCCAAACCCCATCCCTCCCTGTCTCTGTTGGACCCCTCCCCAAATTCCGGCCCCATCTGCTCTCCTGAGCACGCTGTATTCCCTCTCCTCCCTCCCTCCCAGGCTTGCCACGAGAAACAGCAGTTTCAAGCACAAGCGCTGGGAGGAAGTGGGGGGAAGCAGTAGGCGTCGGCGTGCTCAGGGGACGAGGTGGAGCAGAGGTGAGCTGGGGTGGGGAGCTGCCGGTGAGTGCAGAGCACCCACCAATTTTTCCCCGTGGGTGCTGCAGCCCCAGTTGGAAGTTGAAGCTAGACAAATTCAGACTAGAAAAAAAGTGCAAATATATAACAGCGAAGGTAATTAACCATTGGACAAATGTATCAAGAGTTGTGGTAGAAATAACATCACTGGAAATTCTTAAATCAAAAGTGGATATTTTCCTAGAA